>CABFWB010000703.1:66805-100121 GCA_902151455.1 Timema bartmani | reverse complement strand
TTTTTTTTTTTTTTTTTTTTTTCAATCTCTAGAACCAATTGTATTAACCTGTCAAGTTGGAAAAATATAATATTTTAGTTTTCTTTAAATGAAAATAAAAGAATTTAATAATAAAATAAGTACAAAATAATTTTAAAATAATTAATTCATCCAAAAAGAGTTTGCTTCTTATTTAATAATTTAATCATTGTTACTAATAGACACACAAACCAATATTCGGTGTCACCAAACCTTTATCAATTTGCACAACAAATTAAAATTCCTCTTGAATTTTCAAAATATTTACATTTAGTAAAAATATACACTCTTAAGATTCTAGAATTCAAAGTTTGAAATAAAATGATAAATTTGGATTTGAGAAAAATATAATTTAATCCACCTCAATATTTACCCAATAAATTTTATTATGAGCTTTTTCTAAGGCCATTGGTATCCCAGAACGCCATTTTTTTCCCCCCTCTTTTCAATTATTATAAACATTTTATGGTTTTAAAATATTTAATATACGTAGTTAAAGAGTGTTTGTTCTCACTTCCCGGGTAAATTAGGTTCAAGCAGCACCTTCATATTCTCGTCTTTGTCATTATTTACTCTTGTTTTAAGTTTATTATAAAAAAAAAATACATTGAAATATTTGTTGGGTTAAAATTGATGGATTAATTATTTTGGGTGGTGGGTGAGGCAAATACTCTAGATCTTGGCCATTCGACCTTATCTTTACCTCTGCTCTCCTGGTGTATGGAGGAATTCATTTCTGAGGTGGGGACACCATTAAGGCGAATTCCACTATCTCCAGATGATGATACGTGAGAATGATGATGGTGGAAAGTAGAGGGGACCTACAGATTAATGTGGGCTCCGAACCATGGTGGGGGCCTTGTATTCCACACATTCACAAAGCGTGAAAGCACACACTTTTCTAGGGGTGAAGGAAGGGTTTGTTAATCAGATAAATCTGTGCCGGGATTTGAACCCCGGACCCCTAACACAGAAGTCTGACACCTTAACCCTAGACTTCCAGGTCCCCGGATAATTTATATAATTTAGTTGAAAAGTTACAACTCTTAATAAAATTTTGTAATGAAATCGACATAATTAAAACAAGAGTTGAACATGAAGTATCACCTAAGAGAACATATTGATAGGACTATAACATCACTGGAATATCTGTAGCTTTAAGATTGTTTGTATTGCATTGGAAACGTTAAACTATCTATTATATTAATGGCATGAGCATTTTAAGCATGTACTTATGTCTGTTTTTACTAACAATCATTGGAATGCCTATGATCTTACAATTATGTTATCTAAAGACAAAGAAAAATTACCAACAGTTAAAAAATACCCCTGCTGCTTGCACGAATTTGTAGTTATAAGCATGTGTCTGTTCGACAAACAACATATCTCTTGTTATGGCAGTACCATGGCAAACATCTTTTACTACTAGGAACTTGAATCTGGTTATTTCAATGCCTTATTTTTTTATGATTCTGACTGCTGTTTCTATTTGTATTTTTTACCCCTCCTCTCTTTCTCTCTTTGTGTTTGCTTGAACTAAACCTCAGTCGGCGAGGGTGCTCTTCAAAACCCAGCGCTCTTTCTCGGTGCCAACTGCTAAAGAGACCAAGTCTAGCGATGAGCTGGAACCTAAGGTACGACCACAAACAGCATCAGTGATCTTCAGATTAGAACTTCTGCAAGTAGAAAACAGGGCTGATGATGTCATTTGGTGACCATTATCCATCTTGTTGTAAACTTAGTCTGCAATCTATCACCTATCCTTAGTTGACCACTTGACCATTGATTCACTGACTACCTACCACATAATTTGAATTATACTTAAAGTTGATCCAAAATGTTACATTTGGTCATTCTTGTAATTAATCCTCAAACTTGTAGTTGGCCACACATCTTGTAATATACCACTTTTGTAAGTTATCCTGTATCTTGTATTTTTGTACTCATTGTTAATAGATCACGCACCTCATAACAATCATTCACTAGATAATTGACCATTTATTCTATAATTTAAAATTGAAGATGTATGCTGATTAATTATCCTTATACCTACAAACTAAATGTCAAGCTCAATTAGTCTGGTTTGTCGATGACGGGTGGGTCGAAGTTGGAATCCGAGCAGAGTGTACTGAGGGTAATTTTTCCTAAATGAATTTCTGTCCTCTCTCCCCCCTGAGAGTCCTACATGCAAATGTGAATACATTACCTCTACATCTGCCTTATCACATAAGTATGATTATTTCTTATTGTATGTGTGTATAACCTGAACAGGTAATAAAACACAAAAGAAAAAAATGTTGGTGTTAAAAATTAATGCTACTTTTTTAATCGAGCTACCCAAATTCAAATGTATAGCCTTTGCTTTGTCCACTTTAATAGCATTTAATCATTGCTGGTTCATCCTTCATAGCTGCAGTACCCCTAACAACTCTACATACATTTCATTTAATAGTTTAGTACAATAAATTATAACACAACCCAGAAGATTATATATTCAACATATCTCAGATTTTGTACTTTTTATGTCCAATAATTGTGTAGTTTAATGGATTAAATGGTCTACATTTTTATCTTAGTAACCATAACTGTTCATCAGTTGTTTTGTTGTTGTTTTTAGACTTTAATGTGTGTTATAAGTGTACATATTCCTACATCTCTGTGTGGGCTCTTTGTAATTGAAAATAAAATTTTATTATACCTGTATTATTTTAACAGTTTCTCTTGAGCATCCATTTTTAAAATATGTTTGAACCTTTTTAAAATTTTTAATCTGATTGACACGAGTATTTGAGGCCCATATAATTTGTTCTGTGGTGATACATAGACCTTTCCAAGTAAGAGATGGATAAAATAGAATTTGAATTTTTGATTTGACCTCATCAATTCTTCT
Source organism: Timema bartmani (assembly GCA_902151455.1). Classification (NCBI taxonomy): domain Eukaryota; kingdom Metazoa; phylum Arthropoda; class Insecta; order Phasmatodea; family Timematidae; genus Timema; species Timema bartmani. The sequence continues at coordinate 97,213 of CABFWB010000703.1, read as the reverse complement.
CTTGCTTATTTAGATGTTAAAGAAATTATTTCCATATTGTATTTGTTTATGCAGATAATAGGTAATGTATTGAGTTTAGCAAATATTACCTTAACCGTCCACTGTCCTTATTTCCCTTACTGTTTGATAATAGTTTGAATTTTTTCATAACCGCCATTATGTTGTGAGGCATGGCATGTAAATGAGTTGGGTTTTTTCCCCGCTTAGCATGGAATTGCAAATGCTATATTTGTGTTGGGGTGGCAAACAGATCAGTACTAAGGTGTAGCATGAAGGAAATGTCCATCTTCCAAGAATATTGTGTCCAAACGCCTAAAAAAAACCCAGCAAAGCTAGTTCCCACTAACATATACGCCATTCACGGTAGGAATTTCTCTCTGAAAGGTCTTTTTTCCTACCAATATCCTACAATATAATAGCTTTCTGGTAGGGAAAAAGGCCTTTCAGAAAACAATTCCTATGGTTAACAGACTTTATGTAACTATGTCTCAGGAGATCCAGGTACAGTGGGAGTTTTTTCACAAAGCACAGTTTTCCATTCTCTCACCAGGCAATTATTGATTCATTTTTTCTTGATCATCCTTCTCATTCATACTCTCTTAGGAGTTTAGAGCATATAGAAATGTACACGTAGTTACTATATTTATTCTGTAGCTGCCCAAATTGACATTATTTGCTAAAGGTTACAGCTACAGAACACATGTTGGTTTATAGCGAAATAAATTTAGATCTAGTATCTTCATGAACTGTCAAATGCATTTCAATTTTATGTCAATCTGATTATACTGTTAATTGTGTTCTGATAATATAATCGGGGTGGTTCAGAAAGTGAGTGTTAAATACCCCTAAAATATATATATAATTGTTGAATAGCCTCAATTCACTAGTCCAACCCTTTCTTCATGCTACATCATGTACAGTTAAATATTATGTAGTTGAATTCAATTTTTGGAATGGCATAGAAGCATGTTTTGTCTCTATTGCCTTTGGTGTCTTTCAGAAGAGTATTAATTATTGTTGTTTACTATTTGCATTTTTCATATTTAGGTAGGCCTGTTTACACTTTGTACTGTCTTGAAATATGAGAACGTACTAAAAAAAATGTTACTTTGTGCTATGCTGGATGAGCGTTTTAAAGTGTTAGGGCTGCATTATACTTATTGGCTGTCAGCGAAAATGTCAAGTTTCAGCTGATGGCTAGCTCCGCTGGGGATTATTCTTCACATAGTACTTTCACTTTATTTAACTCATCCTCTCGCAATGCTAATTCAAGGGTAGCTTAGCTATTATTCTCATCCATTGTATTAAGTGGTTAATAACTCCTGTGTTTGTTGTATCATTAATAAAAAGTTGTCGCTACATATTAGCTAGATCTTTCACTTGCTATCAACAGCTTGAATTGGCTAACATAAAGAAACAAGACATTACATGTGAATCTTAAGGATATTCACCAGCATATGCTTAGGCAGATTATGAAGTGTGTCTGGTTAGGGCTGAAACCTTACCTATTGGTTCAGTCAACGATATTAATTCTTGGTTATCTTTGTTGCTTACATCATTAGTAGGTACAGGTGTGGATTAAGCTTCTAGTACAAAGCCTTGATCTTGTATGGAATGACTATCACAGGTAGGGTTAGGAATATATAAAGTTATCTTGCAGAGTATCTATGCAGTCTTACTACCAATTCGGGCTATCTGCATTGTTACACCAATGGTGTATGGGTAAGGAGAGGAGAATTTAGGGGAAATGTACCCACATTTATGTGAAGAAGGAGTGTAAAATCCATTAGGACGAAACAACCTCTAGAGTGCACGACTGGGATTCGATCCCTAGCCTCCTTGTCATTTGAAAACTAGACCAAATGAGGCTAACACCTTGACCTGCATGCCCACTGATACAGGTATAAATTATTACAAGGTAATATGAATTCATATTTTGACAAAAAAAAAAATTAACATTTAGATATCCCTCTTTTCATGGCAGCTTAAGAATTTGTTTGAACCACGCCTGTGGCCATATTCGTGGTTAGATTGGCTCAACGTTAATGAGGAGGTGATACTTAATTCTCGACTAGAAATACTAGATTTCTTTTTTATTGGTTTAGTTTTAAATCATATATCATAACTAATTTAAAATTTACTACATCTTAGGAGTGATAAATCTAATTTTTCTATATAATTTATCAATATTTCTGTCAAAAAGACAAACCAACTCAATATAAATGTCATGTATTTGTTATTAGTAACATAGGATGTTAAATAAATATCAAAAAAAGCATTTTGAACACACACAGAAATAATAACATCTGTAGCTCTTAATTTGTGAAAATAGTTTGACAGCTGACATAATCAAGATGTCAAAAACTAGAGGCAAATGTTCTAAGTCACATTGCATGGATATAACCAGGCTTAGCTCTTTATATACAACGAAACCTCTATCTATCGCTCCCTGATTTATCATTTTCCCAGATTCACTTTCTATGGTCCCTAAACAAATTTTATTTAAAAAACATAAATAAAACCTGCATCAAGTGGTCAGAATTTTTAGTCCCTTAAGAATTTAAATTAATGATTGATCATTGGTATGAACAGCGGTTAATGTTTTTGGATTGTGGTGTAGCAAGTTACATTTGTGTGTCTCATCAGCTAAACAATGGTGTGGAGGGGTTGGGGGATGGTGAAAGCCTCATCACACTGGGAAAACCTGCCTGTATACTTCATTCACGTTAGGAAATACTCTCTGAAAGCTCTTTTTTCCTACCAATATCCTACTATATAATAGATTTCTGGTAGGGAAAAAGGCCTTTCAGAAGACAATTCCTACGCTGAACAGACTTTATATTAGTGTGAATCATTTCACTTCGCACTTTCATCTAGTTGAGTACGCATTTCATCGCATGTGTTCAATCCTCAACAGTGATTTTTTTTTAAATTATTTAAAGAGTTATCATTATCTTTTAATAAAAACATTTTCCCACGTGGCACTTCCTATGAAACAAGTTAGGGCTTTAGAAGAACGACTGACTGTGCATCATAAAAGAGGTGGAGAAAACCCCATCAGAGAAGAGGATTTACGTAGCCAGGCGACTAGGACTTCCACCATCTACTTTAAACACGATTATTTTAAGTAAAAGGAGCTCAGAGAGAAAGCTGATAAGTGTGTTACATCAGCAAAGAAGGGGAAGAAAGGCAAGATGTAGACCTACAGTGAGCTGGAAAATGTCCTCTTTACCTGATATCAGCAAGCCAGAGCATCAGGCATTCCTGTGAATGGTAGAAATCCCTCACAATAGCTTCAACAATGGGGATTGATAATTTTTTAGCTTTAAATGGTTGGACCTCCCACTTCAAGCAATGCCGTGGCCTGATATTTATTAAATTGGCCAGGGAGAATGCTGCTGTCGACACCAACCCCACAGGCACACAGACCTTGGTTCGAGAAGCTTCCGAAGCTGCTGGAGGGTTACGAAGCTCGGGACATCTATAATTAAAATGAAACATCTATTTTTCGATTGCTTGCCAGATCGAACTTTGGCATTGAAAGGAGAAACCTGCCATGGTGGAAAAAGTGTGAAGGAGCGACAGGCGGTACTTCTGTTTACAAACAGTGATGGCTTAGACAAATGAGTGCCCATCGTTATTGGAAAGCCCGCAAAACCACGATGTTTTAAAAATTGAAAGAAGCTACCTTTGACCTACTGTGCCAACTTGAAAACGTGGATGAAGTCAGAGATTTTCTGTGTACTCTTGATGCATCATCCAGTGCACAGAGCAGGAAAATCCTTCTATTTATAGACAATGATGCCACTCATTCTCCAGACACATCCTTTTTTGGGAATGTAAAGGTGGTTTTATACCCCCCTAACTGCGCCGGTGTCATACTGCCACTTGATTTGGGTGTGATCAAGTGTTTCAATAAGTGTACAGAAAGCAGCTAGTGCAGAACGATGGATGCAGGGAAAGGGGCTCAACTCAAGATAGACAACCCACAGGTCATTCACTTTAATGTTTCGGCGCGGCAACAAGTGACTCAGTCTACAGTCCAGAGCTATTTCACAAAGTGTGACAACGTGAAGAAAAATGAAGGGTCATATGTGACAGATTGATGAAAGAGGTGATGATAATGATGATGACATGCAAGATGAAGATTGGGTTCCACTGGGGAAAAGCATTGCTGGCATGAACTTTGATGTGTATGTGTCTGTGTCTATGTACCAGGAGCTCGTGACGTGTGGTGTGTTGTGTGTGGAAGAACTGTGTGATGAGTTGGGAAATGGAAGTTGCTTAGAGGAGAGACAAGATAATGGTGAGGATGATGATGAAGCCAAGCTCGAATCAGTGCCGAGTTTTATGGAAGCACTTCAAGCATTTGAGAGCATGAGAGCGTTTGTACAATATCACCGAAAGAGACCAAGCAAACATTGTTAATATTGAAAGTTTACTATTCAATTTGAAAAGGAAAGGTTCTAATAAACCAATAAAGATTAATGACTTTTTTAAAAGAAGTAATGTAAAGTGAACTTGGCAGTGGAAACAATAACATTTTTTGATTAAGTAAATACATATAGGCAAATATAATAAGTTTTATTAATTTTATATAGGCCCCCCGCATTTATCCTTTTCTCCTATCCATAGTTTTTTTTTAGATCCCCGACGAAAAAGGTGAATCGAGGTTTCACTGTATTAGACTAACAATCGAATATTATTTCCTCACTTGTCTATAATATTATAATACTTAGGGAGTCAATTTGCACCTTTTAAACATAGGGCTAACACATTTGACGAATTACAAAGAACAGTAACCCTAAATAGGTCGTTTCAGTGCTAAAGAAGCATTTTAAATTTTTTTTGGCTTAGTTTGTTATTTACAATAATACATTTAAAATAGACTATACATAGTGTGCTGCGATACTCTCATCTTTGACTAAAAGGTTATAAAGAGCAATATACAGTTCTAATCCATAGACAATGAGGATACATTTTAACATTATTTTATAAACAAATTTTGCTGCCAGTTGCCAGTTCTTAAAATAATTTCAATTCTTTTAAATATATTTAACTATAAATCTCATCTACTGAAGTGTGCCCCAAGCAAACAACTCTAGCACCAGACATTATAATATCTAAGTTTCGGACTATACACAGATAAAGGCTTACAAAATAACTTACTATTCAACCCTGGTACCAGGCACAATTCCTGGTCGAGCACTTATAATTAAGTGTTGCTAGCTATATCTAAATATCATACTACTCCCCAGAAAATCATTTGTCTCTCAATTTGTGAGGCTATGTGTAGTGATAAGGGCAGAGCCATGCGTCTTGAAGTGTTTTACGCTGACTCTTGGTCTTACTTCCCCCCGTCTTTCCAGGATCGTAGCACCCGGGTATCAGTCTCCAACGAGAACAACATCCTACTAGACCCGGAGGTGTTGACAGACTTCTCGACACAAGCACTTGTCATGACGGTGCTTGCCACACTTGTCAAGTATACCACGGACGAGGGAGAGACTCGCATCCTGTACCAGTACCTTGCAGAGGCCTCTGTTGTATTCCCTAGGGTCTTCCCTGTCATGTAAGGCCACTCATTTTAATGTGATATTCATTTTTTTAAATAATTAATTTTTTAACTAAAATATCTTTTAGATCTCTTATTGTGGTTATTGGTGGGTCATCCCAACAAGCTTACTAACCAGACCATTAGTTCATCACTTAACTAAATGTATGAATGTTATAATAATGATTGCGTTTTAACAAACAAAAAATAGATAGGTACTATTTTTACTTTTTGTAACAAATTAAAAATGAAGTAGTAAAATAAACCATTTATGTTTACCATGGTTTCTACTATTCAAGATTATTTGAGATCAGGGAATCATAGCTAAAGTGAAGATTTGTATTAAAAATTCACATTTATAAAAGGTATTTTCAAGCACTTTTTTTAAATTTTACTTAGAGATTATTTTATTTCTTGTATGTGCCATTCATTTATTTACACTAAGGGTTCAGCAATGAAGGAGGTATTATTTAGTCTAAATCTACCTACTCTTGTGTGGAACCAATTAGTAGAAACCACTGTCATTAAAGTCAACCAACACCAAGCCAGACAAAATTACTTGTTTGCCAATGCAGATTTTTTAATATCTTTTTAAAGGTGGGAGGGTAGGTAAACTTTTGAGTTCTCTGGTTAACAACACTTTGTTCGAACAGATAGTCTGGATGGGTGATATGACACGAAGCACGCATACAAAATTAAGAAATTATATTATTCTATCACCATAAAAGAATAGTTCAGCCCCAGGAATTTTGGTCATCCTTGAAGCATCTTGTGGTGTGTATGTTGGCTCTGCAGTCACAGCCTCCTAGACGCCAAGATCACCAGCGTGCTGTCAATCTGCCACGACCAGGTAATCTTGAGTGCCGTACAAAACGTCATCCAGAACATGATTGCGTGCGAGGACACGAGCCAGCAACAGCTCCACTACTTGCAGAGCTGTGGCTTCGGGGGGCTGTGGAGGTTTGCGGGCCCCTTCACCAAGGTGGCTGACCACTAACATTACTTTTTGTTTATTTGTTTTTAAGACATGTACTTTTTAATCACTTTTGTATCAACAAAGATTCTGAAGGATATTTGATATTATAAGATTTAAAAAAAGTCATCATCAAGATTAAAAATAATAACAATTTTTACCCGCCTTGGTGGCGTAGTTGGCTAACGCGCTAGTCGTGTTGAGCTCGACCGCCGAGGACGGGGAGATCGATGTTCGAATCTCGGTCGGGTGAACTGGGGGTGGTTTTTCTTAAATGGTTTTCCACTCTCCCTCCACGCAAATGCGGGTTCACTTCCTCTAAATTCAACCCTCCCAATTCCTCATCCATTAGTGTAATTAGTACTTAAGCGTATAACCCGAACGGGTAGTAAGACGCGGTGCTAAATAAATAATAACAATTTTGATTGGATTGTACTGCTTATTATAGGCTTAGCTCAACATAATTATAGGATAAACCTAACAAAGAATCCCCAGACCTTTAATTTACCACATAGCTATATCTGAATTAACAATAGGGGGGTGAAATTATACAAATGAAAAACTATCATCTTTATAATAATTTTTTTAAATTACTTTTATTTGTTTTCAACATAAAACATTTTAAGGTAAAAGGAGAATTTTAATTCGATCTATCTCCAAACACTTTACATTAGCATCATGGTTTTGATATCTGAATCATCTATATTTTGCTTTATGATTTATAAATAAATACAAATCCTCAGTCGTTATTTATATACACCTTATAGTCAATCGAAGAGGCTTAGGACAAAAATTTGTATGATAAGACCCAGGCATGTGTTTGTGGCCATGTGGCGTCCATGTTGTTTGTATGCTCGCATAACACATGTGGTGCTTTATGTTGTGTTTCAAGTCCAACTGCACGGCAGAGAGTGCCGAGCTGTTTGTCAACTGTCTGGAGGCAATGGTGGAGACCTGCCTACCAGTGGAGGAAGGGGAGGTGGAGATCGCCCCCTACCCTTCCATGCTGAGTGTGTCCAGCAACATGAACCTCAGCTCATCCATGTCCAGCCTCACGCTCGGCTCACCCACCGAGAAAGGTGAGGCTGGTTTCAGCTAGTGGGCTGCCGGCACACAGAGGTCCAATTTTGTGCAACCATTCTTGACCAAGGTTTTTTGAAAGTTACTTTATTTACCTAGAATTAACAGGGGAAATAATAAATGTATACATTGGTATTTAGGTGCTTTTGATCAAATTTAACGCTCCATATATAAAACCAGTCAGACCAAATATCATGTTGAGTATTAACAAAACAAGTAACTATCAGTAAAATATATGCATAATTTTGTACTAACACAACTAGATTTCAGCAAATTTTCAGTATAGACGCATGTGCAGAAGCGTACAAGTTGTCTTAGATTAGCAAAAGTAAAATGAAAAATCTTGTTTTAAATATTAATTTGAAGAAAAGGTGACCTGGTGGTCTAGGGGTAAGGTGTCAGACTTCTGTGCTGACGGTCCGGGGTTCAATCCTCGTTTCCGGCACAGATTTATCTGATTGCCAAACCCTTCCTTCACCTTTGACAAGATGTGTATTATTCACAACTTGTGAATGTGTGGAATGCCAGGCCTCCACCGTGGTTCAGATTCCTACGTTAAACTGTAGGTCCTCCATTTCATCTCACAATCACCCTACCATTGCACATTAGTGTAAGTGCGTGTAACCCGAACGGGTAGTAAGACGCGGTGCTAATAGTAATAGTAATAATAATAATAATAATAATTTGAAGAAAGTGGTTTCAATTTAAGGAATTTTATATTTTGATGGTGACATTATTTAGTCACAAAACAAGGTTGATAACAATAACAGTTACTGTGCAAACAAGCATAATATATTTCTTAGTAACTAATTCACTGAATATTTTGTGATAAGTTACCATTACTATTTAAATTCATATTTCTTGGTTGAATTAAGTACAAACACATTGCGCTTGTCTAGAGCTAAAACCTCTGGAATCAAGTTAAAAAAAAAATGTGACTTCTTTATTCTTTCTAAAATTAATATTAAGAGGATTATAAAACCGACACTGCCTAATAAAGTCATCACTTTCATAATAGCTCTTGTTTTATCATTCGAGTCACCCTAGAGCAAGCTTCTTAGCATGCTCCCGAGAGTCTAATTTATCTAACCTTATGTTCAAAGATAGCTAATATTAAAACTTAATTATATAAACAAAAATGATTAATAATTCTGTACCTAATGAAAATAACAGATTTTTTAAATTTTTTTCATATTAAAAAAAATAGTTATTTGAGCTATAATAAATAACGTTTATTTTTAAATAAACTTGTGATAGTATCGTACGTAAATAAACATTAGTCATGAATCCATTTTAATATTGCATGGATAAAATTCTAAAATAATATTCATGAAAAAATTGTTAGGGGTAAAGATTTAGCTATAATCACCCCTTCAATTTCTTCCAATATGGAGTGAAGCTGTTAACTTTGTACTTATCTTGACAATATCCCAAAGAGAGACATCTCCCTAATAACAGAGTATAAAGTTAACACAGGTTTTTTTTCAAGATATGCTAGAGAAATTGTTGCATTAAGCTTTGTGTTACATACACCATCACTAAACCCTGCTACCCTCCATTTAAGAACCAGTTTGCCCATTTGATAATCTTACCATCGTCACATTGGTCAGATGTCTGTATAATACCCTTTCCTCTTCGCTGAATTCTGCCCCCTCCCCCCCATTCCAACTCCTATCAACACTTCCTCCTTCGCCACAGTTGCACACTTTACAAACAAAATTCAGACATAAAGAGAAGCCTAAACAGTGAGTCATCCATCATGACCGGGGCCCAGATGTTGATGTTCTAAAATAATTTTTTTTAAATCCCTACAACACCTACAATATTTGAAATGTGTGTATGTTATTGAGCGATGATACTAGCATTTTTTGATTTTTTATTTGATCACAGGAAGTAAAGAAAAGCCAGATTCGTATACTTTAGACCTTAATCAACTTCAAAGAAGCCTACATGTATTTAGAAACAATAGTATTTAACACTCTTCTATCTCTTAACATCACAGCAAATCATAGTGGATTTTTCAGCGTACAACTTAGATATACTTTAGGCTAAATTACTACATAACATTTATTTAAATAGATTTTGTTGAAAGTCTTTTAGCCTAAAATCAGACGGCCTCAAGTTAGTAGGCCAAGTCAGTTGTCCTAAAAGTCACTTGGCCTAAAGTCATTTGGCATACACTTTAGGCCAACTGACAAGTGCCCTCTATTTTCAGGTCAATATCTTACATCCCAAAAATGTTTGAATAGCTAGTCTTTTTTTTTTTTGGTACTCTTTCAATTTTTTTATTCTTACAAACATTCTTTATCATATGTTTGTGTAGAAATAATCCATGGTCTTGAATGACTATAAAATAAGTGACTACAGTCTGCTCTATAGCTAAAATGTATTTTACTTGTATCCTATCAGAGCCCATTCTTGACGTGGGTTGTTCAGACGGAAGTACAGCATCACTCGGCCGATCCCCGTTTGCCAAACAGCGCAGTTTCAAGTGCATGTCTAAGAGCAGCAAATCGAGCGCCGAACCGGCGAACAAATGAGATGAGGTGATCTGGCAGAGGCGGCGAAATCGCAGCAACTCTTTGGCTGTTACGGTGCCCTCCAGGCTGTGCGACTGTCTGCACTACTGCTGCCTAGAGCCGCGTTGAGCTGTCTCAAGGAGTCCTCGACAACACCATTTTGTTGAGTTCTTACCAACATTCGCACTGTAATCTCTTGCCCCTTTATGCTCACATGCTATGGTAAATAGAGTTTGGCTTTAGTTTCTCCGCATATTCTTCCTCACTTTGCACTCTTATTCATCACTTGGTTCATTTTCACTACTAAAGATTTTAAAACAATAATGTAGAAACCTTGCAAGGAGTATATTTTTGTTTTATACAAAAAAAAAGGTATGTTAAAGCGTGAAAAACAAAAACCATATAATTTGCATGTTTAAAGCGGAAAACCATTCACACTCTGCACTGCTGTCTCTTAAAAACTTAGTAAACATTTCACAACTTTCACTTCTAGTACGAGGTAAAGGACACAGTTCATACTTTACACTGCACTCACTGGACAAAGAGGAACACAGTTAATCCTTGACACTGATTCTACTGGACTTGGAGAAATGTAATTCACACTACACACTACACACTACACACTACATTATACTTGTGTCACTGCACAGCAATCTATGCGATTCACACTTGACACTGCTGCCATTAGACCAGGAGAGATGCAGTTCACTATACACATTTCTATCACTATGTAAGGAATTATGTATTTGGTTTATTTTTGTCCTGGGAATATTATTGTATTTTTCTCTTTTTAGTTTTTATTGTTCCCATATATTAATCTCTGTGGTTATTTATATATTTTTGCGTCAGAAATGTCAAAATATTCTCCACATTTTATTTTGAGGAAATGAATTGAACCTTAGCCGAACGGATGGGGCAGTAATATTATTTTACCCATGTCTTAATCTTAAGTGTTAACTGTATTTTTCTTTGTACATCGGCAGCATGAAATTACTGTATACTATGTTCACACATGTCTTATTATATTTCCTTCCTATTTGTTGCTGTCATTCTTTCTTGTACATTTTTCTACATATTATGTTTATACCTAAAGTGAAAAGAGTAGTTTTTTAATAGTATGCCTGTAGTACTCGGTTATTATGATATACATTATGTGTTAAGAGTTCTGGGTTAATTAATGTTATTGTTATAGGTGGATTCTATTTTAGCTACTTTAAAATATCATCCTGTCCTATAAAACATTAAATTTTCTACATTCGTATGGTTTAATTTCTTCAATTTTGGTTTTGTTCACATTATTTCATTCCTGTAGAAAATTGAAATTGTAACAAAATGATAACATATTTTGTTATAACATAAATTCACATTCATTTAAGTGGGTAAATAAATTGACTGTGTCTGATTTTTTTTGTATCCCAGGGGTGTGTGAGTAGGCATTTGTTACTTCGAGTTGAGTTTGAATGAAAACGTCGAGTTTTTTTTCGAGCTCAGGTAATATAGAGAAATATTTCAAATATGAACTTTTAAGATCTGTGTATAAGCCATTCTACAAAAAAAAAAATTATAACTAATTTTTTGATTGAAAAAAATTATCACACAAATTCAAAGGTGTATAATTATTTATTTTTAAATTATATAAAAGGTATTATTGAGGGACTTCATTTGCTATGAAATGAAATCGTAAAAATCAAATCAAATTAACTAAACCCCAATTATTATTATTTTAGTCAAAAGTTCAACTAAACCCCAATTATTTATTTATTTTATCAAAAATTCAACTAAACCCCAATTATTTATTTTTTAATCAAAAGTTCCGAGTATCCAAATTTTTCGAGTTTTATTAAAATCGTCAAGTTCAAACAGCTACTAAAACTTGACTAAAATTTTAATTTTCAAGTACATGCACACTCCTAGGGTTTTTTTTAAACTATGTATTAATAAGCTATATAATAATTTTTTTTTAATTAAACATTTTAAAAGAAAATAATATTTTGAATCTCAAACATGAAATATATTTTCAAATTCTAGAATCTCAAATATCCTTACTGAGTTGAGAACTTTAGGTACCCTAATTTTGAATTGTGATATTATTTAAAACAAAACCTTTTCTAAATAGAATGTGTAAATATTCAAAACCAAAGTTTTTAGAAAGAATAAAACCAAATATGCAACTTGATTTTACAGAATAAGATATTTTAATAATATTGATGGTTGTAAAAACATTTTGTCTATTTTTATGTTACTCTAAGTTTTATTAATGGAAATTGTTGTTAATGTTCAGATTATCTAGTCTTAGCTTATATAACTTGATTTTATAGCTGATTTGGAACTTTTTTTTAGAAAATATTAAGTTTCCCAATCATTATTAACAGGGCCCAAATTTTTGATGAAATGTCATTTATTTATTTTTATTTGTTACATCAGAGACAATGCTCACAATTCTGTTCATGATCCCTTAGTTGTGGGAACAATTATTTATAAGTAATACTTAGGTCATTTTTTGTCATTTTGGATTTTTAGGTTATATTGTCTTGGGTTACATTATTTTTAAGTATTGTCGAGTCATTTTTAGGCATCTATATTTAATAACTACATTTTTAAACACTATCGATATTTTGTGAATGATAATAGCTGCAGAGAAGTGGGAATACAAGGTTGTACAGAGTGATATAGGAGGAAAACGATACCAGAAGAAGAGAATTATAGAACAGATTTTTAAGAAAGGAGACAGGAAGAGGTGTTTTATATTGGAATAACGCTGTTGTGCCACTGTACAAAAATATATTAGAAGACACTGGAAAAGAGAATAATAAAGAAAATAAAAGAAAAAGGGAGAGAAAAGAAGGGAACAGTGGTCTACAATAGACTAGATTGCTGCTATACGACAGCTAATGGAAAGAGGATACAAACTTAGGAAGAACTTGGTAATGTATAGAAGGCATGTGATAATCTGGAAAGTGATGGAAATAGGAGTTAAAATGAGAGTAAATAATAAAATATGTATGAATATAGTTGAAGCTATGTTAAGTTGAAGGGGGGGATCGAGTGGTGTAATGGTAATGGAAATGTTCATGAATAAAGTAGCAAGGAAAGAATGAAATCCACAATGTTTGATGATGATTTGATGGGATAAGGGGAGAAGGAAGAGTAAATACAGGAACAGCTACAGGAATGGAATGCAGAAGTGAAAGATTGTGGAATGAACTTTAGCATGGCAAAGTGTGAGGTGATGGTAACGGACCTAGTAAATATATAAAATTGGGTTGAGTGGAGCTGAGAAAAGTATGTAAAGAGGGGGGAAAAAAATTGTAGGCAAACCCCTTTAAATAGTTTCTAAATTTGTTGAATGTTCGCACAATTGCAGGGAGAGATCCATTAAATCCTCCTTGTTGTCTAAACCTTAAAGGGGGCCTGAATGCTAAGTACTCTCCTTGACACTGTATTTTACTTTTTGATAAATTTGGTACACTGAGATAATCGGTTTGCATTTTCATGGATTTATAAAATTGCATGGCGGTTAAGACTAGCTGTTAGGATACCATTGTGTTAAATGTATAACCTGATGATAGTTGAATAATATCAAATTTATAACTATTACAGTTTAGAACCTCTTCCTTCTACTGTTGGGATGTTTGAGGGTTTTTATCTCTCTATAGATGTATATATTAGATGTTAATGGTTCTGCGTTAAATCTTATTAAACATGCTTTCTGGTTCACAAGATGTTTAATAGAGAATCACTGAATGGCGCTAGTTGTACAAAGTCTATGATATTTTGAGTTGAGAACACCACTCCGTAACATCGAATATTTTATCGTAAAAGACTGATAATTTTAAGTATAAAAAAATAATCAAAGACTAAAAAGTAAAAGCTGTGGGGAGATATTGGAATGGTGATGAAACACAAAACTAAATATCATTATTTTTATTCAACAAATAAAACAATTAATGGCTATAAATCTTCTAAAAAGTTTTAAATTGTATATATTCTTAAACTGTTTGTTAGAATTCATAACTTGTATGTAGTTTATTTAAACTATAATTCATGTGTTAGTTAGGTCCCCCCCTCTATAGTTATCTAAGTAAACCTTTATTAAACTGTTTAGAAATATATTTTATATATATATTGATTTTTTTTTTGTTAGAATGGTGCATAATTATATTTGATGTAGCTACTGTTTAGCTTACAAACTCTGTGATAATTTATTAGTACAATTTGGCAGGTTCTTTTAATTTTTGTGGTAGGCATTTGTGTAATTTAAGGTTGACTGAAACTAAAGTTTGTAACTTTTGTGTTAATTTGTGATGGAGCTTGTTCTAAGTTTTGTGGTTTCACAACTGTTACTAAAAGAGGCTATTAAATCTCTATATTATATGCATACCTGAATGAATTTAACAGAAGCCTTTTCATTAGTCCAATTATAGTTACTTTGCCAATACATAAGAAACCTAGACAAAATTTAGTTTTGTTTCTATAGATGTGAAGGTTCTACTAAAATCAACTAATGTAATTTAAATATGGCTCGAATTTACTTTTTATTAAATCTGAATTCTAATTTTACCCACAATTTTAATCTTAATCAACATAAGAGGTTAAATTGCTCGCATTAGTTTGATATTTGCCTTCACTTCTAATTGTGTTCACATTGATTTTTAAGTTGTTTAGTAAAATATAAATATTACTTCAGTGTTAAATTATTTCACTGTAATTTAGATCTATATTCAGTTGTGGTTTGAAGGTGGGTCATACTGTACATGTTTGTTTAAGCAGTAAATTAATGGACTAGGCCGCGGGGTGTAGGGAGAATCAACTGAATAATATTATAAACATGTATGATATTGAAGGTTTATTTTGTGATTTGATAGGACTTGACCCCTGCTACGGTTTCTTGGGCTATAGAGTGTTTCATTTTTAATAGAAACAGGAAATGAGGATTCTTATATTAAATATTTTAATTGTTAAATACTGGCTTTCAATCATTCAAACAATATTTTTAAACACAGTTCAAGTCATACAAAACACGTCTACATGCCACCATTTTTGCAATCCCTGATGTAAGGCTGGTTGTTAAATTTGTCCTGTTATGATAAGTCACTAGTAAATTCTACTGATGCTAATAAAAAAAAAATCTGATTTATATTAAGAATATGAAATTTGATATTAAAATATATTTTTTACCTCATTTCTGCTTCAGGATCTAAGGAGTCATAATAATCCTGTGTATCCAAGATTTTAAATTGTTGATTTAATCTACATCTTTTACCATACCATTAATCTACATTCTTTTACCATAAATCGATTATTGATCAATAATGTATTTTGGATCATTTTCTAAACTTATCAGAATCAAATATATTAAAGTGAAAATGTTTCCAATCTAATCTGAATAAAATATCTCTTAATACTAGAGTTGGATCGAATCTGAATTTCCAATTTACCTTCAAATCCGAATCTTGAAAGAAATTATGGACACAAGAGGAAATAAAAATGTAATTGAATAATAGAAGTAACTAAATATTATCATACTTTCTTATAATCCAATTATTATAATTGGTTCTGAACCACAAATAAAAAATATTAGAGCTCTAAAACAAATCTCACTTGAATAATTGAAAAAAAATTTTTAAGGATTTAAATCTAGAGTTTAAAATTTCCCTGAATATTGAATATCCTTAAGGATTTGAGATATTCAAGGACCCATCCCTATTTAGTATAAATGTTTTAAATTGAATCCAAAATGAAACTATACTGAGAAATTTCAATAAACTAATACAATGTAAATAAATCCTGTGACTTTACTGAAACATTATAATCAAAATGTTTATTGTATTTTAGCTATAAAAAAAAGTTAATTATGGTTAGATTTCAGTTTTTAGATCTATTTAGCAGACTTGAAAGTGAAAAACAAAATCGACTAGCTGGAAAAATAGAGGTACTTTGACAATCATACATTCAATTCTCGTAGATCTAACATACATATCTCATATGTTATTATTTTTTAACTTGGTTTCATCTTTTAGCTCAAACTATTTAATTGAAATTTCTAAGATAGCATCCAAACTTGAAGTTAATTGATTTCATTTTATTGTGGCCTCTTAAAAATAATTAATCAGATTGAAATTGTTCAATAATAGTTCCAAAAATACCCTATAAAAGTTTTAACAGGTTGTTTCTCTCATAAATATTTTTCATGGGAATTGTTACTATCCATCACATTAGTTAATTATTTACCTGTTACCATACATGTGTGTTAGTAATGTATTACTCATTTCAGTGGTTCTATACTTTTTGTGTTTTAAGGAAACCTTAAAATTGGTTGTGGAATTTTTCGGAATCTTATCATAGTACCTACCTGGATTAAAATTTAATATGGTGAAATATCTAAATTAGATACATGATTTTTGTTTGAATACATATGTTTTATTGAATTATTTGAACTCCCTCATATAATCTATTGCAAAAAAAAAAAATTAAAAGAATATAAACATGAAAAATATTAATCACCTATCAAAATGTAATATTGTTCTTTGACAGACATCAGTCGTTCTTTTTAATTATCTTTGATTGTGCTAAGTACAGAAAATCCTTGTTCCCTAAAATACTTAGTTTAAAATTGCAGAATCTTGCAAAGTGTCTTAAGGAACCATTTGGAGAACCATTGCTCTAGTTTTGTACAGTCTTGAGCTACTGATGTAAATCTAATGTTTTAATGCTATTGTGTGCATGTAACTATAAAATAATATCTATAAATGTAAAAGTTGGAGACTGCAATGTTTATAGTACAGATCATGTTCAGTCCATTCATTCAAGTTGAAGAGGGTGTTGTTCCCAAGGATCACACATAACATAGATAAGTAATAAAGGTCAAATGAAAACAATGAAATTAAGACCCGGTAAAATATTTACCTTATGATAAAACTATTTCACTGATGCCAATTTTGTTGTTGCAAAGTGAATAATTCAAAAACCTCACTTTAATACGATTTCTAGCCCGAGTATAGTTTATCTAATATGTTGGTTAATCAGCTGTAGGATGAGCTCCTAAACAAACATCACAAGTTATTAATTTGTATAACTTTTAACATCTCTGTATTTATTTGATAAACGCAATTGCACCCAAATATTTATGTGTAGTAATCACAGCTAACATTGTTTATTACAAGGTATTTTAAGTTTTAGAGTCAATTTGAAATGTTTATATTTTTAACTTCTGTACAAACTGAAATATATGTTACAATATATTACAGTGGTGATTTTTATTTATTTCCCGAAAATGTTAAGTGGATGTTAAATTATCGATGTTCTTAAAAAGTAACAGAAAGCTTACATATTGTTTTGAAAAAGTTGGCAGGAACTTGATTATTTTAACGGATTATTTTTAGTATAATCAAGCAAATTCATCAATATCTCGGTAAAAATTAGAGATAGGTCCCATTATATATTTCTTACATTTTCTTTTAAATGTCAAATCCTCAAAATTTACCTTTTTTAAAAAAAACTTATTCAAGGCTTGATGCCATTGACAAATGGTATTCTATTTGTCAGATCTACAATGTCACAAACAAAAGAGGACTCTTCTTTTAGTAAAATAATTATATTAATACATGTGTAATATATATTTGGAAAAAGGTACATTAAGGGTAGATAGAAAACATATAAAAGGGAACGAACACAATATGGCTTTCACAATTAATATAAGAACACAGTTCACACTTTATATTGCTACACTGGACAAAGAGGTATTCGCTGCCTCTTTAAGAAAATCGCTCTTCAGTGCCCAATCCCCTGACCTAGGTTTCATTCTACCAGAACTCATCAGGGAGGAGTGTGAAACTTGCAATATAACTTCCCAAAAGAGAAAACCAAATAAAAAGGGGGGAGAAAAAGGAAATTGGTAGTTGGTAATAGGATACTTAGATAGGAACATGTAAAAAGTATTTAAAAAAATTTGTTTCCTTTTTTGGGAAGTTGTGTTGCGCATTTCACACTCCTCCTTGATTAAAATGAAATAACACTTGATGTTTAACATGCACAAAGGCTTAAAAATTTGTTTCCACCATGAATACTGCATTGAGTTTAGTATCTATACTCCATTCACGGTAGGAATTACTCTCTGAAAGGTCTTTTTTCCTACCAATACCCTACTATATAATAGATTTCTGGTAGGGAAAAGGCCTTTCAGAAAACAATTCCTATGCTGAACAGACTTTAAGTAAGTGCTAGGTGAAAATATCGTCGCTCTTATGCCAAAGAAAAGTATGTGCAAAATTGATATTTTAAGAAAACGACGTTTAAAGTTCCAATTTTCAATGATTCAAGGAAAAAATTAAGTTTGGATCAAAATTTAAGCTATTTAGAATTCGAAAAATAATTAGTGCTTTTGCTGTACAATATGGACTAACAACTTTAAAAATGCACAAGTGCTTTTGGCATCTCCTGAAAAGTGCTCCACTATTCAAAAAGTGTGGGAACTGCTGGTATAACCTCTCTATTTGTGTAACTTGAGTGGTGTTTTTACAAATGCTGTGTTCGTTAGTTTTCCAATTCATTAACATGTTATTCGAATCAATACAATATTATATGTACAGTACTGTACTGCAGTTCTGTATATTACACATATGTATATACTAGAGATGGGTCGAATCCGAATCTACAGTTTATTTTCGAATCCGAATCCTAGCAAATTGTTAGAAATTTTAAAGATTTACAAATAGACCTACATTATTTAATGTAGGTCTAAACTGTAAATTAAGATTTATTTCAATCATGCTTTCAATTTTAATCAACCCCAAACACCCCTCGCAAAATACAGGTTAAAATCCAGCCAAACTAAACAATCTAGACTCATTATTGTTTAAAAATAAAATCAATCAAAATTGGAGTGTCATTTAGTTATTTTTAAAAGTGTTGTTAGAATTAGTTACATTTGTAAGAAAACATGTGAAATAAACAGATTAGGCTTAGTTATCCTTTAATCAACTTTAATCATCATTGAAGGATTATAATTTTTTTTAGTAAAAAAGCAAAAATAAAAATACAAACTTATATTTTTAATAAAGACTAAAACGTGATTAACAATTAAACATACATTGGAAATAGTGAACTCAATAATGCCTAAGTATGTATTGTTATTATTTTCTTATTATATTCATTATCTATCTTTGTGTAGAAAATAAGAAATATATTCGATTCTTGCGCTATATCGATTTCTGAGAATAGATTCTATTTAAAACACAAACATATTTTCGACTCCAATTTGTTCATTCCCATTTTATAAGGCAGGACTACGTTTGAATATTTTTACAATTACTTCAATAAAATATTTAAAAAAATAATAAACTCTTAGTTAAAATCAATTTCAAAACAAATAATGAATTAGCA
The DNA here is from genome assembly GCA_902151455.1 of Timema bartmani. Taxonomy (NCBI): domain Eukaryota; kingdom Metazoa; phylum Arthropoda; class Insecta; order Phasmatodea; family Timematidae; genus Timema; species Timema bartmani. The sequence goes on along the minus strand of CABFWB010000703.1, from coordinate 77,706 downwards.
AGTCGTTATTTGATTCTTAAAACTCTAGAGATTACTAAGTGATCAGATTACCTGAATCGATTTTAAACAAACAATCCGATATACAATATGTAGGCCGGTAGGCATGAATATAGTTTTATCCGTGTCTGACTTTTGGCATTATTTAATTTTCATGAAAACCAACAAAATATCTAGCTTAAGGATCGTATGCAATAATTATTTTTTTTTTTGCATAGTTGTAGATAATTAAAACCAGTTGGGTAGTAAGAATAATTAACAGTATCTTTATTTTAATCATCACTCTCACGAGTAAACATAATATACGTCATGGCGGCCGACTTTGTATCATGTGTAATGTGTTATTTCTGTTTAAAAAAAAAGTGTAACGTTAACTTACAGTTAGTTACAATTGGATCCATCCCGTTATAATGTTGATACGTAACTATCAAGAATTCATACCACCCGCTCAATAATTCCGACCCAAATAGAATCCCTACAATGGTACTATTCTCTGTTGTAGTCCCTGTAGGCTAATACGGAAAGATAATACGACACAGTATATTTCATACTGTACAATCTTCTGTAATATTACACTCATAATTGTTCAGGAACTTACCTTTGAAATCTTCTATCACTAGCCGCCACCAAAGCTGACCTTCTCCGTGCAGCCATGTGGAGAATGGGCCGAGTTAACGCGAGTCTACTGTCAACACGTGATTGCTCTCAGTCTAGTCAGATAGAAACTGAGGCGTAACGACATGGAGTCCGATAGAAGACAACAATCCACCCGCCCCCTGATGGCTGTTTGAAGAACTACCCCAAACATCGAATGATCGTCGACTTGTTCTAATATTCTGATGGAACAACCCTACAAAGTGCCTACGTGACCGAAGACAGCTAGCAACTACGTGCTAGAATTACCTCCCCTCCTTTCCGTGTAACGAAACTCACTATATAACAGGCTGTATGTGTCTGCAAAAATGACTATCTATCAATCCGCGAACGAGGGCGGATGACTATCTATCAATCCGCGAACGAGGGCGGATGACTATCTATCATTCCGCGAACGAGGACGGATCATTGTCATGGACCTGGACAATGATCGGATACACATTCATATATACTAATTGGAAAGTAACTATGGCGTCTACTTTTCATAGACTCTATTTATTTTCGGCTTATAAATTTGTTGTATTAGAATCATTATTTTGTTTTTTGTGTAATATTTAACTTTTCTCTTTATCTCAGTCGCTTAAATTTAACTATTATGTCGCCACTTAGGCGCGGTAGCATGTTGGTTAGTTTAGTTTGATTTCCACCATTGGTAATTTTGTATTGAGTAAATTTAAATGTAAAATGTTAAAATGTGTGGACTTTTGTATTTTGCTATTTCACGCGACTGTAGAAATAAAATCATGCTTGTTATTTTTTTTATATAATTTAAATTTGTTCTAAATTTCAATCTTTAGTTTTTTCTAAGAGATAGTTAGTCCCGGGAGGTTTTGACTTGAGTCTGGAAGTCAAACTCTCGCGTTATGTTTTGTAAATTTCGTATTGTAACTTGTAATTGTTTGAGGAGCCCATCAGGCAAGAATATTTAATGTTTGTTTCATTTTGTGGATATCTTACTTCACTTCACTTTTGGTAGTTTAACTTCTCTGTTGATGTTAAAAATCTACGTAATTTTGTGTCTCTTAAAGACGACCTGTAATAAATGTAAACATGGGATGTACATTCTGCGCTTCACGTTATTATTTTCAGCATTATTCAGAATGATATAATGAGACCACTGTACTTTTCTTTATCTACGTTTATACTGAATAAACCATATTATTGTTATATTTTTAATACTGCTTATATTTTCCCTTATGTAGATTCACCTTCTCCCTTTTATTTAATTGTGGTAGTTAAGTAGAAGGCAATGGAGACGGTGTAACAAAAGCCATAATTTGTTTTATTTATTTAGAGTATTTGTAATGCTAGTTTTGATTTTCAGTTTTTGAAGAGTTTTAATGTGTTCATTAAAATACTTACAAGATTGTTCGTAAGGTGAAAGTTTTAGAAGTGAGGATGTGCCAAAACAGTCAAGTCCAAGTTTCCCACAGAGGTGGGAGGGTAGGGTAGTAGACACGTAAGATTTTCCACACCTAACAATTCTTTTTTTTAAATGATTTTATTCATGCAAATCTCTCTTGTCCGACAAAATAAAGATTACGGATTAAGTTGTGCTTTTCAAGTAGGCCTCATTAAATAATTTTTGAATTCAAAATATTATGCTTTGTTTATGAGGTGAAAGATTCGACCATCGAATCCTCGAATCTCGAATACTTGTCAGGATTCGATGGATTCGAAGATTTGATTGGCCCATTTCTAGTATACACCATTATATTAACATGTAATATATTGTTCTGTACGTATATTACTGTACTGTGATTCATCCTTATTTAGTAAACATGCATCCTATGCAAGTTCATTTGTAAAACTCGACACCATACGAGTCCACATTAGGTAGAGTTTCCAAGACTCTACTGTGCTTGTTTCATCAATAACAAGGGGGGAGGGGTGTCTGTGGCTTTGAGAACAGAAATGTCAGTGAGTGATAGAGCTGTATTACAGCAGTTGTGAGTAGGGAGGAATTCTCTTTGCGAGTCCAACTAGCACACAAACATCTGAACCAAGAGAGGAAGATTCAAGGGAGGTTAAAACAAGGACAATTCAATGGAAACTAAAGCTGGGGAAGAGTCAAGGGAAACAAAAACTGAGGATTCAAGGCAAACTAAAATTAAAAAACTATTGGGAGTTTCAAAACTATATCCTATATTCAGAACTTATTTTAATACTTAGATTTATTCATCAGTTGAGACTTCAAACATTTTAAAATTAATTATGATTGTTTGAATTATAAGATATTAAATGAACAAATTTTAGTTTTGTTTTTTATTCCAAAATTATCATTTTTCCATGATACTCGCACATATTTCAAAATTAAATTCCTATATAAAACTATCACAAACATAACTTTGAGTAAAGTGGAGTCCACTAGACCGAAACCTACTATCTTTAAAATGTGATAGGATCGATGATACAATGAATTATATTTAAATTAACTCCCAAATTTTCATTAAGTTTATATAAGCAAACTTACTATATATTTTCTTTGTAATATTTAAAATTAAATAAACCATATGATCGGCATTGGTGGTTGGCATAGTAGAAAACAAATAATCAGCATCTGCATGTTCAGCAAAATAGTAATCGGCACAGCCCTAAATTTTTATAACATTTTTATATTCCCATGTAAATATTTTCATTAGTGGGATAATCTTATCATCGGATTATATGGTTTATGGTACTTCAAAGAAAATATGACAGTGATAAAAACCATATTTTAGTGAATGTATAGATTCAATGGATAACTTAGAATATAATTCAAATCTAAGTAATATTTTAGCCTTCATCAAGCAAGAAAAACTGCAAAACCACTTTTAGAATGATTTATTCCATTTCGAGGACAATTTTTGAGTGATAAATGTTCTACTGCCAATATCGCTGCGACCAGTTGGATTAATCGCTAAGCTCCTCTTCATCGCTGAAATAAGAGTTGGGTCGTATTCTTTTAATAGGGCCATTGTTTGAGTCATTTTCTCTTTTATATTTGCCCGTCGCTACTACTATGCGGTATTTTTCCTGTTCAACCTCTTCTTGCTACAACAAAAAACAATCAAAATACATAGACTACATACACAGAATATTGGTTAACCTCTCATAAAAATCAAAAGATCTTTAAAATAATTAATCTCTAAAATTGTGTTGTTTTTAAAAATTAAGCTCTAACATGGATTCAATCAATAAAAAATCTTACCAGTTTGGATTGAGCTGTAGGGTCTTAGTTGTGGTTTTTTTTTTACTTTTGCCAAGGGTTAAGCTAATAGTTACTTATTTACCACCTTTTTATAAAGAAAATGCACCACCATCAGTATGGTGAAACAATGTTAAAATCACCCCCAGTGAACATGTCTAGGACATGAACTTGGCTATCCCAGGTGATGGCAACCAAGTGCAAGGCAAGTATAAAGCCATTCATAGACTATTCGTCCTTTGATGTAAATATCTAGTAAGAATGAAGGGGGCAGATGAGTATATAGAATTTTAACTAAATGCACTGCAGTTTTTTTGGTGGGTGATTGTAAAAAAAAACTAGAAATGTTAGGTAATTTTGTAAATATAAATAATCATGGAAAATGGTATAATGGTCAGTCTAGGAAGAGAAATATCTTAATTGCAACTTAATTAAATACCACATTTTAAATTAAATCTACAGTAATTTATTTTAAAAGCATTTCAAAAATAATTATAGGCCTACAACAAAATGGAGTATTTTGATTTTAACAGCTTTATTAGATATGTCACAGTTCCGATTCTAAATTTTAACCTTGTTTCTTACATATTAAGCCGTTGAGAAGCATGGATATCCAGTCAAGACCATGTGGATCTCCAGATTAACCAAAATGTGATTGTGTCATAGTTAACACTTTAAAACATAGCTTTGCTTTGTGTACTTTTGAGGAGAAAAAAAAAAATAATAATGTGGTAGACCTACACCTGAACTGAACAAAAGTAAAATCATGTTTAAGGCGTTTCAGCTCACAATTGTTCAATAATAATGTACAAAAGTTATAATGTTGGTCTTTTCTTCTTTTTTCAAATGACAAGTGTGTTTGGAACAGTACAATGACATGGCCAACATACTCAAAGCCCTTATAAGTTTGACCTAAAATCATTTACAAGCCATGATCGCTGAAAAAATTTGGTAAAACTAGAATTGATCTAATGCTTGATGAACAAAAATTGCAGCTCAATGAACTTGTTAGGTAAAATAGAGAAATTAATTATAAAGCGATTCAATGATGTAGTTTTTTTAGCACGGCAAGAACTGGCATTTAGAGGCCACGACGAAACGAGTGAGTCTTTCAATAAAGTTAATTACGTTGAACTAGTTAGTGAATCTTTTAAGTGAGTATGATGAAAAATTGAAGAACCATTTAAAACATTTATCTATATTTATGGGACTATTAAATTTGATTCAAAATTATTTGATCAATGCCTTTTCAAATTGAAATGATACTGTTTTGGACCCCTCTAAAATATTCAAAAAGTAATGGATGAAGTGTATTTTTCTTTAACTCTTTTGCTGCGTTAGTCGTATATATCCGATCTCAGCATTATAGCCATTGACTGCGGAAATCAACTTGACCCCACGACGTGTAAACTTTATCTACCTTTTCTGCGACAGTTGGAAATAGCCACAAGAGTGTTAGAACGCTGAATTTTTCATACTATCATGCCCGTTTGCCTCTGACATCTGGTGCTAGTTTTGAGAACTGTCAATTACCAGCTGCTAAGTCACAACAATAGTAGCGCTTGTTTACTTATGCATTTCACTAGTTGTAGCACATGTGCAATATTTATGTGGCAGAAAACATTGTTGGGGGATTTATTAGTGTAGTATTTGTTATATTTACCCTGCTATTCTATTATGTTAATAACATTTAATTTATGATTGATAAATTTGTGCCATGTGAAGGTTAATAAATATAAATATATATAATTAAGAGTATTAAAATAATTAATCTATTTTGACATCCCTAATCTTTATCAATTCAATTATGTCAGGATAATTTGTATTTTTAGATCAAGTAAAAGTAATTTTTTTTTAGTTTATGATCCACCTTTTAAATAGCCTTCGTGTGTTAGGATATTTATGCAACGACACATCCAACATCAAGTTAGGGCTGAAGGTTAGGTGGAAGGTTGGTATACCTGTAATCTGATAGCAGCACTGAGTGTCTCTAGGTCAGGCTCGACATCCTCTTCTTCATCTCGGATTTCTGCCACCCGGTGAGGGGCCAAGCCACTATCAAAATCGGAATCAGAATCTTCTTCATCCTGTCAACACCAGAGTATAGCATACTACTTACTAGAGGAAGATGTTATTACTGCCAAAACCACTTTGCACCTTCAAGGTAGTAATGAGTAGGGCTTAGGATTTTTATGATTTTGCCTATTTATTTTTTTTGGCAAACCTAGAATGTTGTTTAAGTGTATAAAAATGTGTTTCATAAGAAACTAAGCTGATTCAAGTAGCTTTGTTAGGGCATATTTTAGCATATTTCAGAGTGTTTATGCGTTAGGGCTTACTTTCATATTTTTCAGTCATTTCAAAGCATTTTTTGTTATTTTAGAGTCATTATTTTGCATATTTTGGTATTTTCAATATAAAATACATTTTTGTATGATTTTACTTGAAATACAGAAGCAAAACTGAGAAAAAAATAAGGGGAGGGGAGTGCCCGTGTTTAGAACATCTGTACACGCGTCATAGCAAATGGTGCCACCACGGCAGTAAGCCGTATACCTATTTCCACCTCTCCCCTGTTTTCTTTTATACAGTATATTTTTCGTTTAAAGACTTTCAGTTTGGCATAGAAACTGTAAAAAATTAAATTGTATTTTAAGAGTTTTTCCTCTCTTATAGGGCATGTTTATGGGCAATAAATTTTTAGTTTGTCACAGAAAAAGTAAAAAAATCAAGTGGTGTTTATTGTTTATTCTTTGTTTTGGTCCTATAGGTAAAGTTAGTAAAATCACTTAGTAAAATAAATCATTTCTGTTGATCCATAAACAGTCAAACAACTAAATTATATTTTTAGATTATTTTTGTTTTGTTTCATGCACCTATTATTTTCTTCATTAATTTTGAAAAAAAAATTAAAATAAATGTAAAATTTATTGGTAGTTTTTTCGTTTTAAAGGGCTTTTTTCTTGTTTTAGAGGTCATATTTTTTGTTTTAAAGGGCATATTTTTAGTTTTTTTTTTGTCATAAATGCATTTTTTATAAAGCATTTTCTAGCAATTTTTAGAGCATAAAAATCCTAGCCCTAGTGATGAGTGTAAGAAATATTCCGTTGCAGACTGCACACCTTTTGCAATTGTCCTTTGATCAGTTTTCCTTTCATCTTCTTCTTCCTAGCCCTATCCTTTCTTGGGTGGTGGCTCCCTCTCTCCAAGAGCATTCAAGGGGCACTTGTAGCTGAGGTGGCCGGGCTCCATGCACTCATAACACCAAGACTTGTCGGGGTAGTCCTTGCGACGGATAAACTCAGTGCTACGGCCATTGTCTTTGGCAAGTTTACTCTTTAGGGTGCGGCCAAACATCTGTCACAAGATTTTATACTAATAAGATTTGTTGCTCAATGTCAAACTTTCAAGTGTTCTACTTACCACCTAACTTAAGTTTCTGTAGATATTTTACATCACAAAGATACAGGGATGGACTTGAAAATCTGTCCCATAGAGAATTAGGTAATGATTAAGATTTATGTTTATGTTAAATATTTGAAGGCCTTTATTGTTATGAACAGTATTATCTAGTACCATTACAAACTAATGGCAATATGGGGAAACGTCGACATTCATCAAAATTTCGAGTTTAATTTTTTTGACGATCACAATACTTTCTCTGCCTGTAAGATAGCGAGAAAGAAAAAAGAGCAATAACAATGACCTAACAAAGACCCCCTTCGCCCCCAAAAAAAGATTATTTTCTCACAAAAGTGGCAGTCATCTGAGAAAATATAAAAAAACAACTAAAATACCACTTATTCGAGGAATCTAACCATCTTCGTATAAAACTGTGAATATTAGATTTGTGCAAAAAAAAAGAAAAAAGAATAATGTTGCATGTTAAAACAAAGAAGCTACATATTCAAAATTACATTCATTTGAATTATACAAAATAATAAGTTGTAAACAAATCATAGGCCAGATGAATAGAAATAAATAAATTATTAGCCATCTACATTTTAAATACAAACAAGTAGGCACAAGGCTGTTAAAATTTAAGAAGATCAAAATGGAATGATACCTTACAGGAAAGCCGGCCAGGGAGGAGTGAACGAGAAACCATTGCAAGATGGAACTCTTTCCTACTTAGCAAAGGGTGGGAGGCAAAAAGGCACAAACAAACATTAAACGGTGAGTCAGGAAACAGTAGACTATGCCTCTCAGATATTATTAGAAAGTGAAATCAATAAAAATATTAACAGGTAAATCAAATTATTAGCACTGCGTCTTACTACCCATTTGGGTTGTACGGACTTATGCTAATGTGTAATGGTCGGGTGATTGTGAGATGAAATGGAGGACCTACAGTTTAACGTGGGATCCGAACCACGGGGGAGGCCTGGCATTCCTCACATTCACAAATTGTGATTAATACACGTCTTGTCAAAGGTGAATGAAGGGTTTGGCAATCAGATAAATCCGTGCTGGGACCGGGGATTGAACCCCGGATCCCCAGCACAGAAGTCTGACACCTTACTCCTAGACCGCCAGGTCACAGAAAATCCAAACCATTTGGAACAGAGTGTAAAGTGGTCAGGTCTTTAGACCATTTCTTTTAAATAACTAAATTAGTTTGACATTATTTACATGTTAATATGATCATACTGAAGTACTAAATTTATAACACCTTCTTGTTTTCCATTTGTCTAGGCCTAATTTAAGCTATATGTTAGAATCAAATGTTTTAATCATATCTAAGTGTTGGGTTTAATATTAAATATAGGTTATCTAAATCTTAACCAAAGTGTAAGCAATATTTGTTTTAAATTTCAAATCATTAACTTCATTTTTCGGCCTTTAACTTTTAAATCTAGTATTATTCATTTTCGTAAAGTCTTTGTGGGAATCTTAGCTTCATCTAAATTTATTACTTTTACTTTTCACTTGCTTTTTAATCTTATCAGTACCCGGAAGCTGTGAGGTGCACCTGTGTCTTGCACGTGTGGCCTCACAGTGGAAAGGGAAGGTTTGGCGCGAACTGCTAGCCAATCAGCATCCCCGATTAAGCGTCTGTTTTTGACCCTAAGTAGAAGGGAAGCGTCAGATGCAAGGCACTTTCGGTTCAGCACGCGAGTCGTGAAGACGTGCTGGAAAACTTCCTAATTAGCACGCGAGTCGATAGGACGTGCTGGGAGATTTCCCGATCAGCACGCGAGTAGAAAGGACGGGTATTGTAAAGTTCTAATACGTGCTTAGAGATGGGTTGGAGGAAGACTAGGCCATGTGGCTAAAGGCCCACGGCATTAATTATTTTATCATCTTTTCATGTAATAAGTATTCTGTTTCATCTTTACCTTAATTAACCTAGTGCAAATGTCTTAAATGTTTCTCCATAATAAAACTTCTACTTCACAAGTTCCATTTCTTTAATCAGCGATGTCCTCTACCACCACCATAATATTAAGTTACCCCGAGATGCTCTACCAATCAAACTGACTGCCGTGGACCGATAATAAGCTGAGAAGGTGAGGAGGAGAAGTGACTAGGTACAAGAGAATGTATTATTTCTAATTTTAAAAAAAATTGTCTACAACAGCAATTGCCCAGCTGAAAAAACAAAATAAAAGTTACAATTGACAGTTTTTAGCTTTCGCCACGTGATCACACCACCATTCAGTCACAATATCTCAGTTATAATAAAGACCAAATACTTTCTAATGTTCTTCAGTAAGATAGATATAGTCAAAAATATATAATGCTGTCACTCAGCATAACACAGTGCACAAGAAAACAACTTATTCTATAGGTTAGGAATTGAGAGAGTATATAAGAGGCACTACATCTGCATCTGTGCATAAAATCTTCCCAAATGTGCCTGGCTGAGATTCAAACCTCAACTTCTCAATCACTGTCAATTCAGTCTATTATGATTCTAGCACCTTAGACCATGTAACTACCTGTTTAAATTAGTATTATTATTATTATAGCACTTCGTCTTACTACCTGTTTGGGTTACACGCTTAAGTACTAATTACGTTTATGGATTAGGAATTGGGAAGGTTGCATTTAGAGGAAGTGAACCCACATTTGGGTGGATGGAGAGTGGAAAACCATTTAGGAAAAACCATCCCCAGTTCACCCGACCGAGATTCGAACCTAGATTTCCCCATCTTTGGCAGTCTTGCTCAACACGAAACTAGCGTGTTGGCCAACTACACCACCGAGGAGGGTCAGTTAGTATTTTAAGTTTTAACATGGTCAAGGTGCTTTAGTTTAAAAGCGTGAGAATGTTTCCATCCACAATTGCAAATCGGTGCTTATACTCACTTCCTTTTCATTCACAGACAGAGCACAGGATTTAGCATCCTCCCTCTTCAGGAAAAGAATAAAGGCAACGCCACGGCTTTTTCGAGTAATCTTATCTTTCATAATTGTCACCCTGAAAGTTGTTTAAAGAATCTCCATTAAAATGGGGTGCAAACTTTTAAAACTTAGTTTAGTTCTGTAATTTAAACAATAAATACGAGTTATTTACATATGGTAGGGCATACTTACTTCACCACCTTTCCAAACTTCCCAAATATTTTGTGCAAGTCATTGTTTGTAAGTGAGTAAGGTAGATTAGAAACATAGACTGTACTTTTACTAGGGGCTAGTCCGCTGCTCATAGTAGATTTCTATCTGCAACCAAAACCCAATATGTAATAAACACTATTTGATAGTAAAAGACTTCCAAAGAGTGAACCACAAGCTTTATATAAGCTACCTGAGAAAAAAAGTTATATTTAATAAATGGTTGATCATTAAGGGTTCAATGTGTGCATCACAAATAGTAAGCCTCATTCTTTAGAAGGTGAACATGTGGAACAGACATGACAGGGACTTAGCTTGCGAGATGTAGATTTCAATGGATGAATGATACAATTCATGGTGTCTACTCAACTTGACCAATGAAATCCCCAACCTTTTCCCTGATTTCCCCTGATCATTTCCTCAAATTCCCGACTAAAAAGTATGTCATATCCTTCTACCCCCTCCCCCCAACCCCCCCTCCCCCTTGTTTTTCTACTAATATTTT
>CABFWB010000703.1:39662-66563 GCA_902151455.1 Timema bartmani | reverse complement strand
AATAATAATAAGTTTAAAAATTTAAATAAACATTTTTTTAGATTTGTATTAACATTGTTTAGTAGGAATTAAAAATATATTTCACAGCTACAAACAAAAAAATGATTGTTTGAATCACATTATAATTTACTGATTTAATGATTATTATATTTCATATTTTGATTAAAACAACATTTTCCCGGATTTTTATTATAATTTACCAAATTCCCGACTTATTCCCGTTTTTTCCCGATCACTTCAAATTCCCGGCTAATTCCCGTTTTTCCTGATTTTCCTGGATGGTAGACACCCTGTACATGTTCTGAATACTTGCAAGCTTAACAAAAGTTTGAAATAGGGCAGTTCCACGAGAAAGACATACATGGTACCTCAACAATTAAATGTAGGTTTATAATTAAATTGACATATTAACAGTGTGTCTATTACTCTGAAACATCAGTTATATGAAAGCAAACCTCATCCAAACTAAGACATTGTTTTTTGAGCATTAAAATAGATTATTTAAAAAATTTCATACTCATTTAAATAGCAATCAAACTTAAATTTTGCCTAACTTGATAGGCCAAAAGTGATTTATTGAAAATAAATTAAATCTGGGATGTCCAAAAAAAAATATTCCATACTCATCAGCATGTTGTCATTTCGTTACCCTTAAAAGACTAATTTTTTTTCTGTAAAGAGAAATATTTTTTATGAAATTTAAAATGTATATATAAATATGCATTTGTCCAAAGAAAATTAACCATTGTCAAAAAAAAATGTAAATAACTTATTGTAAGTCGAATATTTAACCATAACGAAATGACTTATAGCAATATTATGACACATTGTACTAGAAACGGAATGGCATTGTTCATTGTTTCACTAGGCTCAGTGATATATATATATATATATATATATATTATTTTTTAAAATTATAAGTTACATATACTTCTAAAGTACCTACTGCTATTGTTTTAAAACCAATGTTTATGAAATGTATACATTAGTTTACTTTATACATTATTTTAAAATAAATAATTAGATCTGAACTAAATATATTTCTTTTAAAAACAAATGTTTTAAGATAGTTTAATTCACATGTGTGGCTATAATTTCATTAAAAAAAACCCAAGGAAATAGCTCCAGTACAGGCTATATTGATAAACCACTTTTTAATGAGACTGTTTAAGCTGGACTTTAAAACAAAAATTCCATAGTGTGAGCCTGCAAGTGTGCTATACTAACAGAGCTGCCGCTGCCATTGGTGCCAATAGTGCCAACATTTGTTGATAAAGGGTGTCATCTGGTCAGCACAACATACCCTCAAGCCGTTAATCTAATTTATCTAAATCAGAGCAACTATTTATTTCCTATAGTAGTTCCTCATTTGTCCTCACGTGGTTGAGTTTGACCCCAATCCAGAACCAATGCTTCACAGAAAAATTCTGAAAACGCCAGGGATCGAACCCAGGACCTCTGGATCTGTATTAAGGAACTCTGAATACTATACCATATACTTGGTCACAGCTAAACTTAAATAAACATGAATTAATACAGTATAATTTCCTTATTTTAGTTGTAAAGGTGTAACTCCTTTATTAATGACTTATTTTCTAACATTGATCCATAGTGGGCCCTTTGTGACAAAGAAGAAGATAAGTGCATGTTTTTATAGTAAAATGTGTTCTGATATCTCCTTAAAAAAATTATAACATGGTCAAAATGGGAGACAATAAACCAAAGAGACATTCTGAAAGACAATGAACGTAGGCAACAATAGAACACTTTCTTGAAGTTCTCTCTAACTCAATACCAAATTTTCTAATTCACACCAGTTTAGATTTTGTGAGGAAAATAAAGAGAGTAGCCAGTAAAAAAAACAAATAGATATTCAAGTGAACAAAACTAAAACAAAATTCATAGTGCTAACTGGGCCAAGTCACAAATTACCATCTTTAAAACTTGTGTATGGAATGAGGAAAACATAAGTTACACTATCAATCATTAATGATGAGATTGAGTAAAACATAATATATTCTGTTCATAGCTTTCTTGATAAGTTTGTGATTCATTTTCTTAAACTGACCCAGAAATAAAAACAATCACGTTCATTAGCGATGATGCAACACAGAGCTGTGAAGTAGAAAGCAATTTTGGGTGGAGTCGAAGTTGGTAAAAATGTAGCGACTATGACTTTTAAGAATATAAAAAAGTATAGAACTAGTATATAGCTATCATATATTGTTATAATACTATAAGTTTTTATTTTGAAGTCAGAACATTTTTCTCCATGTTTTTAGCAGCGTGTCTTATTACCCATCGGGTTGTATGCCTATGTACTAAACATACTAATGGTTTAGGGATATGGAATGTTTGAGGACCATAGTTAAAATTCAAACTCCAATAATATTTATATTATAAAGGATGTAATACAATATTTATTTTTTTAACCCACCTGTCCAATTACTAATTAGAACTTAATTATGAAGAAAAAACACTCGAGCCTTATGTTGCAGGGACGAAAAAATCACTTGGAAAAGCCATTGAAACAAATCATATTAAGTTATTTTTGCTGTGAAAAAAACATTCATTAGCAATATTATGTCCACGAGAGTCGCATGATCGAGTTTACCCTTCGATAACCCTGTAAGGTAGCAAACTCACCTTGCATTATTTTACTAAGGTATAGCTAATAAAATAGGTTTATAGTTTATTGATTAAAACGAGAGTAATGTGATCTGTGGTTTAATCTGTCAAGGTAAGACTGCTACCTTTAAGGGGAAACGGAGTGTACCTAAATATTTTAGAAAAACTCAACCACCACAATAATATTATAATTGGTGACCTGGTGGTCTAGGGGTAAGGTGTCAGACTTCTGTGCTGAGGGTCTGGGGTTCAATCCTCGGTCTCGGCACAGATTTATCTGAACGCCAAACCCTTCCTTCACCTCATACAAGATGTGTATTAATCACAAGTTGTGAATGTGAGGAATGCCAGGCCTCCACCGTGGTTTCGGATTCCACGTTAAACTGTAGGTCCTCCATTTCATCTCACAATCACCCTACCATTGGACATTAGCGTAAGTGCGTATAAACCGAGCGGGTAGTAAGACGCGGTGCTAATAATAAATAATATTATAATTGAGCTCAGATGAAGACTCTTTTATCAAAAATATTATACCTCTTGCTCTTTTGTGACCATCTACACCCATCCCTTACATAATCCATTACACACCTGATTATAAATGAAAAATTATTTGTACTCTTTATTCTATCGTTTTGAACTCAATTGAGATCTTTACATAAGTTATCGAACATGATATATACAATAGCAATGGATGCTGTTTACTTCTTATGGCATCTCATTCACAGATCAAGTTAACACGAAAGATCTGTCAAGTTTGTGTTAAAATGTTTGTGTGGTGTTTTCCGCATTTGTGCTGCTATAACTAGACAAATATGTGAGACCTTTTGTTGTATTAAATAGTGGTATCGGTAGCTCAGTAAGTATTTTATTTTCGTTGCATTACTATTACTATCTTTATGTATTATTTTAATAAGACCAATAACAATAATAATAATCATAATTTCAATTTCCTTTATTACAGTGCTGGCCAACAGTCGTAAGACCTGTAACATGCCAGCACTGTAAAGTACACAAGTACCTTACAAATACATATATATATACACTCGAGAAAATCATTTAAACAATAATAGCAAAATAATTGTATATACTGTTGAATAGTTATAAAAAAAATAGTAATTAATAATGATATGAATAAAAATAGCAATAATAACAAATAACTAAAGAGTGTTTTAAAGCAGTAGTAATATGCAAAAACTAAATCAGAATATTGTAAATTTAAATATTATAGGTATATCCTCTAAATGACAACTTATTAATATGGGATTTTCTTAAATAACTCTATGAGTTTAGCTTTTCTTTCATGATAGAAGTCGAATTCGACAAATCTAGAATTGGCGATATGGATACAACGACCTATAGGGCTCACCTTATTAGAACTATTGAAAAAACATAATTCTGGATTACGAAAAAGCTCAAAAAGGGATATTAACGCCTATATGATCAAGGGCAAATTTAAACGAACTTTTGCTATTGAAAATATTAAAAACCAAAAGGGCATAACAATAAAGTTTATGCGAGAAGAGAGTTATGAGCTCGAAGAGGTTTTGAATGTTGTCACAATCATAATAAATCCTGTTAGTAAAGAAATTATCATAGCACACCGTGACCAATTTTCTTTGAACGTTTTACAACCTAAGAGAGTCAGTTACATTGATCTCTATAATATAACTGGATGACCATCTGTGGCTGAAATTTTCGAACTGTCGTCTGACTAGCATTGTGAAGGAGAGAAAGAAACTTTCGAGAATCTCTTTCTCACCTACACCCATACAAGGCAGTATGGCATTTTGACATCATTCATTAATTTGATTTAATATATGAGATACATCAATGTGTGATTAGTTAAATGAAATAAATATGTTAGTAAAAGCTTTGAAGAGCATATCGAAGTTGGAAACTGGTTAGTTTTTTCTTTAAATGAGTTGATGTAGCCTAATATATACGAAGATTTTTGAAGGAAGCTCGCTTGTAAGGCTTTATTTCGAACCAGAATCCTACCCTATAGTTGTGTTTATTTGGATAAAAGACCTTCCAGAAGAACATTTTTACTTCCGTTCTAAAGCGGATGTTTGTCCTATACAGAGGTCCTATATATATATATATATATATATGACGAGTATAATGAATAAGGTATCTTAAAACTTGAATACATTCGTTTGCATGACAAACTTTGTGTAGTTGCCATATGATAGTATCTTGGTACGTGTGTGTATATATATATATATATATATATATATATATATATATACACTTGAATACATTCGTTTGCATGACAAACTTTGTGTAGTTGCCATATGATAGTACTACACAAAGTTTGTCATGCAAACGAATGTATTCAAGTTTTAAGATACCTTATTCATTATACTCGTATTTATCGAACTTTCAATATAATAGTCTATGGTTTCTGAAACCAATATACAAGCTAGTAACCGAATTTAAACATAAGTGTAGTCTTGGCAGATTGTAAACAACATTGATGATAACTACATATTTAAATATGTTAAAGATTTTATCCAAAATTGTACTGTATTACCTGTAAAACTGAATTTTATATCCTTTAATGTAAATGTTTCTTCAGGAAAGTGTGGTATAATACTTCACTATTTTCAAACAATAACACTTTTATTTATCAGAGACATGTTTTCGCATACGAACATGGAAAGAAACTGTTAAATTTGTCCCCCCACTGTGTAGCAGACGATAAACTTGAGCGTCACGCTTTTGTCCTTGGCAATGTGTATGTATATGTCCATCCAGTTATATTATAGAGATCAATGGTCAGTTAAGGTAATGGAATTCCAAGCAACAGTAACATATTCTAAATTAAATCTAACCAGGGTGTAGTACAGACATGAAAAAGAGTAAACTTTCTTAAATTATGAAGTAATAAATTTAACAAGTCCAAGTAATTTCAATGATTGGGAAATTACATGGTCAACATGAGAGTATAAATAAAGTTTGTTATCCAGGAGAAATCCAAGATCATGTATATAAAGGTGAGAACTATATTTTAATAACCCAATTTATAATTAAAAATGAAAGGATTAATTTTCCTAGTAAAAGATATATATTTGGTCTTAGATTTATTAATAGAGATTCCATTTTCAAAAAACCATTGTAGAATACTATTTACATCAATTTGTAAATCTATACAATATTCAATTGAATTTATAATTTTAAATAATTCTACATCACCAGCAAAGAGTAAATAACAAGATGAGTTCAAATATTTACCAATGTAATCGATAAACACATTAAAGAGAAGAAGACATAAATTAGAACCCTGTGGTATGTCATAGGGTGCTAAACATGTATTTGAGGTGTGTGGATCAATTTTAATAGTTAATGATCCTTCATACAAATAACTGCTGAACCAATTTATATATGAGTGAGAAAGACCAAAATTAGAGAGTTTATTGTGGCATAAGTCAAATGCCTTACTTTGGTCAAAATAAATAGCATCAACCTGACCTTGGGGAGAGACTTGAGGGGCAACTTGCCCAATAAATTCTACTAAATTAGTGACAATAGATTTATTTTTTATAAAGTCATGTTGATTAGCTGAAAGTACTTTTTTTAAGGTGCTGGAATACTTTGGAGAAAGTGTTTAAGAGAGAAATTGGTCTATAACTACAAGCATTTGTTTTTGCCCCTTTTTTTATAAATAGTTATAACAGCAAATTGTTTCCATGTAAGAGGAAAAGTTTCATTTGACCGGCTAATGTTAAAAATATAAGCTAACAAAGGGCTGAAAATGCTAGTACAGCCATTAACAATAAAACTTGTAATTCCATCTGTTCCGGCACATCTATAAGAAATCAATTTTTTTTATAGCATTAGCAATATCTAGGGGTGTAATGTGGCATGGATACAAGTGTGCGGTAATTTCAATAACGGGGCAGGGTAAGACGGGAAAGGCTGATTTATAAACGGAATGAAAGTAGGTCCCAAACTCATTAGCAATTAATAAAAGACCCGCTATAATCTTGCCATTAATTTCTAGGTTAGAAGGGAAAACTTTATTCACACGATTATTTTTAGCAAATTTCCAAAATTCCTTGGGTTTGTATTTAATAATATTTTCTATTGAGTTCATCCAATTGGCTCTGTCTATACTTAAAGTAGTTTTAACTAATTTACGAAAGTGAGAAAAATGTAAATAGAATACACTATTATTTGTTAGTTTAAACTTTTTGAAACAATTGGTTTTTTTTTTCTCCTTTGGGGAATATGCATTTTGATTTTCCTTTGGACTAAATTGGTAAAACTATCTACAGCCAAATTATCATTCGTAGTAGAATAAATACAAGACCAATCAGCAGTGGCCAGGTCATTGTTAAGAATAAGGTAATCACCACGTGCATAGTCAATATATGTGGTGGGGGAGTCATTAATTTTAGTAGCAATAGGTACATCAAGTGAAATCAATGAGGGCGGATGAGCTAAATCAATATTCACTAGTCATTGAGAGCTATGAGGGGTGGTGAAAATTAGCAAAAACAATTTCAAGGAGGTTAGTGTCATTATCAGCTTCATTAAGTTGTTCTAATCCCAATATTTTAGTCGAAGCAAGAAGTTACTTACTTAGCACCGCGTCTTACTACCCGTTAGGTCTATACGCTTAAGTACTAATTACGCTAGTGGATTAGGAATTGGGAAGGTTGAATTTAGAGGAAGTGAACCCACATTTGCGTGGAGTGAGAGGGGAAAACCATTTAGGAAAAACCTCCCTCAGTTCTCCCGACCGAGGTTCGAACCTCGATCTTTCCGTCCTCAGCAGTCGAGCTCAACACGACTAGCGCGTTAGTCAACTACGCCACCGAGGTGGGTGAAGCAAGAAGTTGAGTTGCTTTTAAATTAATGTGAGAAATGCTTTGAGCATGATATTTCCAATCAATTTTGGGGCAGTTAAAATTAACTAGTAGCCAAAGCACCTTCAAGAAATTCAAAGTAGTTATTAAAATTTCGACTGTTATTTGGGGAGTTATATATATATATATATATATATATAAATATATAAATATATATGTGTTCTCAATTGGATGGAGTTATGCAATAGTAGACCAAGCGCCAGTTGACTTGAATTGAGAAATGAAAGGTTTTACAAATACTAATTTAAAAGTACTAATGACACTGCTACCAATCATTAATGGTATTAATTTGAAAGAAGAATATATAAAATTAATTGTTATAGTGAGTTTTTGCTTTATATATTGATTTAAATAGCACTTTTTAAATAAAATGGTGCTTAGCTTATATTTGATTTATTATATTAACATAATTCAATGTTACGCAACAGTAGACCAACAACCTTTTGGCATTTGGTCTCTGAATGCATAATACAAAAAGTAATGTATGGTACATAGTTTTGGATAAACAAAATTATACAGTGTAATTATTTATACATATAGACTATTATAATCTTTATTTTATTAATAAACAAAAAGTTAAGTTCAATGTTTATATTTTAACAATAAACTAGAAAATAGTTTTAGTATTTACCTCAAGCAAAAATTATTGAATCTTTTACATGTAAAATATTATCTTTGTTTTATGATTGTCACTGATATTAAAATAATTTGGCAGCTACAAATACTTTTTATGACATGTTGTTACACATAAAATATTTCAGTCTTTATATACATGTTATTTCCAACAAACAAGCTAATAATTTTCATCAATTTCAAAATCTGGTTCTCCACTGAACCCATCAATGTCATCAGTAATATCGGGGCTACCAATTAGTTTCTTGTAAAAATATTTGCAATCATTCGGGATCAAATGCAGAAGTGACTTCAGGTCATTTAATTTTGGGGTACTGATCGGCTTTCCTTCTGGCCAAAGGGGTTAGAGAAGTTCATTGAACATTATTCGTTGTTTCGCTGGTCGTCCCTGTTGTTTTGAAATATCCACTTCAATTGATATTTCTTGGTTGAGGTCAGTTTTCAAAAAAATAGAAAATGGTTTATCTTTTTTAAGTTGAATCTCTCGACAGTGAAGCCAATTAATTTTGCCACCATTAATGTCTTTCTTTCTATTTGTAATTGACTTCTCTAAATCTTCAGAACTGAAAAAATCTTCTTTTGTCATTTTTTTAACTATAAAGGGATTTTTTTTCCTGCATTTTTCCATTATAGAAATATAATCACTTGGGAGGTAAATTCTTTGCTGGAGCTTAAGTGCACACTCAATATCCCCAAAATCAGAATCATTTGGTAGGAAACTATGCCCTGAGACAAGAAAACGTTGTGTTATCACTTGCAGAGACTCATGTTCATCCAAAATACTCTTTAGAAACAAAACCATTTTTATGTTGTGGTTTTGGCCGCCACAAGAGTCTGACCATAGCACTAGTTCTGTATTTGTGTTTCCGATGTTTTCTTTAATGTATTTTCTTAAACAAGATCCTACTTCTTGCGCTCCTCTTCCTGCATCCCCTTCAACCCACACATAGCAAAAACCTTTGTTTTTTGATCCATTGTGAATACCACAGTTATAGAACCATAACTGCCGTTTATAGAACACTATATTAGTTGGTATTCGAGGCAATGGTAGGGTTTTTTCTAGATCAAAGGTGAGACATTCCAAAGTGTTGTTCGACTCTTTCGCTTTTTTCATATCATCTGACATCATTTTTTGAGCTGCTTTAGCCAGGTCAATGTGAGTTTTGTGTTGATTTTCAAGTTTATTTTTTCGTTCTTGGGAAGAAGAAGAAGACTGTATTTGTGAGTGAAGAGAATCACAAAGATTGCAAGTATCTTTCTTTAACTTCTTCCGCTTTAAATTAAACTTTGTTAGAAATATCTTTTGGTATGTACTGAAGGAGACAGGATTTATGTATTCACTTGAGTACATGTTATACATCAGGGGTAGAGTAGTATCAGACGGTAGAAATTCCAGTTTTGTTTGAGAACGAGAGTAGTGGGATACATATCGAGGGTACTTGTTTATGTGATCAATGACTTCTCTAGTTTTACACTCCTTCAATTTATTGTGTCCACCAGATTTACCTCGGTTATCCTTGACCACGCAATTTGATTTAATTTTTTTGAGTGCTTTGTCTACTACACAACTAGAAATTCTTAAAGTTTGCAGGAAAAATGTCTTACAAACTATGACTCCACAAATATGATATGTTCTGGTATTCATCCTTTTTTCTGATACCTTTGACCGTCTTCTTGTAATACTATGTTGTGAAATCATCACACCCAACATTAACGCCCTTGCTTCATAGCTTCCAATACTCCAAAACTTTGAGAACTCGTTTTTTCTTTCTTCGATACTTAATTTTTCGTTACATTTGCAATTACAGTGGTAGTCCCTGAATTCCTTAGGATCTACTTCTGTACCTTTGGTATTAATGTAGCTGTTATTCATATTTCTTTTTTTCTTTTTTATTTCCCTAGTCTGACTGGCATGTTTTCTTTTTCGACCTTTTTTTGGCCTACCTTCACTTTGCATTGTTTCAACGCTTTCACTCGTAGTTTTCAAATCTTTAGTATTTCCCCCCTGAGAAGATTGATGAGCCACAACTAAATCATTAACGGTACTTTCTCTATCACAAAAAATTAAAGAATTAGTCTCTATCAATTTGCTTGTATCCCTGTTTTCAGCATTCTCCTCAATAGCCGTTTCAATAATATTAGTCGTATTTTTAATTAAATAATTTTGGTGTGAATTAGAATTGTCAAGTCCCTCAAACTCAGTAATTATGTCCTCGTTCTTGTTCTGTACATTAGTTATTTGAACTTCCCAATCACTCTGATCTGGAGTTGATTCACTAATCATAGTCAAATAAGATTCAAAGTTGTTTTCTTCAACACTGCAAAGTGTAGTTACATTATTCTCAATAATAACTCCACTAAGTGTTTTTTTATTTTCATTGTAGTTTATCTGCTCAACATCAGGATAGGTGTTGGAATGAGAGCCTGAATTTCCATTATCCAGCTGTACAGCAGCAGTAAATGGTACAGGAAGCAAAGGAGATAGTGAAGTACAGTCCTACAAAAATAATAATTGTATACATTAACACTACTTTACTCACTGCTGGAATAATACAACAAATATACAAATATCCCCACAACCACAAAATAAATAATGTTAAAAACGACTAAACAAATCCTTAACCAAATTCTTATTAATTTATTTTGTTAAGTTTTGTAAGATTAACTTATTTTAATCTCAAAATAACGTGATTTGGAAATCATATTGTTAGATTATAATTAATTTTAAGCTAATAGGCTAGAATCAAAAATAAAGCTAAGAATCTATGTAATTAAAATTAATTTAATAATTATAATTTGTAATACTATAGTAAAAACTAACCTCGAAATCATTATCTTGTTCATGGTGATTCTCCAGCAATTTGCCATTGTCCATTTCAAAATTATCTTTACCATATTGCACTCCTAGCATACCCAAAATTTTCTTTGTCCGTGAAGATATTACATCACTCATTTTTAAGTTAATATCCTCTTACTAAACACTCAGAACATAAATATTCAAAATAGAATAACAGCTTTCAAGCATGAATACAACCAAAGATGAATACAAGTCTAAAATACATTATTACATGTTGCTTGGTCTACCATTGCACAGCAGATGTGACTTGGTCTATCATTGCAAAATAAAGGATGCTCGATTGTTGTGCTGGCACTTAGGTTTTTCCTCAATAGATTGCAGCACGTGCAAATAAATTAAGATTTATATTTTTTTAATGATAGTTTGGACCATTAGTCACAAGATGGTGTTACAATCGTCTAATTTTAAAAATTGGCACTTGGTCTCCTATTGCATAACTCAGTCCAATTAACAGTTTTTGGTGATCAAATGTTGGGGTTTCAATCCAGACACATTCCATATTATTCTCTTGGTCAGTTTTCCTGGCCACGCCAGAATTAATATCAATGACAGAAATGAGAACACCACCCCCCTTTGAGACAGTAGCTTCATCATACAACCTATCAGCTCTATAAATATTATAGTATAGGGAAAGTAATTTTCATTAACAAATTCACTAAAGAGCCAAGTTTCAACCAAACAAATAATAGAGAATTCATTCAAACAAACATTTTTAAATAATTCCCTTGCATTGGTTCGTAGACCACGAACATTTTGATAATATAATATCCCTATTATTCACTGAGAGCTGGGTTGGGAGGTATCCTCCAGACAACCATTGTTGGTCACGAGTGGGGTTCAAATTGAATGCTCTTGAGAGCCAAGGTCAGATGCAACAGCAGGTTTTACAGGGGCAGACACACAGGGGGACTCCTCACAGATTATCTGCTATAGCAGCAACTTCCCATAGTAAGGTACAATGAGACAGCCAGATGGCCAAATATCACTATTGTGTAACATGGGAAAATCATTTTCGTTGACAAAAATATGGAAGGAGGAATATGAGCTAAATTTAGTTTGCAATTTTGAACAGACAAGGTAATCAAGATCAAGTTATTTAGTTAAATAAAATTGAATGGCCAGGGAAGATACTTCAGGAGAAGAACGAGTAACGAATTGAATTTTTTTTTTAAACTTTGCTCAGGTAGGTCGGTGGCTGTCTTATTACCAGTCTGCAACTTTCTGACACGAGAGCGCCAAACCAGCGGATCCTCGCGCACGTTGAAATTCACTGAATATTTTTTACGACGTACCACAACCGTAAAACCATCATGAGCGCTTGCTGACGCAGACTGTGACACAACTGGTGATTGCACAATAGACTTAGAGACGACAACAGAGATTTTTTTTACTAGAATTTAAAGCTTGACTAAATGTTAATTTGGGTGAATTTAGTGAATTAGATAGGTCAGATGTAGATGGGGAAGATTCAATTGGAATAGAAGATTGCGAAGGTAAGGAGCATTGAGTTTTGACTGAAACCAAGCAAACCGGGGACCTGAAAGCTAAAAGTTCCGAAATTGGAGACTTAAGCACATTATTATCGCTGCTCAGATCTTTTACCTGAGTAAACAGATTGTAGACCATGCTAATCGGGGAATTTAACAGCTGTATATTAACTGATTACCGATCCGCTGATGGAGTTTTGAGTAGCTTCTCTAAAGACTTCTTTACCTTAGGCGGCTTCTGCGGCCACTTTGGAATAACTGGTGCAGAAGTAGATTTTGTAAGGGTGTCGTCCCCAAATGATGCTTTAGCTTTGTTAGTACATGGGTCACACTTGAAAGTAGATACTCCACTTTTCATTAAAAAAACTCCTCATATTCTACCTTATTAATTTTGAGCCAATCAAGATGAAACCTTGCTTTACAATGGTCAGAACACCAAATTAATCTTTGTCAGCCAAAGAATTCACGGGAGCAATTAGCACAATTATTGTCCTCACTGACTGGCATATTGAATAAATCAACCTACCAGACCTAAGGAAAGGCAAGCCCACTCTGAATACAATACTCAGCACACGCAATGAGGTTACTTGCGGAGCTTCGTAAAAACACGTCCACTCACGGCAAGAGCCAAATTACTAAATAATAATAATAATAATAATAATAATAATAATAATAATAATAATAATAATAATAATAATAATAATAATAATAATTCTTTAAAAATAAGATTTAAAATAATCGGAGGTGTTATGAATGACCTGAGACGTTGTTGTATTATCAAAACCAAAGTTGTTTTGCAACGTCTTTAAAAAGGTTTGAAAGGATTAAAAAGGTATTAACGTCACCATAGAAAGAAATAGCCTGTTCCATCTGCTACTAAAATACGCCTATCTATTCTCTATAAAGGTATGGAACTGTTCTCAAAAGTTTACCCTAAGAATACTCTTAATTTGTGAACGCGGTCATTTCCTTTGCCAGAACTTTTTTATATACTAAAACGGAAGTTAAGAATTAATGAACTCTACTTTATTTCGCTCAGATCAATAATAATGTGTCTTTTTTTAAAAATTATATCTAAATCATAATATATTTGTCATGGCTACACTTACTAATTATAGTGCAATGAATGGGACTATGAATGTGGTAAGTTAAACTACTATTTCAAAGATATATTGATTGTTTTTTTATGGTTGGAAGTGGACTGGCCAAGCGAGGTGAGATCAACAAGATTTGGTAACATCACCCCTTAATCTTGATTTGATTTATGTACATTATATTACCTATTTTTGTTTGATATGATTCTGTTTGTGTGTCTTATAGTTCACACTCATTGAAAATAAGCATATTAAAGTTTGTTTTGTCAATCGATTTTAACCAATACGTGGATTCCGCCATTTTGTTTGAGATGTTTTTTTTATTCCCACATTAAATTTGATTAATTTAGTAAATTATATTTCTGGATATTATAGGTGTGTATTTATGTTCTTTCAAACAAGTACAAGCTATTATTGTAATTTTAAATGATGGTGTTTTTTCTTCAAAGCTTATTACTCACTCATCACTCGCCAGAATTTTGTTCAAGGTGTGAATGCCTTCCCAAACTCTATAGCTAAACAATGGCCGTATCCGAATAGTCAAGTACACTTGACTTGACGCAGACTTGATGTATACTCGATAAATGTACACTTTACACGCGCTTGAGATCGAAAACTGCAACAGACTTTTCGAACGTGAAACTACCCTTTACACGCCCTTGAGTCCACAATGCTTCTCTGTAGCACAGGTTGTTTAAGGCACTGTTGGAAGATGAAGGCGCTGATTACACTGACTCGATCCTACATATAGCTGTTAGGTAGTTTAATAAAGGCAGTGTGTTAGCAAGATTTATAAGTGTTCTTAAAGAAATAAGACTTTATTAATTCAAGAAAGGAACAGTACACAGAGCAGGATGATGAAGTTTGGCTTATCAGGGTGTCTACCATCCGGGGAAATCAGGGAAAAAGGGGAAAAAACGGGATTAAGTCGGTAACTTGGTAAATTACAATGAAAATCTGGGAAAATGTTGTTTTACTCAAAATATGAACTATAATAATCATTAAATCACTTAATTATAATGTTATTAAAAACTGTCTTTTTAACTGTGTAATATATTTTTAATTCATAGTAAACAATGTTAGTACAAATTAAAAAAAAGTGTTTATTTAAAAATTTAAACTTATTACTATTCATAACAAAATATTAATAGAAAAGCGAGGTGGGAGGGGAGGCAAGTTAGAAGGATGTGACATACTTTTTAGTCAGAAATTTTTAGGAAATGATCAGGGATAAGGTAGGGAATTTCATTGGTCAAGTTGAGTAGACACCATGCTTATGGACCTGGAGTGTGCAACAGACATAATGCTAAAATTAAATGAACTTAACCTACAGTTGTAAGGTAAGGACCATCACCTTGCAAAAATGTTAAGTGTAGTGAGTGCTTTTAAATGTAAACTTGAGTTATGGAAAGTCCACCTTGCAAGAAAATCTTTCTCTTCCCAAACTTGAAAATTATGATGTGACGTATGGATGAACAAATTTAAACACTTTGCCATTCATTGCTCACCTTGGAAAAAAAAAAAATCAGTGAAAGATTCAAAGACTCCTCTAGACTGGAACCAGTAGTGACATTTTTTTCTAACCCTTTTGCCACGATTGATGTTATTGAGATGACTCCTCATATTTTAAGAAGCTTACACATTGAAAATACAGAATCTCTTGAAATGAAAATAATAAACTTAAAAAATGACATCATTCTAAAATCTCAATGCAGTGGAACTTGACAGATACAAACTCTTTAGCCATTGTTGAGAAAGTGTGCCTTGAAACTTCACTCGTGCGTGTGTGTGTTTTACCCAGTATAAAGCATTTAATTTCTCCCCTTAATCTGCACAGTACTATACGATGACAGTTATTTGTGCACAAAATTGAAAAGGACTTAAATACATTAAAGACAGATTACTTAGAGAGTTACAGAATATATGTAAATAATTTGTCAGATCCCATTGCTTACCTCTTGCACTTTGTTGGCAGGTTACACAGAATCTGATAGCCCCTCCCTCACTCCCACCTGAAGGTCTGCCAGCTGTTAAGCGAATGAGGGCAGACGGTAAGTAAACAAAACTTGATTCTTATGTGTTTTCCTATTTCAATAATTTATTCTTCAAACTAGTGGTTATAGTTACACATTTTGAACTTACAGGTAACCCACACTTGGGATGTTTTCAAATCAGATATATGGTCACCTAGGTCTTGCACATTGATAAATGGTGTCAGCCTTTAAACATAAATATGAGGCTCTTAATCTTTCATTCATCCTTTTGGTGAATTGTCTAGGTAGGAAGTGAAGTTTTGGAATGGAGTACTAATACCCATTTGTATTTCTCTGTTTCTGAGTTGTTACAGGGGTGTGTGTACCAAACTGTCAGTATCAGCCGAGCACTTTACAAGCCGTTGGAGAAAGTTGAGCCATAGTTATTTTTCTCGGTTCCTTTTTTAAAATCAGTTAGTGTGGGAGTTGTGTTTTTCGTGTGTATAGAAATTTGTTTTATAATCTTCGGACAACGATTTCAATCTTGAGTTTTAGGTTTGGGATTCTTGGCTCACTAGGCCTAATCTATGTAGTATTTTTCACCCGCCGTATCTTAGTACCCATTGGGGTTATTCGCATATATTAATTTCACTAATGGAATAGGAGTTATGAAAGTATATTTTTATTGGAAACTAGCTGAAGTTTGTTTCAAACAGAAAAAATCTCCATTTTGTTTCTTCGAACCTAATTTTTAATAAATTTAAGAACTAATCAAAAATTTAAAGATTCCAGGTTTGAGATGCACATGTTTGTGCACAGGGGCTACAAATGTTAAAATTTCAACCATTTGTGTGCAGTAGATATTGTACAATGCTCCTACCAGAAAAACAAACTCATTATCTCATTAGTTTAGGGAAAGAAAAGAATTCATTACACCCAACCAGAATTTTAACCTCGATTTCTTGGTTATCAGCATCTCAGTCAAATTAGAGTGGTGGGCTAGACCAAGCAAATACTAATGCATGTTGTCTTGTTGTTTACAATATGCTTCATTTAGTTGTTTGTTAATTATTATTTTTTAAATTTGCTAGATCTTGGACACCAATAGAGCTGTAAACTCTTGCCTTTGAAATGTGTTCATTAACTTATAAGATACTATCAAAAATGTAAATATAACTTGATAAACAGATGAATTATGCCATAACATGTTAAATTTTAAGGTCAAAGGCAGTTTTTAACATTTAAATTATTTTTCTAGTTTGCGTCAGGCCTAAAATTTAACCATCACTTTCTGAACTAACTTGGTCTATGACAAAGACAACCCCAGTGCCTTGGCTGAATTCATAACAAGGGGAAGCCCCAATTTTATCATTGATTAATTTCTTAGCAAACAGGGAATTGAACCTATTACCCTAAACTTACTAGGCACACATATTAGTTGCTGTCCTTAAATTACTTAAGACTTTTTCCTGATTTTTAACCCTGACCTCTAACCCCCTCACCCCCAACATAAAGATTTTCCTTCCCCCTCACTATCTTACATTTTTTTTACAAGTTGGCGAATTAGATTATTTTACTCATTTAGTTATTTTTAGACATGAAGATTGTTAATAAAGCGAGTTATATGAAATTTTAGCATATTTTAACTGTAGTAAAATAAGCTGTAACACATCATAAGTGAAATATTATAATTGATGTATTTTATTTTGAGGATTTTTTTTTCAAAAGTTTTTGTCACAGCATAAACATTGAAAGAAAAAACCTTACGTAAGATGTATTATGACACCCTACCCCAAAACCCTAACCCCAATTTAAGGATGGCCTGTTACTGATTGAGCTAATGTGCAGCACTTTAAATAATTACTTAATTCAGATATTATATTATCACAGGATTTTGTATTAGGTATATGTTAACCAACAAAAATTATTGATTAAAAACTAAAATTTTGTTGCTTTAAAAAAACGCATACTAAAAGTAAGAAAATTTATCCCAAAAAAATGTTGGGGTGTGTCTACTTGAAGGAAGCCCTTTGTAATCAGGGTTTTATTAGCTTGGATTGAGTCTCTCTTCATTAATGTTTATGGGCCTTAATAACTTAATCAGTTAATTTTTTTTTGCACTACCACTAATTATATCAGCATCACATCGATGGGCCCCAAACCATATGTCCATCACATCTAATCTATTTTGCTTGTGACTAAAAGATCAAGGTTTGAATCCCAGTTGGTTGTATTGAGGGTGGTTTTCCCTAAATCACTCCCTGGTCTCCTTGTACCCTTAGTGTAAATATGCAAGAATATTTGTGTATCTTGAACATTTTAACTGCATTATTTAAATAGTAGGTAGGGTTTTTTTATCAGAGAAGAAGCGAAATAAAGAATTAAGTACATTTATTGGGATTCATGTATTAACTGCACACCCCCATTTTCTTTCTTGAAACATATTGCATTATGACTGCATGTATTTCCTCATCATCCTGTTCCAAACACCAATTACGTTACTCACACCAATCAATTTAGTTCCTTTATATAAGCTGCCTGGAAAACTTGAAAAAACAGGACATTCAGAAGTAGGAAAATATTGGTAATTGGCAACCCAGGTTTTATTATCTTTGTTGTTTGTTTTATAATTCATTTAGTGTTTTCTACGACGGATGGAACAAAGTTAGTTTGGAGTACTTGTTTTATCTTACTCATCGCTAAACTGATATCTATTCAGTTGAAAATAATTAGTGAAGCTTGTACTTAAAAATTTGAACATTAAAATTAATTTGTAAGTTACTTTTTTATGTTTTTATCAGAATAACTTATTTTGTTCAAAATTTAATCATCATTTTCAAACGTTGTGCTTTTGAATTAGAATCAGATTCATAACTAGTGTCTAATGTTGTGAGCTCATTATTACATATTTAGACCATTCTAAAACCCAATCACCTGATTTTAATATCCAACTGTGCTCTCATGTCTAAGATTTTTTTTAAAAAAAGTGAAGATAGATACCTATAGTTTCCATACAAATTTTTATTGTCAGAATTTTTGGTCCAAATTTGGACTCAGGGGAAATTTTGGCTCGATTTAGGATATCACAACTTTTGCGTCAATATAGAAAAATCCTATTGTTTTCCCCCCCTCCCCCACCCTTTTTTTAAAACTAATTGGGCTTATTTTGGTATCAAATTAAAGCTAATTTTTCTCTCTTGGTAAGTTATAAAAATGGTTGGCCTACATTAAAGTGTCACCTATCGTTCAAAGTTAATTTTAATGTCCATTTTGTACCTTCGTGGGTTCGATAAGCCATAGCTCACAAGCAACACTTACTACACATGTATCTTTTTTATTTATTTTTAGAATGAGCTAACCATGTACTTGATTTTTTTAAATAATTTTCTTTTACTTCAAAATCAACTTTATTGTACAGGTTTAAGGTCTCTTTGAACCAGAAATAAATCATTCATTTGTGAGAGTAGTTAAAATTTTACCCTCTTATGTTACAATGCTCTGCTGTTATATCTCCAAAATTTCACTGTTAGCTTACCTCTGTAGTAAAAGGTCACAACACATTTTTTGCCAATTTCTGCACTTGTTTGTAAAATCTATGGTCTATGACACATGCCCCTTATAAAACTTTTCTATCCATACTAGTTTTTTAATTAATTTATTGGACCCTTCTTTGTGGATGCACCTCATTTATGATCACACTCACACACAACCTTCCACACGGATTAAGGTGAGAGGCCACTACAAGATTATGACGGGCTTACTCATGAAAACATTGCCATCCATTCAATGCACGTGCTTTAGTTTTTTCCTCGGTAAGACAGACATACTTATGTAGACTTAGTTCCTAAATCCTCTGGTTTCATTCACAAGAAACTTGTATTAATATTCTTATCTGGAATTTTTTTTTTTTGCTCATTCAGAAGGGTCATATTGCATACTGTGTCTAAAAGAGCCTCATTGGCCATATTACATGGAAGAGACACACTAAGTGCTTTAACCATATCATTACAGAAGTGTTTTACACAAAATTCTACTTTGTTAATTATTTTATTTTTTAAAGTATTTAACATGCACTTTCTGAACCTACTCATTATATCAGCACACAACTTATAAACTAATATAAATCTAAAACAGACAAAACATTCAGCCCTCGGCCGATAATTCATCATTGTGAAAGGGGAAATTCATGTTTCACAAATAATTAATTTTTCGGCCATGTCAGGAATAGAACCTGGAACCCTTAGCTCAGCAGATAGACACACTACTGACTGAGCTAAGGTGTAGGACTATTAAATAATTAACTTAATTTTTTTTAACCCTACAAAAAGCACCATTCTTATTTTTAAAACAGGAAAAGTATATGGTTAGCTCATTATAAAACAAAAATACATGTGTAAATTGTGGCTTGCGAGCTATGGCTTATTGAACCTATTTTGAATGCTTAGTGACACTTTACTGTGGCACTTAGTAGACCTATCATATTTATACCTTATTTTGAAAAAGATAAAATATGGCTTTAATTTGGTACCTAAATAATCCCAATTGGTTGACAAATAAGCAGGATTCACAACTGGTCACTTTTTAGAACAAGTCAATAAAAGTAACTCTTTAGCAAGTCACTAAAAGTCCCTTTATTCCTCACTTTTAATTCTCATTATTAGTGGAAGTTCAAAATTTCAAATTTTTTCGCCTTTCAAGCCCAGATCTGATGTAATTTTATTTTACTGTTGAGTCCCTATAAAGCATATCTGAGGGTCTAGAATGTGCTATTCTCTGCTTATAGCTGAGCTTGTTGCAGCATTATCTATTACAGGCTGGCAGGTGTATGGTACGCGGTTACCGGTCATTAAAGCCCTCACTATTACAAAAAAAAATTAACATTAAAAATATGTTATATTTTAAGGAGTGGCTTGAAGTGATAATATTGGGGGAATATTGTTATGATTTGCCAGCTTTATGTGTGCAGTATTTCTTCTTTAATATTTATAGTAGACTATTTTTTGCTTTTGAGATAGTTTTAGTACTGCACATTGACTTGTTCTTTGAGTTTAACAGTGGGGAATTGAAGTTTTAAAAAGGAGTGACTTCTAGAAACTTACTGTAATGTTATTCTTTACTCCAAATGGGTGAAGAAGTTTATTGACAGAAGGATTTTCAACGTTATAACTTTTTAGTCCTCAAAGGAAACTCTTGCTTCCAGCCCATCCAATACAGAGTCAACCCTGAATTATTATGATAATTCTTCTTCTTTTGTGGCACTAGCTTCCTCTTACTCTGAGGCTGGTACCGATGGCGGATTTACCAACAGGCTAAGTAGGCTGGAGGCTAGGGCGGCAGATTTTAGGTGCAGCAAATTTGGGGCCAAATTTTTTTATCTTACAGGAATTAAAAAGATTCATATTTATATACCTAAATGTTATTAGGTCCACACAAACAATTCAACATGTAATATGTTTCACCACTTAGATACATTTTTCTACAATTTGCATAGTCGCGTTTGGTTGCGGCGCGGGAACGAATGACATGACCGTTCGCTAAGTGTCTTGCCGAACCTGACTGCATGAGCGCGGCGTGGTGCCCTGGAGCCGAAGTGGGGTTGTGCTATCGGCATACGCCGCGTGGTGTTGGTGGCATTGAATTCGAGAGAGATAGATATCCGTCAGGAGGCCTACAGCAGGTTTAATGAAAAGTTTTCATTTCTGATCAAAATGAGTGAATTGTCATCATCAACCCTTAAAGAAAAAGCCCTTTTCTTGGATGAAATGTATCCTAATGATTTAAAGACTGACTTAGCTAAAGAATGCATACATTTTCAATGCCACCTTTCTTTAGGTAAAACCAGATTCTGTATCATTGGAAAGTCTATCTTTGTTCCTGCGAAAACAGAATTTGCAAAACGTTTATCCAAACTTGGATATAGCAGTTCACATGGCTCTATATTCACCAGCGACAAATTGTTCGGGAGAGAGAAGCTTTTCTTGCTTAAAACGGGTGAAAAATTATCTAAGATCTACCTTAAGCCAAGAAAAGCTAAATGCCTTAGCTCTTTTGTGCATAGAGTCAGAACTAATGAACAAGATTTCATACGACGATATAATTGATGATTTTGTGAATAGAAAATCGCGCAAAAAGGCATTGTAAAACTTTCATAACTTAATTGAATTTCCTTGTCATCATCAGCCGGATTGTTACCAGATAATTGAATATATTGTTTTTAAACTGTAAGTAAGCCCAATAAAAATTATTTAATTACGTTTACCGAATGTACATTATTGTGTAAGTAGTATTAAGGCATACCTTACCCCGCTTTATTAGTAGTACATGATTAATCTTTTATTAGCTCAGAAATATACCCAAAAACTATTTCTTGTGCAATCTTAACTAAATCGTTGGATTGTAAAAATAATCTAGGAACTGACACATTGTAGAGGTCGGTAGGGGCGGCAAAATTTGAATAGCCTACTGGCGGCAAATGTGTAAATCCGCCACTGGCTGGTACACTAGCATTTGTTGTACAGTGTAAGAGAGAATGCATCAAGAGCAGAGCTTTTGGACTTTGAAGGCTTTAACTTTATGGCTTCTTTGTCTGATACAATTAGGGATACATTTCAATCTTAAGTTTTTATGTCTGCATGGAAAATGAAGTACTTGACAACAGATGGTCTTGGACCTTATCTCAAGGAAAAGTTTGTTGAAGATTTAGTGCAGTCACCTTACTACATGATACAGTATTATGAAACCACTAATAATGCTGGTGGGAAAGAGATTCAATTAATGGTTAGATATTGGTCTAATTCCAGTAATCAGGTAGTCAAGTTACCTGAAGATATTTTTCTTAGGAAAGGCAACAACCGAAGATCTTGTCTAGCATATCAACTTAGCTGTTGACAAAAGAAAGAAGATTCTGTAAAAGAGCAAAAGAAAATACCAGAAGAGAAACTGGTTAAAGAACAAGCAAAAAAGAAACTTGAAGAAGAAAGAACAGGGATTCAGGAACTGAAAAAGGGTTTTCAAAATAAATCGGGAGGATACACTGTGGAAAGGAAAGCAGAAGAAGACCTTTTGTCAGAACTAGTTAGACAGATTAAAACTGCTACACACAATGATATGGCCAAAGTACATTAAGCGCAAGGGACATTTGAAGGGCTGGAAAGGGTGCAACAATACTTGAAAGATTCAAATTAAAATTGATAAAAAGAAAATAAGTTTCTTCAACCAGTTCTTTGTGAAGGACAAGTAGAAGGAACTTCATCAATTTATGAAACATTAAAATTTAAATCAAGAGGACTTTTTTTGTTTTACAAAAGCCTTAGTTTTTTTGTATTAATAATAAAACCTCTTTTGCATCAGCAAATAAAATCCTAAAAAAAAGTCTGATCCCATTCATATCAAAGCGCATACAAGAAATTAGATAGATCTATAAAGTGTAATTAGCCACCCATGAGTAAGCCCTAAGACCTATGTGGTTTAAGTGTTTGGGTTTTTTCTTTTGCTTTGTGTCTCTAATGTTTTATTTAGTAGAGCAAGGGTCAGCAATCTTTTTAATATTGCAGTTCAAGTTTGAAAAAGATATTGAGCAAAAAATGTCAACTTTACATTTCTCCTGTAATAATTATTTGTCTATTTTTATGAATACGTTTGTTTGTTAAATCTTTTGCGGGGCAAGTAAAATCAGTCAGTGGGCCAGGTCTGTCCCACAGGCCATAGGTTGCTGGCTGCTATAATAGAGGATGAAGTTAATCCCAATAGAATGCCATTTTGAAAGTTGGAATCAGTTATAGCTAATGCTTTAACTTTGATTGAATCAGCCATAATTTGGTAGGAGAAATCGCAAAAAAAAAATGTTGTTGGAAATACAGTAATATCTTTACCAAGAGAATAAAGTAGACATTACTCATAAATTACACATTGTCTCATCCCTTTTTGTTTTTCAACTGTGTGTGTATTTATTTAATTTTGACCGCGTTAAAAAAAATTCTATTCCTGGAAATGCGGAGGAAAAATACTATTTTGTCACTTTTTTCCCCTGTTGAATAGCTACAATTTTTCCACTTTTTTTTTCTGTTAAAAAGTAACTATTGGTGACTTTCAAAACGGGAGGATTTCTTTAAACTGGTACAGAAAGTGTAATAGCCTAAAACGTGCGAAAGTCAAAATTTTTAAAAATTTCTTCTTAGCCCAATTTTGGACAAAACATGCGAAAAAAAATAATTTGGGGTTATCTCATAAAAAAATATGAGTTGTGAGAGTACATGGCATCAGTTGATCTGGTGTGGAATATACATGTTTCCTCAATCCTCTTCTGGCCATCCTAGTTTTTAACTCTACCCTGTCTCTCAAAGTGTGCTTATCCTTAAAGTTAGCCCTATGTCCATTTATATTCTTATTAGTTATTGCAGCTTGCTTACAGATATTGTTTTTAAGATGAGATCCTCAAGCTCTTGGAATAGCTGTTAATGTTTGCGCAATGAATGTAGAGAAGAAATAGGATGCAATTCATGAAATCATAGACAGTTTAACTAGGTCTATTGATTTTTACCACCTTGTTTGTCTTCTCTTATAATTATCATATTTCAATTGGGTCCTTTTGTCTAGTTTTTTTTAGTTTATAGGTTTTCCTGTCAAGAAAAATTAAATAAGACCCTATTGAAAGGTTTTGTATGTTATTTCTTTGTTGAGTTTAAAAAAAAGTTTTGTTTAGTGCTGGTGGTGTGATGTATTGTATCTGCAAAGTCTTACTTTAATATTAGATTAGTAGAATATTTGGAACAGGAACTTAGTTTGTTTTGATAATGAATATCTTGATGGGTGATTATGACTCTTGATTTCTTTGAACATCGTTACACTCTTCACACAAAAATTGAAAAAATTCCATCTAAAGAAGAGGCTACATTTTAGATGATAATCTTATTTTTAGACATAAATATCGTAGTTTTTACTGTACAGAGACTGCTGTCCATATTGTCAGGTAACCCACTACAACAATGGTGAAAGAAATATGGGGGATATGATGGTGGGGCAAATTAGCATAGTTATCACAGTTTGGGGGTTGCTATTAAATTTGTTGTCACATCGAGTTGTAAACGCTTGTTTAATCATTTTGCACAACAAAGAGCTGTTCTTTCAATAATCAGTTTTACTTGGCTTTATTGTTCAGATGCATCATTTGGTATATTCACGTGAGATGTATAATAATCTACTAAACATTAATCATAGTTGCACGTAAGTATTTAAAGTGGTTTGGTTTATGGCTTGATAATATCTATACCTTTCCAACGAACGCAGGACAAACTACAGCGACAAGAAGTTTTCCCTACAGTGAAAGTTTCATAAAGATAACCTAACTGCCTTTAATCTAATGAGACATTTCAGGTGTACTTTTTTTCTCTTTTGTAGCAGTGCCTTGAAAACAAGTGAATTTGCCATTGCCTTACCCCTTAACTCCCCTCTGTTTACAAATTTGATACAGTTGAATATTTTTAATGAATTTTTAAGAAACTTTATTCTTCATACAATTAAAAAAAAGTTCTACTGATTTGTGTCATTATTAATAAATACTATTTTTTAATTTGGTTTACAACACTAATTCTCTATTTAATCATGTTCACCAAATTTATAGTGTTTATTCGCACTATGACATTGCTTCGAGTCTTTAGTATAAAATCGCCCATTTCTTTCTAAGTAGTCAAGTCAAGGTTTATATTATCTTATTTCATGGGCAGGGAAATAGGCACTTGTGGTTTGTGTGCAATTTGTAATACAGTGTTGTGAATGAATTATCTTTGCTTTATGTTTTATGGCGTGGGCTAACAGGTCTCGTTTCACACGTGGGCCATATTGAACGCAGTCCCCCCCGTGATTCGGGTGAGAAGAGTGGCCTTAAAGCAAGTTGTGCTACATTTCTGAAATGTTATTATTTTGTTTCTCTTGAGTCACTTTTTCTTGTTTAAGTATTTGTTATGAAGTGTAATTAACTTGATGGTTTATTCATTTGTTTGT
Organism: Timema bartmani; assembly: GCA_902151455.1. Classification (NCBI taxonomy): domain Eukaryota; kingdom Metazoa; phylum Arthropoda; class Insecta; order Phasmatodea; family Timematidae; genus Timema; species Timema bartmani. Next base: position 41,021 of record CABFWB010000703.1, on the reverse strand, counting down.
GTCTTGATCGTTAAAATCTTACTGGCGGTTGCTCTTTTGCCAAAACACTACTAAAGAGGTCAAGTGGGACTGAATTTGTATACATGAAAATAAACTTTTAATTGTTTTTAGATAATAATTATATTTATGACAGCCTTGTGACTTATGTTCTTTCTTGGGGTTGGTACGTTTGCGCCATTAACTACATAAAGAGCACTTTTAAGTATGACTTTTCTAGCTTATAAACTGGAAGGGTATGTATACAAAAACATCAATTTTTTTTTAGTTTGAATCTACATAACAGGAAGAGTAATAAGATGTGGTACAAAAAAAAATGGGGGGGGAGAACGAACTGTCTTTTAAAAATTAAATTCTGACAGTTTCGGCCATTAGTGTGGCCCTTTATGTCTGCATGAAAAGTTTGGGTGGCCTTATTGGCTTACAATGTATGTGAATGATTAATTAGTTTCTATATAATATTTTAGGGGGTACATTTTGCTGGGAAAATGTCCGCTGTTGGAAATGAGTCACTGAAATCTTGATTAACCAGATGTTAAGGGATTTTTGATAACTAAAAGCTTTGTGTTTGTGTTAATAGTTAGCACTACTTTGCTCTTTGGGTCAATTGTGGTCACCCAACTGCTAATATAATGTAAAACTAAAATAGTTATTGCTGTAACATTTTTGAATTTTTATTTTTCTGTGGACATTAAGGTACTGCCAAATCTGTCTCAAAGTTGCTCACTGGAACATTGTTTCTGGGCAATACTCTTGTAGTATGACTATCCACATATATAACAAGGTGTTTTTTTCATTGATGGTGTTCTGGTCACAAGTGTGCCCTTACAATAATGGAAAATATGAAATACTTTCACAAATTGGTAATTTATTACTTATGTGACAGCTGAGTCCATGAGTCATTATTCATCACTGATCTACTGCCCCAGAGCTTTCCCATTATCCCATTTAAATTCCAGTTCAGTTTCTATTAGCTATCATGCAGCTATGTTAGTTTGGATTGGTACTAGCCCTGAATTACTCGCATCATTGCTCATTTGTTTGACAGTGATGGAGGTCAAGGCTTAAAATAGGTAGAAAGATGCTTAAATAAAAACCTGAGCTATAATTTAATTATTGGCTTGGACTTGATACTGTGAAGGCTGTCTAAACAAGATTACACAATAAAACTAGTCCTGTGCGGGAATTATATTTTGACAATGGGAAATTTTTGGGCGGAAAATGTTTTCCCGCAGGAACAAGATGGGAAAAAATGTAAAAGTAATGTTTGACTTAAGGCTTATATTTATTTTTCATATTTATAATTATTCTAGTCCAAACTCAGCCTTTCCATTTATTAAAAAAAAAAATTGGTTGTTTCAA
>CABFWB010000703.1:0-39656 GCA_902151455.1 Timema bartmani | reverse complement strand
TATATATATATATATATAAACTGTACATTTAAATTTTATTCTTTAAAAAAAGGAAGAAATAAGCATTCAAACATTTCTTATAAAAATTTATTTTTAAATTTTTAAGTTTTCCAAATAAAAACTAAATAATATTTTGTCAAACAAGGGTTGAAAGTAGTTTTTGATGTATTGCGGTTTAAAAAACCCAGGCCTAATGCAACTATTATAATTGTGTATTTTTAATTAGGGCCTAAGTATTTTTGTATAATATAAATAACTTTTTAAAATAGATTTTAAGATTGATTAAAAAGTTCTTATAAAAACTCATGTCATGAATTTGGATTAGCATATTTCTTTGATTTTAAGACACCATCGATTGTAAGACACACCTTAATTTTCCAGCACCACCTACAGAAAAAACTTTGATTCTAAGAAAATAAATAAAAATAAAAAGCTAAAATACTCATTTTATGAGAACTATTTTTATTATAGAATTAAATTTACTAACAACATTAGTATCTTTTTTTTTATTAGTAGGCATTTTATTCATCACTCTCTTCTGAATCAGTATCAGTCTGATTCTTCTTAGCCATCTTTATCTTCACTATCCCATAGCTTATCGTCTTCAGGGCCATTGAGAACATTGGCCGAAAAAGAACTGCAATTCTAGGACACCATCGATTCTAAGACGCACCCCGCTTTTAGAGACATTCAAAGGGGAATAAATGTGCGTCATACAATAAAGTTGAAGAAATATGGTAATACTCAAACAGTAAAACATGAAAATATTCAAACTAAACTGAATAAATCAAAAAGAGCCACAGTTTTGTACATAAGAATAACAAAAACATTTATCAACTGAGTCAGTGTGTCTGGTTATCTCTTAGTTTTAGTTACTAAACCTCTTACATAGAGTGCCGCTGTATTCCAAAAATACTAGTTTACCCAACTATAATCAAATATGATACAAAGTCAATTTGATGCCATTCCAAATATAATGATATTTACATAATGGACTTGTTAGTTGTCTTTATGCAAATAAGTGTGGTGAATGTGTATTTCTTACATAATTTGATATTAAAAAAACTCTACTAATTATTATTTTGTGCTAAAAATATATTTTCCTACTTTAAATCTATTTGGGGATAAATATTTCCCTCAATTATAAATAGTCTGGCTCTGTTATTTAATAGCACTCAATGGAGTTGTAAGGTAGTTAATAAAAGCGACTGAAGTTTCAGGTAGCCGTCTACCTAATGAAAGGGAAGGGAAATGTAATAAACCCAAATTTTTAATGAAAATTAAATACAAACGTGACATTGATAAACTGTCCTTAACTGTAACTCTTTTTTATTTTTTCCCAAAAAATCCCGGGAAATATTTTTTCCCGCCCAAGTTACGACAACAACCAATTTCCTGAAGTTTGGGATCCCGCACAGTCCTAAATAAAACTATTTTGAAACTAAAACTAAACTATGGGGATACATCATTTTCACTAAGCAGCCAAACAAAATATAATTAAAACTGTTATACTCTGAATTTAAACAGTTCATTTGTGTAACCTTGTTTTTCCTGATATTATTTCAAATTTTTGTAAATGATGAACTTCTACAAACTGAATTTTTTCTTCAAAGGTTAAGAGTACCAGCTGATGAATGGGCTATAGTGTTTACTTTCTTGGTGGATATTGTTTACTCCAAAGTTGGGCAAGACCATTATCTTGATGTTGGGAAATTACGGTACTAAGACACTTATAACCTGAAACACAATTAGGTTCACCAGTGGCATCTCATTGCATGTTTTTTTATTGGTGCGAATAATCAAAATTGATGAGGACAATGTGTTTTTTCTCTTTTAAGACATTTTATTATTTAGTACAAAGTAAAACTTGTATTATATCAAAAGACGCTTGGTTCAAATGGCTCTTGGATATTAAGTTAACTTGGGTGAATATAAAGATACCTGCATTTGCATGCATGTAAACCACAAGCTCGTCAAATCTAGTTTGCTGGTTTTTAGGATGGGGCTTGAATATCTACCAGGTTTACTCAAGTCGTTTGTTTTCTTAAATGGTTTCCCACTCTACTTCCTAGCATATATGGGGAAACCTATAAATTATGCTCTATCAAGAAGAGAGGGAACACGAGTTTTTTTTTTGCGGTTAATGGTCAAAATAAATCAAATATTGCTTCATTAGTCAAACACAGTGATATCAACAGGTCCTGATTGGAATATTTCTTGAACACAAGAGATTTGACGAGAAAATTTTTTAAATGAGAGAACATTCTCATCAAATTCTAGGATGCCATGACAAACATTCAATGACTGTTGAGAGTACCATATGTATAAGAGCAAAATGAAAATATCTATTAAAGTAATATTTAATTGTTTTATCCAAAAGGCTTAGTTATAACAGCAGCTAAAATAATGGCCTGAACTTGCAGTACCTTCTATCTCACCTTAAAAAATATATATGTAATAAAGTGTGACAAAAAAATAAATGGTTTATAACTATTTCCCTAAACTTGCAAAAAAAAAACTTATTGGCAACTGGCAAATTAGTGCATAGAATTCTGTAAGTATTTCAGCTTGTACGTCAAGAGATGGTGGTTCCAGCTGATAAATATTCCTGGTCTTGCCCATACTTGTTCTTTCATAAACCATCAAATTTAAAGTTATTTCATATAGAAGCAGCAATGATCATTAAAATCTCACATTTGTGACTATGACTGATATACATTTTCTTTCATCTTGTTATATTATCAATCATTTCTGCTTCTGATAATAATTCTCACTGTTTAAGTTCAGTTGACAGAACAATTTGAGCTTCAGCTTCAAGTTGTGTTTAGTAAAAACTGTAAACCATGTTGTAGGTTTGCTCGTCGCGGTAGAGACAATAATTGAAAGGGAAGGGGAGTAACATTCGGGGAAATATAATAAATAAAGGAAATGTAACTCGAGACTTGGAAAAAAAGAAACCCTTCAATTTATTTTTTACTTAATTTTCTTCCGTTTTGTTCTGTGTTGTTCGAAGGGCAGAGATTTGCGCCTAGCCTAGCACGAGTGTTGTTATCAACGAGGCGAGATCTGAGGCGCCACAGCCTCCTGCCCCTAGCGGTAAAGGTCCATTTTAAGATTTGTGTCAGTTGGGGGTCCACCGACAATGCCCACCAATCGTAAACGGACCAAAATCTGGAGGGAAAGGGTACTTTAGGTAGCCAATCTTCATACAAGGGATTTTTTTTATCGTGTTCTTTACTAGAATGCAATTTTTTCACTTCCTTTCTCTCGTGAGGAAGTGGCGATATTTAACCCTGATTTTATTAGCAACTGCATTGGTAAGCCTTTGGAGGAAGCCAAAGTTGGTCTTGTCTGGTTTGCTGATGAAAGTTTGAGGTTTGAATCCCGGCCTGGTGTATAAATGGTGTTTTCCCCCTCAATGATATCCCACTCTCCCTTCATGAAAATGAAAGTAAATTTCCTGTAGATTATACTTACCTATCCTCCTCCCGATAGTGTGGTTAAACACAGATAGCTCAGACAGGCAAGGCAGGCAAAATAATATTATGTAAGCACACTACTCACAAACTAACATCATCCTGTCTTGTGTCCAATAAGTAAAAAGGGAAACCCTATGATCTCTGATAATAAATATTTTAGCCAAGCTATGAATTACACCTGAAACACCTTAACTTAATAATTTATAGATTCGTTACACATTTGACAGAGCTAAGTTTTTGGTCTGAGTAAAATTAATTTTTTTCCTTACAAATGGTGAAGTTAATTAATAAGCAACATACCTTGTTCACTTGAGTATATCACTAAATATTTTGCTTGTTCCTGCAGTTTATCAAGGTGCTTAATAGGAATTTAAATTTTATTAACATTAATGGATCCAAGAATGTGTTTTATCAGAGTATGTGGCTACCAGAAGTACCCTTGACCTCGTATTTAAATACAATTAGCTTATAATTTTATTTGTAATGAATATGTTTAAAATCTGTGAGATGTAAAGCTTTCACATTTAGACATGAAAGTATTTGAATAAATTATGGCATGCATTTCGTGTTTTGTAAATTTTATTACTTTAGGTACAGTGTGCTTTTGATAAACTCTATTGATTTTATGAAATTTGTTTGTCAGAGATGATGTGAAATACATGCTTGATTTTTGATTGGTTGTGTTTTGTGTCATTATGGGTGTGATAGGTCTCGTAAGGTTAGATAGGTACATTTTTGATGTGACAGACATTTGGTCGCTTTTGACCACCAACTTTTATTTGAGGAAAACACGTTTAAATGAAACACACTATTTTTGTTTTTTGATACCATTTATTTACAAGTCTTACATCACTGTAGCAGAGGTACTACCAAGTATTTATAACTTCTGGAATTACTTAAGATTAAAATAAAACCTTTACACATGTAGCAAAGTCAAAGCGAACTTGAAAAATGGGAAGAAATTCATGAAAAAATTGTGGTTTTTTTCTTTTTCTTCTAACTTTAACTAAGTGAGAGGATTTATAACCTCTTCTGTCACCTGCTCTGTTTAATCTTGTTTGTTACAAGGGTCCTACCGATGCTAAAAGGCACTTTAAAAACATATTTACACTGAGAGGCCTGTGCGCCGGCTGTGTCATTTTGCTACCATTCACACCCACAAGACTTTGCACTGGCTGTGTTGTGTCGTCACTATGCTCTGACTGTTTTGATCACCATAGTTACTTTTAACATTGAGTTTTTCTCTCTATTTCCTTCCAAATGACTTCTTTCTGAAATTATCATCGTATTCTTTATGTTGCAAATTATATATTTTTACCAAAATTATTAAGTTTCCTTCGGTCATAATAATTCCACACAATGGTTGTGTTGGAATATTTTCCAGGCATTGTCAGATTGTATATAAAAACCTTCGTGAAAATTCACATTTGCCGGAAGAAGCCGAACTAAGAGAAATGACACATGGTCAACCATAGAGCACCCGGATTTCAATTCATACTGAAATGGCTGTGCGCCTACTGTGGTAGACCCTGACTTTAGGAGAACTCTTTTGAATCGATTCAAGATGATACAGTTTGAGCATGGTCGGTGCACAGCCCTCTCAGTGTGAATCAAACAACGGTCTTACAAGGTTACTCATATGGAAATGACCTGTTTGAGATTGTCTGCAGCATGACACAGTCGGCTCACATCCCTCTCGGTGTGAATCCGTCTTAATAGCTTTATCTCCTTCGTTGGCCGCATGGTCTAAGGCGTCACTATTGCAGTAGACTAGACTGCCGATGTTGGGGAAATCTGGGTTAAAGTCCCGGTTGGATGTACTAAGGCTATCTTTTTTCCTAAATGGTTTTACATTCTCTCTCCATGCAAATATAGGTACACTTCTTCTAAATTAAATCTTCCTAATCCTTAACAAATTAGTGTAATTAGTACATAGGCATATATAGGGATGTATCGATACGTTACTAATATCATTATTTTCCTTTCGATACTAGTATTTTTTTACTCAATACTTTTTTCCCAATACCTTTACTGATATTTGTACTCACACATTGATATCGAAAGAAACAACTTTTTTGTTATTTTCACTCATGCTGGGATTAAATGTTTACTATGCTGGACTGCGGGCAAAGAACAAATTACACTATTTCTCAGTTCTCACTCATTTTCTGCATGACAAGTAAATAGCAACTCAAGCATTAATTTCTCTTTTAGATCATCATAATTCATAGTTCCAACACACAACATTGATGCAATAGACCTAAATATACTAAATTATGGTTAAATTATTCTAATTTTCAGTGTTTAAATAAATATGAAAATACAATTTTGATTAAAAAGTTGAACTTATTATTACTAGATAAAAACATTTTTCCATATTAAAATTTTGATACCTATACTTTTATTGATACCTTTCTTTCGATACTAGTACAGTATTGATATTTTTCTTCCGATACTTTTAATGAGTACAGTATCAGTACTTTTCTTTCGATACCACATCCTTAGGCAAATATAACAAATGGGTGGTAAGATGGGATATAAAAAAAGTTTTGTTTTATGATTTAAAGGACCATTGCCAAGGGAAGATAGTTTTAAAAAACTAATAAAATTAGTATAAAAAAATCAATATTGATAGTATGAATACATTTGTTGGTACTTAAAGTCAGTTTTAATATCTACTGGTACCCACACTCGTGGTCACACAGCCCAAGATGTCATGCTTTCAATATACTGGATTGCCTTTGATGGAGTGGTTGAGGTTCCAATATCGGCTACATACACATGTATATCGGTGGTCACTTTATCTAAGGTGTCAGACTCACACTAGACTGGTTTGCTTGTGATGTGGAGGTTGGGATTTAAATTCTGGCTAGGTTTTATGAAGGCGGCTCATTCTAAATAGTTTTCCACCCTCCCTCATAAATGTGGGTACATTTTCTCTAAATTCCACCATCATCCCCTATGTTTCACAGTGTTACCAAGAAGCCTTATTTGTAAATGCTTGTTATTTACTTCAACAGATTTAAAGTTATTTTGGTTTATCTAATTAGTGCAGTGGTAATAAATTCCTCAAACTTTTGAATGTAAACAGGAATATTTCATCTGGTACTACGTTTTAATAAATCTAATGTATTTTTATTTTTAGTAAATATATTTACTATTATACTGAAGTATTGATTCTTTTTTCGAGGGTTTAATGCCTTATTAAGGTTGTGTAATGCAGACTCTTTGTTTCTCTAACTACAGGAGCTCTAAAATAATGTGTCCTATTAAAATATCCAAAATATATGCATGCCTAAGGTAGACATTAGGTAGGGTTGCAATAAAATTAACACTTATTACACTTTAAAATAACTATGCATTGTAGGTAACTCAAACTAAATTGATCGCAGTGTATGTTATGAATTTTCTTTATGTTAAGTCTATCAGCGTAAGATTTCCCTACCTTTTATTTAATATTGTTTTTAACATTAATATTCTTATTTCTAGGCACTCTTAAAAATATACAAAAACTATTTAAAAAATTATGGTTTTATGTTTAATTAGGCCTACTGATTATATAATATTAAAATTAAAGCCGCACAGGCTAAATATTGTACATTAATGATAAAATCTTTCACAGCTAAAAAAAAAATATTATTTTTGTTAATCATTAAATATTTTGCTGGCATCGTGACTAACAAACCAAAATACTCATGCACATGTTCATTGCTTTCGTACTCAATTTATTAAAGCAACATGTACTTAAGTAATGATGGCTTTTATCATTTAATGTCCAGTGAAGCAGCTACTAAATATAATATATGATGCTCATTCACACATTCATTGTGTTCATCCTGGTTTTGGAAATTGGAAATGTTACCAACGAAAATATATTTATTTATGGTTATAAATAAGTATTTTTGTATGAAAATTTAGAAGCTTGATATATAGTTTGAAAGAACCCAGAATTCTTTTTAAAATTAAGAATATATTTACAAGATCTATATATAATTAAACCTATTTTCTTTAAACTTTTATCAAAATAAAAACACAGTAAAATCTCTTAGTAGTGGACATATTCCTGGGTTTGAACACACGCGAGACAGTGTTTTTCCTGACATTCCCACAGTAAAGTCTCTTAGTAGCGGACATATTCCGGGTTTGAACACACGCGAGACAGTGTTTTTCCTGACATTCCCACAGTAAAATCTCTTAGTAGTGGACATCTTTCAGGTTTGAACACACGCGAGACAGTGTTTTTCCTAACATTCTCACAGTAAAATACTCTATGGGTCAGTGTTTTAGGGATTGCTTTGCATAATTATGTGTCTAAGTGATTTAATTGTTAAAGCATGTTTATATTAAGAAAATATAGGTTTTGGAATAAATTTGAGGCTATTAGAACTTGACCATTTTTTAAAAAACACATGAAAATATATTACTGTGGTGCCTTATTCAAGGCATACATTTAGACAGAACAGAGTTGACAGCAAATATAAATGCTTGTATAATTAAATGGTACAGTTTATTCCTCTGTTACTTTCTGCTCTGACTTGTTCATTTCCCTTCCAAGGGAAGGCCTCTGTTGTAAATTTCTTGATTAACTTTTACCTCCGCTTTTAGGTCCTTAACTCATGCAGCCGGCGTGTGTTGGTATTGTTCTTGAACGCTGTTATAACTCAGATGTGATTCACTTATTTTTTTTTAAAATGACTGGCTTGAGTGAGTGTTTTTTAGGTAAGGGGAAGGGGTTAGTGCACATCTGTGGGATCGTGCGTGTGTTGACTCTTGTCTTTGTTTTCGTTCCAGGAGATGCAAAAGCTATGGAGTTTTTGCCTGGGCCAATCTACAACCTTGCTCAGAGTGGCCTGGTGGTGGCAGGTGAGTCTGTCCTGACAAACATTCTAGGAGGGGGACTTATTGCCATTGTATAATTTATCATGTTTAATACACCTGCAAAACATAGAAAACCTGGGGAAAAAAAGTAACTCGAATTTTAAATATTTTTCAAATAGGACATTCAAGAGGTTAACAACATGTAAATACTTGGTTGTATATTAGACTCCTCCTATTTAGCAAAGAGGGGTGACACATCTTGATAGTAAAAATTCCACCCTCCAAGTACACAATGACCTAATTAATATGGACTAATTTCCCCCACAAGATGTGTTCATGTAAGAGGGTAATAATTTTAATTAATTTTTGTCTTGGTTAAGATCCTCCCAATAACATGGGAGATAGGTTACTAAAGAGCGCCAATAAAGGAATTTTTTTCTAACTGGTTCAGTGGTGATCAAATTCTTTAATTAAGATTGTGGTTCATTTAACAATGATCTAGTCTTGTCATCGTGGAAACTATATCTAGTATTTTTTTGGGGGTGAAAATATTATTATTAGAGTACACTCCTTTCATGATAAAAAAACAGATAGAAACATCCATATTTTTTATGTTGGCAGAAATGATCTAAGCTGATCAGAGCTGAAAAGAGAAATTATAACCTCTGGGACTATTGGACAGGCTGAACTCATCACTCATTTGATCCAAATAGTATATAAATAGGGATACTTATAAATAAACAAAAATAAATTATTTATTTATGTCACTCATTATTCAGGCAGACATGATTGATAATTTCCTGAACCTGTTTTGGTGGCTGCATGGTCTAAGGCATTACTCTCACAATAGACTAGATTGTCAAAGATGGGGAGATCAGGGTTTGATACCGGTCAGGTGTACTGAGGGTGGTTTCCCCTAAATTAACACACACAAATGTGGATAAATTTCCTCTAAATTCAACCTTCCTAATCCATTACGCATTAGTGTAATAAATACATAATGCGTACAACCCGAACTGGGTCTCATAAGACGTGGCACTAACAGAAATTCGCTACCTATGATGCATCTGATAAATGACTACACTAATTTAACTTATTACTAAAAGTATAAGTAGAACCTTTGACTTTGGTAACCACCAACAAACACACAACACAGGCTCAGCTTCGACTCAGCAAACAATGTTTTCAATAAAATAACAAAACCACATGGTTCTTTTCTATCATTTGTTTCATTGCAAAGAATTGCAAAGTCATGATCTTCTTGACTTTTGTTTATTTCCGGTATCCACATTTTTTTTTTAGTTTCTGCCTTAGGAAGGTCACGTTTACCTGAAAACAAATTATAGGCATATTCATTTTTGAAAGAATAAAATATATGTTGTTTTACAAATCTCACTAGTTATTTGATGAATTGTTTAGTATCGAAAGTATTTAAAAAACCTATTTTTCATCTCTTACTATATTTTCAGAAAATTATGGGAAAGAATTTACTTCTGAGCTTTAAAAATGAAGGAAAGAGAAAATGTTTAAAATAGTTAGCTACCTGTCACATTTAATAATTCATGTGTATCACAAACTTATATGTGATAGTTATCCACAGGATCACTCCTGATAGCCACGGTTGGGAAAAAAAACAGGTTTTTCCTAAAAAAAAAAGTTACAAATATTTGGTTTAAATTAATTCAAACCATTTGTGGCTTCTTATTAACTACATATGCCCATTTTCAATTAAGTGAGGCAAATAACAGGCCTAAATTATACTTTTAATTGAACAAACATCTTGCTCAAAATTATAATTTACCGGCAACTTAGGAGCTGAATCACAATATTTTAAGAACAACAATATAGAGATTTCGTACAGAAATGTTGCTTAAATATTACGATGTTAGTAAACAAAGAACAAAATAATTAGTGGCCTTGTATAATACTCTAGGCCCTACAATACTTAAACTGATAACTAAACCTTTAAGTCTAGTTCAAAAAGCACTAAAATTCAGCGCCTACAAGTTTATGAATGATTTAAACATCGATAAAATATTTATAAACACTCTTTCTTTTGTTAAAAATATATTTCTGTTTACTTTTATATTTTAAATTTTCCTATCACTATTAAATACTTTAAACAGAAACACAAGATTAGCGGCTTTCTCTGTGCCTAATTGATTATGTAGTTTTGAATGCACTAACCCAAATGATGAAAAAATTCTTTAAACAATTGCTGAAGAAGCCTGTGCTGTTCAATAATAAGAAAAACTTTGTGGTTGAATTTAATACTTTGACTTAGCAAAATTAAATGCTGCTTTCTGTTCCTCTTCAGTTAAATCAAGTGCCGAATTATTTTCTTTTGGATCCAGCATGTAAGCTAAAAAATTGAACTGGTGTTAAAGCCATATTATATCTGTTTTTGAATTTTTGTGTCACATGTTTGTCCTGTTAGCTTCAATTTCCGGTTGAAGATTCTTCCACACACTCTGAAATAGTGGTTGTTTTTCTGAGCGTCATCAAGGCCAATAGCAATAGGCTTCAAACAATTAAGCCTCTCCTCTGCATTACATTTAAATACAAAATGTGTTTGCTGTTTTATCAATAGTTTCACGATTTTCTTCACAAATTTTTAACAAAGTTGTCCAGCCTTTAAGATATGTCTACAGGCAATTACCATGGTATTCCAGCGCACTTCACTTAAGAGAACGAGTTTTGGGGCACCAAATTTTCTGTAAAATGCATTAGCAAAGTGGTTGTTTCGGAGGTACTTAATTACATTTAGCACATGTTCTTTCACATTTGGAAACTGAAAGTCATTTGCTAGGAGATTGAGTACATGTGCTGAGCATCCATAAGTGACAACATCCAAATCTTCATTATTTTCTAAGAAGAAGATGATGCATTTTTGCAATGTTGGCAGCATTATCTGTAACAACAGAATGAACCTTGCACTTAAAAGTCCTCCTCACATCTTTTAATGCTGTGAGCAGCCACTTATGCCAGATAATTGGCAGTGTGATCATGACCAGATGTGTCAATTGTGTCCAGTAAATAAACATCACCTACTTTAGTGGTAGCTGTAAGGCATATTATTGGTTCATTGTGGACATTTGACCAACCATCAAACCCAAGAGAGACACTTTGATTTTCCAGACTAAGGCAACATGTTTTCTTTTCCTCTTTGTAAGTAGTTTCCAATAAAGACTCACTAATTTCCTTTCTGTTTGGAGGGGTATAACCTGGATAAAGTTGTTGTATGAGTCACACAAATTGAGGGTGTTCATCACTATGAAAATCAGTACTTGTTGCGGATATAAAACAAGCCACAAACTTCTTCTGCATTGGTTTTGATCTAACTATTTAAGAATCCATTGATGTTTCAACTTTTTTCTTCTTGCCATGAGGGTGTTCTGATTTATTTTTATTGTTTTCATTAGAAGAAGATGCAGCAATATCGGCTAAAAAATGAGTGGATGTCGATGTACTAGGTGTGCTTGTGGTTGAAATGCCAACTGAAAATAAAAGTTTATGTTAATATATATTATGTTTTTAAGATTCTAATAATATGTATTCTCAAGATGTACATGCAGCCTTCAAAATCATGGAAATCAAAAATCTTGCAGTAACCACCATTTATTGAGTTAAAATGTCCCAGTTTCAATTCAAATAATGTATATCTACCCTAATTTCCTTAGGAATAACCTTATCTAACATCTAGAAAAGTTACTAGATCTACTTTCATGTGTCACTATTGATAGATATCATTAATACCTACAAATAACACTGATAATATGGGGAAAAGTTGTCAATGTTGGCCGCTAAACGCTTTTTGTATTTTATAAAAGGTGCTCCAAAAGTCCATTCATAAGAAAAAGTTATATTGAAAAAGATTAAACTGTTAATTTACCAATCCAGATTACCAATTTCAATAAATTTTTTAATAATTATGTAATTTTCAGGGTGGCTACAGAATTTCTATTATAAAATTACCTGACTTTTCCAGGTTTTCTAAATAATACATATTCAAGTTATTTTAGTGACATCTTTTCTGTTTATTATATTGATAACATTTTTTAATGTTTCAGAATCTAACCATAAAAAAATCTAGAGTTCTTTTTTCCCTATTAGATATTTTATAAAAACTTCTATCAGTAATTGGGATTAATTTTCATTAAAAAAAATCAAGATGGTTTATTTAAAAAATAAATTGTTTAAACCAACCAACCCTGCTGATAGCTGAATCAAATTCATTTAAGATTTTTGAAAAACATTTTAATAGTTAATAAGGAACGATCAAGATTAATAGTGATGGAATTCAATTTTTGGTAAAGTTGACAATCTGTGTTAATTTAACATGTAAAAAAATAGATGTATGATATAATATATTAATAATAATATAGGCAACATAATTGAATCATAAATGAAAAAAAAAAAGATTTTTGGTATTAATAATTACAAGCTATAATATCTTCTGATGAACAATTATGAAATAATCATATAAACAACTTGTAACACTCAACCACACAACTTTTAATTCTGACCTGACGATGATGCCGTTGTAGCATAGAAACATGTAGAAGCTCAAATATGTTGCAGTGGCTGCATCAATATCCAAGGAACAGGGAACCACAGATAAGGAAAGAATTCCTTTTTACATATCTTTTTTTATTCTTTATATTATCATTTACAAATAACTCTGTTTAACTTCCAATAGTGTAAGACAAGTAATATATGCATGTTTACATCATCGGATCATAATACTGTTTTTATGTAATTTGACTCAAAAGTCCACAATTTTTTACATGTTTCAAACTTTTTAGATGGTTGTTAAAACTTATATGATTATTTCATAATTGTTCATCAGAAGATATTATAACTTGTAATTATTATTACCAAAAATCTTTTTCATTTTTGATTCAATTATATTGCCTATTATATTATTATTATTATTATTATTATTATTATGATTATTATATCATACATCTATTTTTTCACATGTTAAATTAACACAGATTGTCAACTTTACCAAAAATTGAATTCTATCACTAATAAAATTCATTTAAGTTAAAAAGAAAACCCGGACACGGGAATCAAACCTATGACTTTTGGCCTAGGTTTGATTCCCATTTCCAAGTTGTCATTTTTCACTAAGTTGAATTTCATATAATTGTCCATCCAACAATAGCTAAAATGATCATGTTTCTCAATTAAATATTATTGGCTTCCATAAATGTTTTTATTTTGTTCATAATAAACTCTTTGCAATCATCTTTTTCTATTTTAGAATTTGTTATTGTATTTTCCAAGGATCACATTTCTTTGAAGTGATGATTCTTAAAAATTGTTTTCTCTTAGTTTGTGCAGAGGACTGTCACAATGCTTAACACACATCTTTTTCTAAACCAGCCAACACGGGTATTGTACAATTTACACATAAAGCCATCTTTAAAAGATTCATGCTCTTTCATTTATACTCAAAACTGTAGGAATATTTAATTTACATTTTAACTACTAAATAGCTACACCAAAGCTTAGTAACACACTAAAGTAATGTTTATTGATATCTTATGACCTACTTGATAGTGACGTTTGATATCAAACCAAAGATATGAGTGTAAAGATCTCATTTTAGCTTAAACATGGTGGTGTTTTCTTTTTTCTTCTTAAAGGTTTTTGGGAAACACAAATAACTTTGTATTAAAGAAATAGTGACAACCCTCAACCATAGTATAGAACCATCGAGATCCGATAGTTGTAGTAGAGGGTTTGGGTTACAGGTCCCGGTGCGCGGAACATCACCATCCCAGGTTTGCTAGGTGCTGGACTTCCTAAACTGACACAGGAGCAGCAGGAAGCTGTGACACGAGCCAAGAAGTACGCCATGGAGCAAAGCATCAAGATGGTCCTCATGAAACAGACACTCGCCCACCAGCAGCTGGTGAGTAGGATCTTTGACCTATGATCGCAGGTAGACATTTAAAATGAGTATAGAAAACTCAATTTATTAATGAAATTAATTTTTAATAAGTAGGACCCTCCATCCACATAAGCTACTAACTACTACCCAATGTATGAGCTGGAAGCATTGGTTGGCCATAATATTTGCGACACCAAAATTTTGTCATTATCTGGAGTCAAACCCATTCAAGCTGGATACCAACATTTATGCTGTGTCTTAGTTACGTAACCACTCTTTCAAATAGTTACTATAGCGAAGTGGGTCACACAGCTACAGGCGTTTTGATTTAATGTGGTAACATAAAGAGTAAGAACAATTCAGTGGCAGATACACTTTCTCATATGTTTGAACACAATAAAGAGGAAATCCCATCCGATCCTAACCCCCTTCACCTCATCTGAATCCAGAGAATTCACAGGCAAACTCTTTAACTAAAATTTTCGGAATATGATATCTAGATGGAGAATTCCTCACTAAAAAGCATAAATAATAGCTTCGGCTATTTGATTCTCTAATTCAGTAGTTATTTGCTTAGAGTGCAGGCACAGGCTTTAGTGTTGGTTTAAATTTATGCATGTCTAAATTGTAAGCAGTTCCTGCCAGATTATAAAATAGATAATAATTTGCTGTTAACAAAACCATCCGCTAGGTCAAGGGGAAAAATATGTGTTCCAACCGGATTTCATAAAGTCTTATTTAAGTTTTATCATAGCTTCCCTGTTGGTGCACATTTGGGAGTGTCAAAAACTATCGCAAATGTTCGAAATACCAGTTAGGTGCTCTGAAAATGTCTTTAAGATCCAAACCAGCTCAAAAGTACAACTTCTATATGTTATCTTCTAGAGTAACCATTTTTCCATTGGAGCGATTATTTATAAACTATTTTGGTCCACTTTCTTCCTATGTCCCCAAATGGATTTCGCTATATCCTAACCGTAGTAGAAATGTTTGCAAAATTTTTATGGCATTTACCCATCAGATCAGCCACTGCTGCAGCCATAACTCCGGCAATAGATCACGAAGCATTTAAATACTTGGGTCTGCCATGTGTACTTGTCACTGACAATGAAAGCCAATTTATGTGAGTTGCTTTTAAAATATGTTTTTTGATAACGGGTAAAAGACATATGGCGAGAGTTACTTACCGTTCCGCAGCTTCATTTGCTGAAATAGTGTACAAGAATATGTAATCTATTCCACTTGTCTTACCCACCCCTGGGTGAGATAGTCGGTTACCGCACTACCCTCCTCCCACTTTTACGCACGTTTGTGCCTCTGAAAAAGAAAAGAGGGGTAAGGGGGGGCAAGTATGTGTCCCTATGTATGATTGCTAGCATGTCATCCTTAAATAAAAACATAGTACCACAATTCTACTCACATAATATATTTTTCCCTTGGGCAGTTTTAATCCTGTATGATTTATAAAAAAAAAAAGGCAAAATAGTATAAATCAGACCTGTGCGAGAATGACATTTTGACTTCGAAAAATTTCGAGCAGGAAATAACTATTTCTGCGGAAATGGGGAAACTTTTTAAAAAAATAATAATTTTACTCTTTAGAATTATATATATTTTTCATATATATAGCTTATAATCTAAACAACGTATCCTTCCCATCCATTAATATATTTTTTAAATTGATCAAAACATTAATAACCTTTGGCAATTTGAGCAGAGAGGAATACAATTTTATAGTTTCAATTAAGTTAGGTGTCAAAAATATTTTTTAAATAGTTATATGTCTGAACAATAAATTTAAATTCTTTAATCCTGTTCAGTTCTTTAAAGAAAAGAAATATGTACTCTCAAAATTTTTATATGAATTTTTTTTAAATTATAAGTTTATCAAATAAAAGCTAAATATTATTTTGTCTAACAAGTGTTAAGTAAGGTGAACTAAAAAAAAAGTCTAATGCAAATTAATTTTTCATATGTTGGTATACAATTTGTATACAAATAGAAGTGACTACTAATAACGTTTGCTTAAATCATCATTATCACCTGTTTTCAGCATGTGGCCATGTCAGTTTAGTAAAATACCCCCATCCTCTATCTTTCCACCATTTTTCCTCATTTATCTTTCCACCATTTTTCCTCCTTTAATTTCTTCCATTCTTCTCCTCTCACTTGAACACTTTGCTTATAGTTCATTAATGACCTAAGTTTACTTGGATGACAACTCAAAAAGTTACTAGAAATAGTCCCTAATATATCCCTACGCCAACAGCTGACATCTATCACTTTGGATCACTGTAATGAAAACAGATGGTAATTTATGAATGTGATAGTTAACCACAGTAATTTTGGCCAATATTATTTATATATTTATTTGAGGTAGGACACAAAGCTTATTTATCGTTTTATTCCACTTAAAAAAATACTATTCACAGCACTTTCACGAAAGGTCTAACAAAAATTGATTCAAAATGGCAACCGACGAATTTAAGCCANTATATATATATATATATATAAAGACAAGTATTTTCTCTTTTCCAAGTAAATATGATGCCTGTACTAAAAGGTATTGAATTTTGCCATCCAACATTTTTTTCTCCCTATGAAAGCTTTGAATTTCAATGAGAAAATCTTTCACATGACTTTTTTCATCATTTTCGCAACCAGATTTCAAATATGTATACCAGTAAGTAATGCCAAGTTTTAACGAAATTTTACTAACTATTCAAATTCATTATGATTCATATTTGATTTGAAATTTCCATTGTTAGATTCAAAAATATTTGTCATCAAAATTCACCATTTGTACACACCTATACACTATTCAAACATGTAATTTAATTATTTTAGGTATTTCCCATTTAAACATTAATTTGTGATTTATATAACATTACAAAATGACTAAAATTTAACTCAAAACATTAAACTTTGAATATTTTGATTGACAAAACTTTGTATTTGTCAAATCCAAAATCTTCCTTTTGAATCAGTGAGGTCAAGTTACTTCAAAACTTTGTACACCCCTTATTTTTGAATTTGATTCCACATTTTCACTATTTGATTTGAAAATATTTAAAATAAAAAAACTATCATCTTGGTTATAACATGTGCTTTTCTTGTTATTTTACAGCAAATGGCGAGTCAAAGAAGTCAAGTGCAGAGACAGCAAGCTCTCGCTCTCATGTGTAGGTGAGTGAGTTGTGGCGTCACATGACAGAGCTGCCCACAATA
The DNA here is from genome assembly GCA_902151455.1 of Timema bartmani. Taxonomy (NCBI): domain Eukaryota; kingdom Metazoa; phylum Arthropoda; class Insecta; order Phasmatodea; family Timematidae; genus Timema; species Timema bartmani. The sequence continues at coordinate 22,229 of CABFWB010000703.1, read as the reverse complement.
TATTGTTTTCAGCACTACAAATCTGTTGTTTAAAGGTCATGACATTTATAAAAGTTGTATAATAAATTTGCTTGTACTGAATATTGTGATGCAAAATCAACATAAGAAGAAGGATTATATTTAAATACCTTTTTATTAGGGTTGGACGGGAATGAAATTTTTATATCGAAACGGAACGGAAAATGAGGTAAAATTTCGCAATCAGGACAGGCATGGGAAATTATAAAAATTACGCTCTAAAATAATTCTAGATTAAAAATAGGCAATAAATTGTTTTTTAAACTAATATGTTACTACTTGTAAAAGCTTTTATATTATTAAATACTGTACAAATAAGTTGATATCATTATTCAACATAATAATAATGAACGGATGTGCGGATAGAATTTTTATTGAAACAAATAGCAACATTTTGAATAAATATTGATGAATAAAAATCATATAGTTAATTTGAATACATTATTTTTATTAGTTAATCTCTTCTGAAAATTGTGTTTAGTATTTAACTATTGGAAGAATGCAAAAATAATTTTTTTTACCCCTCCTAAATGGCCTGTATGCTTGAAATCTCTTAAATGTCCTCTATTTTAACACCTCTTAAAAGCTATCTAGATTTGAAACACCTTAAATATTATCTATGTTTGAAACCCCCTTCAAACTTGTCTCTTTAATATAACACCCCTGTAATCTTTACTCTTTGTTAGGTTGATAACAACACACAGATGTTCATAAATAATTTACCTTGGCAAGGTACTTCCACCCCTTTCATTTCTAAGCCCTGAAAGATAGTAGAATATAATATATCTATAATTCTCTAAATCTTCCAATCTCTGTCATTTGCTGAACCTAACAAATAACTGTTGATAGACAGAGCACATTCCCTGTACAAATCGTTCCCCAAACTAGCACAGAACAGAAACGTGGTCACGTGACGCGCTCTAAGCCAATCACAAGATTTCCACTTAATCAGCGCGAGCTGTTCTGCTGAAGTTCAACTATTCTCTCCTTTGTCCACTCTGCTCCAGATGTTAGGCACAGGAGAACCAATCAAATCTCAGAATCAACCATCTTAAATCAGTGTGCATGTGCATTTGACAACGCATGCGCTTTACAGTCAGAAGCTAGTGGACAGCTTCGTTGGCCGTTGTGAGGAGATTTAAGATAACCCGTTAATGTAAAATGTTTATATCTATGTATTGGATTGTGCCACAACACAGTGTTATAATTTGTAAACATCCATCGGAACAATGATCTAAAATATATGTCTATTTACTTGAAAATAAAATATGTTGATAACTGTTTTACGTTAGCGTTGCAGTGCATCTTGGGTCAACTTAAAGTGTGTAGATTGCTGCGCCTATGCGGCAGATTCTGTGTTCTATTTACGGCGAACGTGTGAATCAAGCTTTAGTGTGAATAGGCAGAGAGCTTAGGCATAGGTAGTAAGGCACAACAAGAAAATAATACCTCTTTGTTAGAAATTTTTGTTTTATTGGTATATTATCCACATACAGTTCAGTGGTAAATAAATAAATAAATAAGTATTATGAACCACTAGTGTGAATATCGCACTCTAGATTGCATTCTATGTGATGATAAAATATAAGTTTTGAGTGTGATGGTCGAGCCCTGACATGTGTTGGTGAGACTCCCGTCTCATGATGTCCAGCTGATAAGATCTGATAGAAGTTGCTTTATGTGCTCAGTCCCTCTCTGTGGGTGTGTGCTACTAAGACATTTTTATTGAGAATTAATCAAATTGAACACTAAAAAGTACTCAATATTAAATAGAAGAAAGAAGATACAGGAAAAAGTAATAGTTATTAAGTTATGGTCATCACTGAATATTGATTTTTTTTTAATATAATATCTAATACAAAGTACAAAGAATGAGCTCTATTTAATTTTTAGAGTCAGCTAATTTTCTAATTTGTAAATAAAATGTTTTCCTAACTAAAATATGAGTTTTACAATAATAAAAGCATAATGTACATTGCTGCCAAATAGGTAATGACTGCCCCCTGAAAAAACCCAATGGTGACCACCCAATCCTTTGACTTGGGTTTTATTCTATTGAATTTCATCAGAAGGACGTATAAAGTGTGCAACACAAATTCCTAAAAGAGGAATACTAAAGAAAGAAAGAAAGAAAGAAAGAAAGTGAAAATTGGTAAAGAATGTCGATATACAGAAAGGATTGAATAACATAAGGACAGACACAAGAAATAAATATTGGATGTTAGTATAATATAATATAATATAGTTTTTCCTTAAATATATATATTATATATTCACATACATTGTTCATTTTCCGTGTTTGTCCTTTATGTTATTCGTTCCTAAATTTTCTCTTCCTCTTGTGTATTTTAGTTTCCTATTATGGGAGATTGTTTGGAGCCATCTCACTACCTCCTGAAAATTTTCAACTGAATGAAACCTAAGTCAAGAATTGGGTCATAATGACTACCTCTATGTCCTGTGAAAAACAATGTAAAGCTTAGACTATGTTGTTCTTTTCATTATAAAAGCCCTATTGATTTTTACAACATGTAACAAAATAGACTAAGGGTATTTTTGCCAGATATTAAACATTTTTCAAATAATCATGTCAAGTCATGTTACCTGCATCATTAACTTAAATTACAAAACAAAAAAAGTACTTTGTAATAGTTTCTTCCTGCCATAATTCTACAATCGTAAAACTACCTCACTCTGTTTCCAGGGTGTATGTGGGCAGCATCAGTTTTGAACTGAAGGAAGATACTATTCGCCAGGCATTCCTGCCCTTTGGCCCCATCAAGTCTATCAACATGTCTTGGGATCCCGTCATGCAGAAGCACAAAGGGTTTGCCTTTGTGGAGTATGAGATCCCAGAGGCTGCGCAGCTCTCTCTGGAGCAGATGAACGGTGTGATGATAGGGGGGCGGAACATCAAGGTAGAAGTTCCCTTTCCACAGCTTTTTGCTCCGCCAAGCGGTTGGTGCGTTGTCGCACCTTAGTCGGAGCGCCAATGCCGCCCCGCTGCGGCTGGCGTAGGTGCTCCGGCAGAGTGTTGTTGCTACTTGCCAAGACATAAGTTGATCAGCTATAGCGGTAGGTCTGCATTTCAATTTAAACGCTGGTTAGGATTCAAGTTAAAACTTTTCTTACCTGGTGTTCTCTCTTAACAACATAATAATAAATAATTAATTTATTCTTTTTGCTCTCTAAGGTCTTTTCATATTTTGTTGAGGCATTATATTTTATATATGGACGTAAGATACAGAAAAGAGAGATAGGCACTAATAAAAGAAACAAACGAAACAAATCTTTTAGCTAATATTACTTTGAAGGGCAAACCTCTTGATACTGATCAAGTGGAACAAAGTGTTAAAGCTTAGCTGTTGTATGTCTAATGATGACCAATCCCCTTTCTCTGGGGGACTTAACTAAATCCTAGCTTTGTGAAAAAAATACTTTTTAACTGTAAATGGATGAGCTAGTAGGCATCCAGTTAATGTTAGCTATGCTAATTTTTTTAAATGATCAAACCTTCTCTTGACACTGGTCACATAGAAATTGTATTGCTTTGTGGTACATATTCAGGGTGCTACTTATCGGGTAAACAGGGAATTATACTTTTATTTTGTGCATCAAGGATCAACTCAGGAAAGGTGCTTGAATTTTGCTGTCTGTTGGGAATTTAAAGTGTGAGACCACACTAAATAACTTTGAGAGGCATACCAACTTCAAAAATCGGATGGGAATGAACCACCTTTAATAGCTTCTAGATGGATCATATTTACTAATATTTTCCATGCGAAAACCACTTCAATTAGCTTCTTGGGGATTCAAATTTTGAGGATTTTAGGGAAAGGACCATTCTCATATCTTTGAGAAGTACTTATTAAAATTATTTGATTACTAAATTTTGGTGACCTTTTATAAAATATTCAGATAATTTATTCAACTATAATTTTTATTTACCAGAAAAACCAGGAACTATGCTGGAAATTTATTCTAAGGTTTGAGTGGCCACGCTTAGATTGTTCTTATACATTAATCTTTTAACTATTACCTCCATACCTCTGTTTTTAAAAGGCTTAGGATTTATTTATTTATTTTTAGCACAGAACGCTCTGTTTCGTTTCTGAAATACTTGCGCTCTTAAAGAATATCTTAGAAATCTCAATTTTCACTCTTAAATGTTGATTCTTATATTTTATTTGTCAAAGTTTATTTTTAAAAGATGATCAACTTATCTTTTAGCAAATAATGCTGTTTTCCTGTTCCTTACAAATACTTGCTTCATTTATAAAACAATAATTGTGGAGACTTTTTTGTTTGGTCTTTTGAGGGAGATTATTTTGAATTTGTGCCAAATATTAGGTGCTGTGGCTAAGCATTTATCTCTTCCTTGGGTTTGTCCGCTAAATTAACTTAACATTGTTAGGGAGGAAAATAATATTAGCCATACTATAAATAATTGCTGCCATTTAATTTTAATTAGGTCTGGGCCAATCATGCTGATGCTGATCATTTGTTGTGATTTTGTGGGTCTGCTTATTCTCTTTACTATACTACAAAGGTAATTTTCAAAACAACACACATACATTTTCTATTGCTGTTGATTAAAATTAGTTGTAAAAATATTAATAGATGTAAAAAACCATTTCAGTGGCTGCATGGTCTAACACTATTCTCGTGTTAGACTAGAATGCCGAAGGTGGGGAGATCGTGGTTTAATCTCGATTGGGTGCTCTGAGGATGGTTTTTCCTAAATGGTTTTCCACTCTACACACATGTGGGTGCACGTCCTCTAAATTAAACCTTACTGATCCTTAACACATGAGTGTAACTATTATAAAGGCCTATTGCCTAAATGAGATGTAAGATGTGATGCTGAAATTTAAAAAAAATCACGGTTAAAAAACTGAAATGTGCTTTGGCAACTATTTGAAAAAGGGTGAAGAGGAAGTAAATCCAAAATACTCAACTGTAAGCATAAATTATCAGGGGTTTATCATAATTTTTAGGGATGTGCGAAAACCACTTTTTCAGTTCGAGACGATATTGAAACGAGCCTATGAAAAAATGAGACAACTTCCTCTGAAATTACAAACATGTAAATACTGTTTATTAAATTAAATATATTTGGGCTGGCAATTGCTTTGAATTATCTTAGAGTTCATCCAAACATCCAAATGCAATTAATAAAATTGTGATGGTTGCAAAGAATACGGTTTCTAATTTAACTTTGTAGTGTAATAGTTTATAATTTCAACGTTTGATAATGAAAGACAATACTATAACCAAACATTAATTAATCAAGGTCTTTACAGGGGTGGAGCGAGAGATATTTGACTAACTAGTGTTGATTTTTTTTACTGCTGTTCCTTAAATATACTCTCATTGTTTCACACTCGGCCTATAAATGATAAACAGCACCATCCTATAACTGGCCAATGATCAGTGAGACATTCAGCATTAGCCCAGCCCTAATTTTAATTTGTGTGCGTGAGTATCATAATGTATATAGTCAGAATTTTATGGTAATACTTTTTACCCAAACTTCTCAAAAATATATCAAATTTGTACTGTTTGTCAGCTCTGTTGTGATTTTGACAATAATTTCACAAATTTCAAGTACAAAACTACCATATTAAAAGATTGATGAAATTGTATGTATATGTCAAAACACTTTACTCCCTTTTTTACTATGATGGTCTTTTAAATTTCCCAATTCCTAAACCTCACAATTTGTGAATAACTTTTTCTGCTAATCAATTAGGTTTGTATAAAACTTGAATAAATTAGAGCTGTGTAAAGTTTATCTTTTCACTTTGAAGCGAACTCGAATTGAATATATGATATAATCTCTAAGCCAAATCAAGGTCGAATATTTTTTGTTAGGAGCCATCCTTAAATTACGTAAGGGATTTTGGGGAGGAGGGAGAGTTAGTATTTTCTTATTAGGGAGGGAGACTTAGAATCCATCTTACATAAGGGGTTTTTAATCAGTGTTTATTATAAGACAAAATAAAAAAAAATTCAGTAGTATAAATATTTAATAGAGATGTGTAAGTCTCGAAAATATCTAAAAAATTAAAGATAAAAACATCTATCTAATATCGAAAATTCAAGAAATAAAAAAAAATGAAATTGCAAATAACGGTCATAAGAAATTGAAAAACCAAAGCAGGAATTATCATTTCTAATAATACTGCAATGACATAAATATAGGACATATTTTCCCCACATAAACAGTCTTCATTAACACATGTTTTGGTAATACTAATTGTTTCTCAATATCATACTTTGACTTAATGAACTGTTATATTATAAAATTAAATTATAAATGGATGCAATGCAAATATCACAATTTTATTAATTGCATTTAAAATGTGTTGAGTTATATATTAAGTATTTAAATGAACTAGAAGATAATCAATAATCAAACGGAAATTAATACTCTATAAACACTACATATTCTTTTAGAAACATAGTTGATATTTGTTTACTTTCAAAGGAATATGACTTGTTCTCGCATCTCGATATTTTTTCATATTCTCATCTCAATATCGTTTAGAATTGAAAGAGTAGTTCTAACACATCCCTAATATTTAATTATAAAATTTCACTTATATTTTAATATTTTACTATACCTAAACTATCCTAAAATTTCATTTCACTCTCTTTGTTACCAATCCTGATTTCTAAAATAAAGACGATCAAAATTATGTAATTTATGTAAGATAAGAGGTGGGGGGAAAGGTTATGAATAATGCTGTACTAATGTGAGGGAAAGGGTGGGCTGTCAAAAAACATGTAAAAAACCTTATCTAAATTAAGGATGGCCCTTAATTGTTATATAACTACAGAAATATATTGTGGATATTTATATCACCTTTATGCACTAAAATCATTAAGAAAAGATTTTATTGCCCATTTGTGTGGGTTTTTTTAATATCATAACACCTTATTACCTATTTGAGTTATACACTAATTGTGTATAATAATTCCTTCTAATCTGATAAATAAATTTACTATCACAATATGCATATCAATTACTTAAGGGTTTTCTATATTAATATTGATTTGTGATGTGTAACACAGCCCAGAATGGCAGTAATTGAACATAAATTGAGTATCTTAGCTGTCAATATTTTATTGGTGAAGTTTCTTAATTGTTGGACCCAAAATTTTTTTAAGCTAAGTCGAAGCTTATATTAATTGTTTCGTAACTTCACACACCCATAGAATAAATGTATAAAGTCTCTTTTTCTAAGATTTCATACCAATTTTCCAAACATTTAATGTGTTTACAGAAAACCACTCATTATCTCTCAACATTTATTTTATGTCCACTAGGACGAACCATTTTCGATCATTTGAAAATATTGTTAAATACTCTCAAGTTCACCTTTTTTTATTTTACAATTTTGCGTGGCATTAAAATAATGCAACCAACCAATTTTTTTATCTAGTTTGTTAACTTTGAATCCTCATATGAGTCAAAATTGGTTTATTTTTTCAAATAACTTAGGACAGAAACAAAAACATATATATTAACTGACCATCCATAAATGAAATGCAAGTATTTGTAATGTATGGCAAAGTGTATTTTTGTCTTCCTGTTACATTTAAGATTGAGTATGGTAGTCACCCAAGCTTTTTGTGCCTTTTGTGTATCTTACAGGTTTTCTAATCTGATGTCGAAAAATATTTGAAAATTCTGGAACTCCGTTGGAAGAAGAACTGTTGGGAAAGAAAAATAAGGTTTTTGGTGGGCTAGTAGCCCTTTCTATTTCTCGAAGGGTGACCTGGTGGTCTAGGGGTAAGGTGTCAGACTTCTATGCTAGGGTCTGGGGTTCAATCCTCGGTCCCGGCACAGATTTATCTGATTGCCAAACCCTTCCTTCACCTCTGACAAGATGTGTATTAATCACAACTTGTGAATGTGAGGAATGCCAGGCCTCCACCGTGGTTCGGATTCCACGTTAAACTGTAGGTCCTCCATTTCATCTCACAATCACCCTACCATTACATATTAGCGTAAGTGCGTACAACCCGAACGGGTAGTAAAATGCGGTGCTGATAATAATAACTTTATAATACATTTTAAAAACTTGCACCTTTGAGGAGTGCATATAGTTAAATCAATATATACCGAAATAGATTATCATTTCAACAGATGGTGATCTTTAACACTTATCTTTGACAAGGCTATTTAAAAATAGATGGACCTTAACAATAATTGTAAAAATATAACTTAAAGCTAGTGGTGTGTGAAGTCCACTTTTTCAATTTGATGCGAACTCAAATTGATTATATATGATATATTATCAAAGTCAAATCAAAGTTTGAATATTTTATGCTAGTCTTATGGGTGAAAAAAATTTTGGTTGGGTCAAATCCAAAATTTGAGTTTTTGAAAAAATTATGAAATTAAGAGGAAATATAAATATGTAATAAAAAATACAAATAATAACTAAATGTTAACTTTTTTCCCTTATAATCCATTTATTATATCTTTCATACATTCATTTCAGTGTTAAATTACTGGTCTTGGGCCTGGTTGTTGGGTTCATTCTATAGTTATGATTAGTTATGAACCACCAACCACTGAGCAGTATTAAAGCTCTAAAACAAATCTAACTTGACAAATTTGAAGAAGAAAAAAATCTTAAGGATATCAGTCACAAATCCTCGAATCTCTAATAGCTTTAAGGATTTGAGGAATTCGAAGGATTTGAGGGCTTATCCCTATTAATAATATAACTTAATGCTCTAAAATTACTTGGAAATTTTTTATTGCCTAATTGTTTATAAGATTTAGTTTTATTCTGATAAATAATTACTATCACAACTTGCAATTTAATTACTTCATATCTCTTCTGTATTAATATTGATATTTAGTGTATATAGCTGATAGCTCAGAATACAATAATTGACCATAAATTAAGTATTTTAGCTATCCATATATGTATTGGTGAGGTGAAACTTAATAATTGTTAAAGCGAGACCGAATCAGATATTTGTTTCAAAGCCAAGTCGAAGTTTTGAAGCTTCGCACACTCCTACTTCAAGCCAAATAAATGGCCAAACCTCCATATCTCCCACGTGTTTTAGAAACTTTTTATTGCATAATTATTTTTTTTTCACTTGTTCTACTGTGTCAAGAATTTAGTTTATTAGTTTACTAAATTTGTAGTCTTATGCATGAACCATCTCTTGGTATTGATCAAGACATATATACAACACAAATTTTAAAAGCTGAGTAATAAGATATTTGAAAACTAAGTATAGGTAAGTAAGAAGGAATAAGGGTGTATTTGTTTGCTTTCAATAAAGATTTATTTTTGGCACGAGTAGTATTATTCCTCTCAAAGAGATTGTATTTCTAGGATGTAGCCTATATTCTGAGGCAGCTTATTTTTGGGCCAACACTGTATTTTTAAGTCTGATTACGAACTACCTCTTATCTTTTTCCAGAAATGAGTAGAAATTGATGAGCTATAACCTAAGTTTATTGAACAGGGAAAGTGTTCTAATATTAGATGCATTATCAAGGAAAAAAATTGTTATAAATCTCGTTTATTAATATCAAACTTTGACATATAAGCTCTTAAACTACAAAATAATATCATAAATAGTATACACTACACAGTGCAACTATCACTAGTTTAGTAATTGCATTTAAGATGTTTATGAATTATATTTAAAGTGTTTGAATGAATTATAAGATAATCCAAAGCAAGCGCAAGCCCAAGCCCCTATGTCAAAAGGAATTTTAGCACACTATAAACTATCCATTTACTTTAATAAATGTAATTTACATTATTTTTACTTTTCATTGGAAGTTTTCTCATCTAGTATCTTGATATTTGTACAGATTCATGTCTCAATATCATCTCGAATTGAAAAAGTGGTCCTCGCACATTCCTATTCTCGATAAGCTGATTCATAAAAGCTGGTTCCGTAAGTGTTAATTCATTCGGGAAATGTATAATAACAACAACAATAATAATAAAAAATTGTAAACATTTATTTAATATAAATGGGGTTATTCAAGACTTTTATCATTCTTTATTTAGGCTACATATTGATTACAGCAACACTTACAAATACTTCTTTAATAACCTTTAATCAATATTTAAAAAAAAGTGTAAGTATGATAAAAAAAAACTGCTAATTGATCCAAAATCTATTATTCTTGTATCTTTCACAGCTTGCCATATCTGTCTGTGTCCCCAAGAATTCACTATTAGCTTTGATGCGGCTGGACAGGTTTGAATCAGAGATTTCACTGTTAGCCCTTCAAAACAAACTGTTCAGAACTACCAAATTGTTCATATGGCATTTTATGCAAATATTGTTCGCGGTTCACTCCATGATTTGAACTGGGATTACCTTCGTCGCAGCGAGAGGAGGCAGTCGACTAATACTTTCGCATGTGTCTGAGTGGGAACAGAAAACTATATTATATTGTGAACAGACTTGTGTTTGGTCTGTAATTTGATAACCATGCAATGAGAATTATGGACAGTAATTATTAGTTTTGAGTCCAAACCATTTATTATTTTTGATTAATGAAATGTTAATTTATTCTTAAATTATGTGTCAAGTCTTACTAACATAAAGAGTGCTGTATCAGGTAGCTGTACATGTTTTGAGACCTGCTAATCCACAATTACTTTTAAATTTAATTTTATATATATATATATATAGGTGTAAAGGGGGTGAACGAGTACATGTGTATTCTAACACACCAATAAAATCAATTTTTTTCCCACCTATTTTAAGATAATATTTAAACAAATTTTTTTAATCAGCGCTAAACTACCGACTATCCAAACATTTTTTCAAAAAATAAAAATGACCTAAATAAAAAGGCACATTTAAGCTATGGTTAAATTCAGACAATACTGAATCAAATATTTTATCTAGTCAAGGTGTTTCAAATTGTATCCAAGTAGAATATTGAGCGTGAAAATGATTCATATCACCCACTTACGTGGACGCATAATCTAAGACACAATAGAATAGACTGCCAAAGATGTGGAGATTAGGGCTCGATCCTTGTCGGGGCTTTCCACAATCCCTTCGTGCAAATGCGGGTGCATTTCATCTTAATTATACCTTACCAATTTATCACATTAGTGTAATAAGTACATAGGTGAATAACCCAAACAGCTAGTGAGAGATGATGCTAAAAAAACACCTGAAGTGTAATGAAATTGTTGATTCTATTTTAATTATGGGTGTGTTATATTTATAGACAAAAATTGACTTTAGATATAAATTTCCAATTAAATCCTGTCAAATCCAAGTTTGGAATCTATTTTGATTTTAAATTTTGAATATTTAAAACATTCACATTATTTTGGGAATTGAATACAAATCTTATTAAGAGTCGGATATTAAGGTTATTTGGAATAGAACACTAGGCTAAATCATGGTTTAAATTAGGAGGGATAGCCAGCACACTTACCTTGGTGATACTGAAGTAGAAATTAGAGATGGGTCGATTCCACTATTTCTCGAATCCGAATCTATATTTTATTTTCGAATCTCGAATATCAAATCCAAATCCTAGCAAATTGTTAGAAATTTTAATGATTTACAAATGGACCTACATTACACAATATAGGCCTAAACTGTAAATTAAGATTTATTTCAATCATGCTTTCAATTTTAATCAACCCCAAGCACCCCTCGAAAAATACTAGTTAAAATCCAGCCAGATTAAACAATCTAGACTCATATTATTGTTTAAAAATCAAATTAATCAAAATTTGAGTGTCTTTTAGTTATTTTTAAAAGTCTTGATAGAATGAGTTAAGTTTCTAGAAAAACATGTGAAATAACAAACAGACTAGGCCTAGTTATGTTACCTTTTGATCAACTTTAATCATCATTGAAGGATTATAATTTATTTTAATAAGAAATAAAAAATAAAAATACAAACAGATTAAAAAAGACTAAAAAACATGCTTATTAATTAAACATGCATCGGAAATAGTGAACTTAATAATGCCTAAGTATTTATTATTATTTTCTTTTATATCTATTATCTCTCTTTTTGTAGAAAATGAGAAACATTTGATTCTTGCGATGTATCAATTTCTGAGAATAAATTATATTTAAAACACGAACATATTTTCGATTCTTGCAATATGTTCATTCCCATTTTATTATGCAGTACTACGTTTTAATATTTTTACAATTACTTCAATAACATATTTTTTTTAAATAATAAACTCTTAGTTAATATCAATTTAAAAACAAATTATGAACTAGCAAGTCGTTATTTGATTCTTAAAACTCGATAGCACTTACTAAGTGATCAGACCACCTTAATCGATTCTAAACAAACAATCGATATACAATACCTAGGCTGGTGGGCATAAATAAACAGTTTTATTGGTGTCTAACTGTTGACAGTATTTATTTTTCATGAAACCCAACAAAATATCTAACTTAAGGATCATATGAAATAAATTGTGTTTATTTGCATAGTTGTAGATAATTAAATCCAGTCGGGTAGTAAGAATTAACAATCGTGTTTATTTAATCATCACTCTGGCGAGTAAACATATACATCATAGCGGCTGACTTTGTATGATGTGTAATGTGTTATTTCTGTTTAAAAAAAGTCACAATTTGTTTTATTTAGAGTTAATTTGTAATTCTAGTTTTGATTTTCAGTTTTTGAAGAGTTTTAATGTTTTCATCAAAATTTTTACAAAATTGTTCGTGAGGTGAAAATTTCAGAAGTGAGCATGCGCTAAAACGGTAGAGTCCAAGTTTCCCATAGAGGTAGGAGGGTAGGGTATTAGGAACGTTATATTTTCTGCACCTAACAATTATAAATAAAAAAAAAGATTCATGCTTATCTCGTTTGTCCGATAAAATAATGATTACGGATTAAGTTGTGCTTTTCAAGTAAACCTAATTTTTTAATTCAAAATAATTATGCTTTGTTTATGAGGTGAAAGATTTGACCATCGAATCCAGTAAAACACCAAATCCTCAAATCTCAAATACTTGTCAGGATTCAGTGGATTCGAAGATTCGAGTGGCCCATCTCTAGTAGAAATTGCTTAGATAGAACACTAAAACACACAAACACATCTTTAAAGACAAACTTTCTTTCACTGTCTCAGACAGCTTCATCAGGTCAAAAGAGTAGACTGATGCTCTTGGTTAAACTGCAAGGTTGAATGTCCACAGCTGACTTTTTCAGTTATGATATCACTGTACAGATGGCAGCACTATGAATAAATAGAAAAATAGAAAAACTGCAACCGCACCCTGTGCAAAACCTGCACCATACATAAACCAACTACTTCGTTCTCCAGCAAAATAACTAAAATAAATTAGATTAAATAAAAGGCCACCATACTTGTAATTTCGAAAAACTCATCTACAAACTGGAATGCAACCAGTGCCAAGCACAATACATTGGTCTCACAACAGATAGACTAAGAAGGAGAATGAATGGTCATCGACTTGACACAAATATGAAAAATAAAGACAAGCCTCTAGTATCACATGTCGAAACCAATAATCTGGACTTTAATCACTTTTACACAACCAAGGTGGTCAAATCCCTAAACAAAGAAATATGCAACCCTTCACAGCTAAGGATATCGGAACTGGCCTATCATTATATTATCAAATCCAGACAAGCCCCTAACCTCAACCTTAGGTAATTCCTCTCCTTCCTATCAGCACACTTATTACATTCAATGTCACAATAATAATAATAAAGTATATAACACAATTTATAGTTTTAGTTTTTCTACTTATTTATTCATAGTGCTGCCATCTATACATTGAAATTATAACTGAAAAACAGTCAGCTGTGGACAATCAACCTTGCAGTTCAACCAAGAGCATCAGTCTATACTCTCTTGACCTAATGAAGCTGTCTGTGACAGTGAAAGCTTATCCTTAAAGGTGTGTTTTTTAGTGTTCTATCTAAACAATTTCTACTCTAGTATCACCAAGGTAAGTGTGCTGGCTATCCCTCCTAATTTAAACCATATATTATTAAAATATACTTTTCCTTGTCAAATTTCAGTTAATACACCACGGTGTATTTTCCTTGTCACCAATCAAGTCCTTGAGAGTTTAAATGTCCTCACTCACATGTCACTAGTTTCTGCTTTTGAATAGCGCTAGTGAAAGGGTATTTTGGAATTTTATTTAAACTACTGAAACCATGTTATTAAATGTGTACAAGTGAGGTTAGAATTAATTCTAACGTTTTATTTTTTTTTTGTTTTCTATTGATTTACAAACTTTTAGTTTGAACGAAAGTAAGCATTGTTGGGGACATTCTCTAATGTTATCATTACTCTATAAAAATACTTACGTGTTTGAAGTTTTAATAAATCAGTAATAAAACCTTGATAAACATGTTATAGCTTTTTTTGATATAACATTGGAAATGTTAATAAAAGTTTCCCCCCCTATTATATTTATTTTAGTTCAAAAGTTTGTTAATTTATAGTAAAAAAAGTGTTCTTACTAAATAAATTTAGTTAAAAACAATTCAAGAGGTGTTTGTAAGCCTTTAAAAGCAAAATATACTGTTAATTAGGATCCCCCCCCCTTTCACAAAGTTTTGGAATAGCAGGTCTCATTTTTCATTCAGTCTGAATGAAATCCTTTTTCATCAGTCCTTTAGATATTTTTTTATTTATAGAGAGGATAAACTGTTTAAAATCAAAATTTAAAACCAAGTATTTATTTTATTTATGACTCCCAAACCAAAGGCAAACTATAGACCTATGTTTCTCAAATTTTTTTTCCATAGCTGACTACTAAATAAGCATTCGATGCACACACAGACCACCCAAATTAATATACTACCTCTCCCCTTAACAAAACCAGATATTTTATTAGTGTGTTTATTAAGCTGTAAAATAATACAAACCTGTAGACCACATTAATGCTATTGAAATAGCACCTTAATGTGTGCATAATTTACAATCAATCTTATTTCACATTCATTTAAGTGGTGAATTGATTTTGTGCATACATTTTTAATATCTTGTAGAGTGTGGTTTGCTATCCAAAGAGCTGAATAATACACTTCCAAAATTAATTTTATAGTGGCAACATTGTCTGATCAATTTTTTTTTTTTAATTTTCAAATAGCATTTCAACAAAACACTTGTGTCAAAATTGCCAATACATGCCTTATGATTCACACTACTAGTGCCCTTATACTCACTGTTGGGGGAGTGGGGTTTCTCATTTTAGATTCATTACTAGTTCCTCGTACACATTCTCCAAAAGCTTTCTTTGTTTTCATGCTTTGGATTAAATTATTAATAGTTGGTAATACTCATGTTAATTGTTCATTTTTTTTAAGTTTATTTGATTTTGATTTACGAATGTTAATTCTTACAGATTATATTAAAGGCTGGTGACAAAATTTCAATAAGACACATTGAGAAATTTTAAATCTTTTTGTTGGTAGTTTTATTAATTTTCTAAGGGTGTGCAAGTACTAATTTTGTTTTCTTTAATTATAATTTTGAGAACAATGCCACTTTTAAACTTCCAAAAATTTCTCATGTAAACTATGTGGTATTTATTTATTATAATTCATACTAATCAATTTGAATGAATGTGTTAGAATCCATAAAGGGCATACAATTGCTAAAATAAATGCCATCAAATTTTTAGTATGGTTTAACATTACCTAACATATTAAAAAATAATTCTTGTAAATATTTAAGATTAAAGAAAATGTCTAATTCGATATTTTAAAACATGCAAAAAAACTTATTTTTCTAAATTGTAAATTTTAATTTGTAGAAGATCTTTTATCTAATTGGATTTAAGTAGTAAGAACCTCAAACAAATTTTTTTTGTCTTCAGTATTTCTAAATTTTACTTTACTATTGTCATCGTTATTTCATTGAATTTGTTTATGAAAAGTGACAATTTGCAGACCAGATTACTTTACTTGCGAAGAGATTTAATTGTTTTTAGTTTTGTAATCATGTTGACTTAAAGATCCTTATTATCTAAATTAATGTTAGATTAGCTCAACATAAATATGGAACCAACATAAAAAAAAAAAGTTTTTATTTATAGTTTTTATAGAAACCAAAGTACTAATAGATGTTAAGTAAACTTCTTACGTTCACATTGTTAATAATATTTGTATTTGATACTAAGTATTCATAGTTATAATGCAAATTTGAATTTGATCTTTAAGTTTAATTATATCTTTGGATATACTCTTATAGTAAGTGAAAATTGATGAATTTACTTTTATGTATAGAAATTCAAATTTGATTAATATTGTTAAAACTTTTCAACACAAAGGGTTAGAAACGATGCTTAGGAAATTATAAACTATAAACTTTTTTACATATATTTGCACACCTACATTTTTCTGTAGTGTTTCTTAAGTTACCTTTGATTTATTTAAAAAAAAATCAATTCTAATGTTCATGGATTTTTTCTTCTTCAATAAAATACAGTATTAATTATGTATATTGTGTTTGATTGCCAAGCTCAGATAGTAAATGACTTTTTTAATAATACTTTTGTCATCATGTTCCAAAGTTGAACCAATTTGTATGGAAATATCTTTAAGTTTTTAAATGCCATATATTCTTGTTAATAATATTAAAGAAAAATATTGTAAAGTTATGAATCTGTGGTTAACACACACTTGGTAACCATGAACATTAAGAACTTGTTAAACTTTTATTTTTAATGCATATCTGTTAGACAAATTATAGCTTCTAATTTTTTTTTGTATAGTTAAAATTTTCATTTTCATTTTCATCACTTTTATCAATACATTTGAACCTGCTTTTGAAGAAAGCCACAGTTTACACCTAACTATTATCTAACTGCTTCTATCATTCTTTTCTGTTTCTTTTACCTCTATCATGTACTACAAAGACTCAAAAGGGGTTTTCATAATAGACTATTTAATATAAGTGCTGGTCAGAACCTGAGAACATATTATTTTGTTTTTTGTCTCACCATAAAAACTGAAAACAACATTTAGGGCCTAGTGGTTTTTCAACTAAAATTCTATTACCTGTACCTATCTATTTATTTCAAATTTAAACTTATATTTGGGAGAGGGCATATAGGAAAGGTGGATAGAAATATGTTATACCTTTTATATGCTCCTATCTATGTGTCCTATCATTCTTTACAATTTTTCATTTCCTCCCTTTTGTGTTTTTTTGGTTTCCTCTTTTAGGAAGTTGCGTTGCGCGTTTCACACTCCTCCCTGATGAGTTCCGATAGAATGAAACCTAGGTCGAGGGATTGAGCAGTGACGATCGACTTTCTTTAAGAGGCAACCATTACCTCTTTGTCCAATGGCAGTAATGTTAAGTGTGAACTGTGTTCTTCTTTTCATTGTAAAAGTCATACTGTGTTTGTTCCTTTTATATGTTTCTATCCACCTTTCTTGTACCTTCTTCCCAATATAATACAACTACCTCATAAATCGAAAAGAGGTTTTCCTTATAGAGAGAAATTTAAACTTATAAATGTCAAGTGTGCGTTGAAACGCTCTTTGACTTAATGAAAGCCAAGAGACTTAAAAAATACCTTGAAGGAAGTATTTCATAGACATTTGCTTGGTTATACATTTTAGTCATGTTAATTAAGACTAAAATATGAAAACTGGCTTATTAAACTAAAACACAACATTTAGAGGAAGATAGAAGGTTAAGGCCTACGTACTTGAGAAAACTGTAGGCATCAAAGTTTTCAATAAAAAACATAATTATATAATTTTCGGGGTACATTAGTCCCCTTTCTTCAGTAGGAGTGTCAAAAACACACTGGACTATAGCAGCATGACTAGAGGTTGATCATGGTCACTTAGATCCTGCTGCCTGTTTCATGATTCAAAAAAAGGCTTAGGCTTTGATTCTAAGTTGCCTGTTAAACTTATGTATTTATTTTTGGTAGATAGATAGACTGTTTTATTTATATTATATTAATTTACATCCATTACTGTTTACAGCCTGTGGCCTGGGTCAGTTTTTTTATTCAAGCCATATATTTTCTGCTAACAGCTTGCTAGGCCAGTTGTAGCTCATGCCTTATAATCTAACTCAAGACTATGACAGGCACAACAACCAATCCCCAGCTGATTAATTGTGAAAGGGTAAACCCACATTTCACCAATGATACATTTTTCGGCCATGTCGAACCCGGGACCCTTTGCTCAGTAGACAGACATGCTACCGACTGAGCTAAGGTGACAGATTGTATTTATATTAAATATAATATAAATACATTCTATCCATTTACTGATACAGATACTGATATTAATGTTCCCCAAAAATTACACAGTTATGGGTTTTGTAATGTTTTAATTGTGAACTTTAAGGCCTACAGTTTATCTGGTAAGTGTGTAGGCCTTGCCCTTCTATTCTTCTATCAAAGTTTAATTTAATACAGCCGTTTGGCACAATTTTTTATTTGTTAACTCTAAAAAAATCATTCTAGAGCTTTTATACTTATTTAACATAAATTCAGTTGCTGAATATTTATTTTAACTGGGATGATTTTAGTGTAAAATTTTTACAAGAATTTACAATATATTTTATCCACCCCGATTGTCACCATCTTGAGGCGTCAAGCTTACAATAGATTAGATCGCTGATGACAGGGAGATGTGAATCCTAGCCTGTTCAAGTGGCAGGGTTGGGAAACAACAGAATTCTGTGTCGAGAAAACATAAATTTTGAAGGGAAAAAACAACAATATATTACATTAATGGTTGAATTTAAAACATTTAACCAAGTTTTAAATCATAAGCCTTTATATAAAAGAAAGATTAAACTGGAAATCTAGGAATCCTGTTTCAAACATATTGCTTGTCGGGTTGCATTTATGACAACTGCATACATTTCCCCATCAAGCACAAATTAACCTGTTTTGATTATCCTTTTCATGACTTTACATTTAGTTTATTTTAAGTAAAATTGATAAGATGCTTGGAAAAAAGCTGAGAAAAACAGAAAATTTCATACTAAGAAAATAGTGTTAATCCTTACTGAAGTTGTTTTCCCATTTCCTTTCCTGGCTGAAATTTTAATGCATTTCTTTTTAAATCTAAGCTACCTTTATCAGATACGACTTCCTAAGTTTTTAAAATCCTTGTTTGACACACTAATAAAAAATTATATTTTTCTTATAAAAGTGAAAATTTGTTCAAACTGATTAAATAAAAAGTGGATTCTACGGTACTGACATAATTTTAATAGTATTTTTTTTAACTCAAAATAAAGTTAAATATACATTGACCTAATTGTAAAGGTAATAGTCATATATCTTGTACCTTCTTTCACCTGTGGTAATCTAAGTGATAAATTAATATTATTCTTTGAAATACTGACCAATGTGTGTTTCTTTTCATTTTCTACGTCTTTTCAGATACAATATTGGCTGCGACGATGTTTGTTGGGCTGCGAGGTTTTGAGTCGTCAGTAGTTCAGGTTACGTTGTCTATTTTATTTTCCGCCAGTCACACTTTTTTTTCGGACTTACTCCGTTGTTTTTAAAGGGACGGGGCAAGTGCGGCTGGCCTTGTCTAAACAAGTTTAATTGTCGGTGTCCCTCCACAGGTGGGACGCCCCAGCAACATGCCGCAGGCGCAATCTGTCATTGACGAGATCACTGAGGAGGCAAAGCAGTATAACCGCATCTATGTGGCTTCCATCCACCCAGACCTAACTGAAGATGATATCAAGAGGTGAGTATTTTTTAACTGCTATTGGTTTGGAGGGGTTTATTCTGGTACCTATGGTACTGCCCTTGTTCTCTAAGTGATGCTTGTCGCGGTAATAGAAACTGTTCTTTTACAGAACTATTATGACTTATTCAAGTAATATGAAGTTGGTTATGAAAAATATAAATATGGCCAGAATCTATTAAAATACATTATAAGGAAAAGTAAGATGTGTTATTTCACTAACCTAGCAGAAGATCATTCTAATAAATGTTGATGTGATTTGTAGTAATAAAAAATGCATTCCTAGAAATCTTCAAAAACCTGATGACATAAATAGCTACTTTATGTCGATATGTAATGGTAATATCGTAATAATATATAGAGGAATAAAAAGTATCGTTGGTGGTAACAGAAATGAAAATACAAAAAACAGTTTGAGGTGTAATAATTATATAATTTCTCTTTTCTCATTCTACCTAGCTAACTTAAATGAAATTTACAAAATAATAAACTACATTAAGACTTCAACTATTGGATTAGACTATATTTACTTACAAATGATAAAGTTACATGCCATATATCCTATGTGCAATAAACTAATATAGTAAATTTTTCTTTAAGCACCTCCACCTATCCATACTTATGTAAATTAGCTGAGGTATTTCCTTACACCAAAATAACAATCTACTGGGGGTTTGCGAGCTTGGTTTTTTTTTTTATTTGAGTCGAACTCGAGTTGAGTATTTCTAAAAGCTCCCAAGTTTGAGTCGAGTTCGAATATATTCATAATTTTAAAATGTTAAGAGTATATATTTATTTTAAATGTAAATAGGTATTACATCTTTAAAAATTCAGATTTAAAAAATATACTAAAACACATGTTCTTAAGTTAAAATATGAATGACACTCATTTTTATATATACACTAATATAAAATATTTTAGTTAATAAAATAAAAATATCAGTTTTTTAACAAGTAATATCACTTAAAAAACACAATTTAGATATAAGAACAATACTAAAGAAATTATAGGGCCTAATAGAAAAGATAATTAAAATTGTTTCAACACTCATGTTTTTAAGAACATTAAAATTACACTAACAATTATAAAAAAAGTAATAATATTAACAATTGCATGATGACTTGGAAATGTACAATAAGATAGTGTAGAAACACTACACAATAATGTAAGGTATCAAACACTTTTACACTTACTACTTCTTCAAAACTTCCACAGTGGCAAATTGTTTTGAATTTTCAGAAATATTACTTTTTCATTAATATCGCTTAAAATGAAAAATAAATATTTCCGAAAATTCAAAACAATGTGCAACTGTGGAAGTTTGAAAAAGTGGGAAGTGTAAGAGTGTAAGAAGAAATTGAAAAGTGTGTTTGTTTATATCTAGGTCTAACCTAACTATCCTTTTAGGTTGACTTCCTACACTAGTCTTGATAAAAAGTTAATAAATATACGTTTTAATAAGCTAATATTTCCCCAAAATATGTTTCAGTAACTTAATTTACCCTATAAGAAAACGTAAGGATCATAAACAGTTAGAAACTTGAAATATTTCGTATTTAGTTTATTTTTCCTTAGTGTAATCGTCCATGATCACGTTTTCGGATCCATTTCCATTCCTCTGTGCGCAATAGCATATAAGCATTGTACATGTTCTCGTTAGACATTATTTTATTTAGAAATTTACTTCAATTCAATTTTTAATGCTTATCAAAGTTGATGCTCAAACTTTAAAATTAAAAGTAATATGGCTAAAATATTATTTCTAGCAAACAATATGAAATATTAAATGCTTTTTTAATATAAACGTGGTAAGTTTGGTAAAATATGTATTGCATTAAATAAGATCAACATTGATTTTAGGCAGGTTAACCAATTTAATTTTATAACTAAATTAGTGCTAGTTTTGTGGTTAAACGTATTAATTTATATGAGTTTTGAATATCTTAAGTTTCGAAAACATTTAATAAAATCATATATTCTTGTTATTACATTTTTAATTTAACATAAATTATTATTTTAGAAAGTGACCGGTTTAAAATTGTAAAAAGAATCATTAATTTATTTAGTAATCTACATAGTAATTCTTATTTTTATTGCTTTGTCATGGCAATACAAGTAAACAACTTCAATCAAGTATAATAAAAAATTGACGACAATATTGAATAAATTTACCTGTTGAAAGTAGTTTTAAAGTTCTATTACGTTATTAATGTGAAAATTGATATTAATTTCTAACAATTTGTTAAGTAACTGCAGGGTTCCTATGTTCTGAAAAGTCAGGGGAAAAAATAAGTCAGGGAAACTTAAAAAAAGTCAGGGAAATGACAATTAAATCACACTTTAGTTTCATCAAAAATTGTAAAGCAGCAGAAGGAAGGTGTTGCCAAAAGGGAAAGTAGTGTATTTGTAGGAATTCAAATAATAATTATATCACAAGAACTAATTTATTATTGTATTGATACATTTTACACATAGCAACTGTGA
>CABFWB010000702.1:228198-239885 GCA_902151455.1 Timema bartmani | reverse complement strand
GGAAGAATCGAGTACTCCCGATTACACAACACAATCGAGTTACTCGATTATTTTTACTCGATTGTGCCCATCACTACCATATTCAGTATCTATTTCGAGCTTGATTCGCACACCCTTGGGTGTGATACCAACATTGCCGAAACAAACCACCAACAATCGAGGGGACGAACACGTGGTCAAACACGCAATGTTTTGTTACTGACGCATTAATGATCACTTTTCCGCTAACAATAAACAACATTGAATTTCGTAAAAAGAAAATATGACGTATAACATTTTCCTGGATTCTATTGAATGGGATGGAGCCATACACCGGCGTAGTATTTAGTTTAATTAAATCATCTTACCACATAGGCAATTTAACTGATTATTCAATGGTTAGGTATGAGGAGGGTATTTGGATGAACTTCACCCGCATCTGCATGGAATGAGGATTTAAAACTCGTAAATGAAAGATCACACCCCAGTACACTTGGCGGAGAGTTAACTTCAGCCCCTCTTAACCCCATCAATTCATTGTTTTGCGAGGCTGATGACCTAGCCCACGTTACCACGAGTGCGGCTACCAATGTTGTAAATAAAAATAAAACATTGAAATTCGTAAGAAATATGAATTGCAGTCGCTTAAGGACTTAAGACTATCCTTCGCACCAGTGGGTACGCGGACAAGACATCAGTCTCGTCTAGTCTGGATTTCCGATGACGAGAACGTAAGAGTTCAAATACCACCCGGGTGAATTTTTCTCAACAATTTCCCTTAATTCCTCCACACAAATGCAGGCATAATTTCTTTAAATTCAACCATATTCTCTGCCCCATTAGTATAATTATGCAACTAAGCCGAGCGGCAAGTAAGACTTGGCACACAGATAAAAAATAAGTTTATTTACAAATAAAAAGAGAAAACATAGTAAGACCATGAACCCGAAGTTACGCCATTTGAAAATTAGATGGTCATCCCTATTCATATTACCAATTAGAAGGGGCTAAGCGCTCAGAGTGGTGTTTCTCGTATGACGAAAAATAAAGAATAACTTTTGAAAGCAAAATAAACACCTTAAAATGATTTCTAGTTAAGTTGATTTCTGGCATAGCAAGATATGTTGGAGGACTCAATTTGGACATATCGAAAGACAGAACAAGTAATAATAATAATAATAATAATAATAATAATAATAATAATAATAATAATAATAATAATAATAATAATGGTTGTTGTCAAATTGACTAAAGTGAATTCGTCCCAAGAAAAGAAAAAATAAATTAGAGAATTATTAAGTATCTAATGATCCAGAGATAATAGAACATTCTACGAATACTTGCTTTAAACTAATTATGGTAGGCCTACATCATTACATCATTTTAGTTTGTGTGCGAGTAATACTTTGGAACTCATTACGAGAATTGTGGCAGTATTGTATATACATACACCCTCTTAATGATTTCCAATTAGTGTCAAATAAAAACGTTTTGGATTATGTATTACACTTGTGTATTCTTCTGAATGCATATTTTAGTTTGATTTGTCATCTGAATAGTATTAAATATTTCAAATGTTAACGTTTATTCTTTCTAGTGTAAAATTTGTTTTTTTGACACTTTGAAAGTTTTGGTTTGAAGTTCTTCATTTCTTGAAAGCCGCTCTTATAATTTTGAAAAATGTATAATGAAACGGGAAATATACCCTAATCTCCTGACATTGGCAGGGACACACATGCATAATTGTATATGCGGCAAGCTTATTAAAGGCTAACAGTATGAATTTATACATGTAATAAAGTAGATAGAATCGTCCAAAAATTGACATCGCATCCAAAATTGTCTATTTTATTCTTTGTTGAAATGCTTATTCCTCTTGTACAATGTTGTGCAGCATTTATCATAGTGCCCAGAAATTGCACGCTCGGACCCTATGGGATTCAATAAATTCGATATTCGAACACAATCTAAAATATATAAATAATATATTTCAAATATAAATTTAAGCCATGGTTGTATTCAATTGGTAAAAGGATTTTTTTAACTCGGAAAACACGACATTTCGGGTTGCTTTCAACTAGAAAATAAAATTACTAACAAGTATCAAATCGTACGAGAATATTTAAGTGTCTAAAAAAGTGCCCTCTTTGATGTTTATAACGTAACTAGTTTTTAGGTCTGTCTATGAAAGGATGATTACAATATTATCCAACCTAACAAAACCTAACCAGCGCATAAAAGGTTAGGCTTTGTTTGTAAAAAAAGTATATTTCTGTCGGTTATTACGTAAGAGTAGATAAAGTGAGAGTGAACTATTTTAATTGTAGTTTTTTTTAGCATCACGTCATACTACCTGTTCGGGTTGTACGCCTATTGACTAATTTACACTAAGAGGTT
This sequence comes from Timema bartmani, assembly GCA_902151455.1. Lineage (NCBI taxonomy): Eukaryota > Metazoa > Arthropoda > Insecta > Phasmatodea > Timematidae > Timema > Timema bartmani. The sequence continues at coordinate 237,509 of CABFWB010000702.1, read as the reverse complement.
AAGGATAAGGTAACATTTATAGGAGGTGCACCAGCATTTTCATGCAGGGAGAGTGGAAAAGCAATTTTGGAGAAAAAAATCCTCAGTATATCCGACTGGTATTATAAACCCGATCTCCCAGTCTTCGGTAGTCCAGTCTATAATGAGTATCACTTTCCTTAGACCATGCGACCACAGAGGCGCGTAACTATTTTTATTAAATGAATTATAAAATACAAAATTATATCTTCATTTCTTCCTACATGATAATAGCGTAATCTGCTATGACATGTTTTTGTGTTGTTATTGATGTTAAACTAAATAAAACCTGAATATAGTGTATTTAGGATAATTATGATATTCTATTAAATACATATTATAAGAAAGTTTGTGAAAATTTTGAGGTCTTATACATACACACTTTTTGTAGGATGATATAAAATGTATACGAAAAGGCCTTGTACAATTGACCATGGTTTAAAATGGACTGAATAGATAGAAATAACCTTGAACAAGGGTTGATCATGTAAATCATTAATAGTAAGTGAGAACACCAGTTTAACAGGGAAGTGCTTCTGTCTCGAAATAAAAGGGATGCCAGGATATACAGGTACCAAATCGATTCTCGGTAACAAACTTACATTTTCTTGAGATAAACCTGTTAAAATGGTTTCATGGATTAGATTTTTATCCAGAGGTCGTCAATAGAGTTTAAAAACACTACTGGATAGTTGCATTTTCCCCGCTCATCCTTAAGGTGCTTATACATTAGACGAGTCGAGCCTGTAATGTAGTGCTCGTCAGTTTGTACGTGAAACGAGCACACTACGAGCATGATCTCAGTTCAATTCGGTATTTACGAGGGTGCACTTTTTCCATTTAGTTAGCTATCTTAACTCTACTAAACGTCTGATAAAGAATAAGCCTTAGCCTTAATTATGTGTAGTGGTGCTATGCTTATTATGACCTAGCTATTTTAAAAAACAATGAAAGCCTCGGCGATGGTGGCGTATAATTGTATATAAAAGGGGCCGTTTCGGAACTAATGCGAGATTTAAAGTTCCAGTACATTAGTGGACGGTATAAAAACTTTACCAGGATGTCTCCCACAGACTTTGAGAATTTGCTGAATAAAATAGAACAGAAAAAAACTAATTATTTTTAGTTTGCAAACATCTTCTGCTTGTCCTGCTAATGTAATGATATCCTTCCAGGCATATTCCTTCAGATTCTTTTTATAATATTATTATTATTATTATTATTATTATTATTATTAGCACCGCGTCTTACTAACCCGTTCGGGTTATACGCACTTACGCTAATGTGCAATGGTAGGGTTATTGTGAGATGAAATGGAGGACCTACAGTTTAANTTCTTTTTATAATATTATTATTATTATTATTATTATTATTATTATTAGCACCGCGTCTTACTAACCCGTTCGGGTTATACGCACTTACGCTAATGTGCAATGGTAGGGTTATTGTGAGATGAAATGGAGGACCTACAGTTTAACGTGGAATCCGAACCACGGTGGAGGCCTGGCATTCCTCACATTCACAAGTTGTGATTAATACACATCTTGCCAGAGGTGAAGGAAGGGTTTGGCAATCAGATAAATCTGTGCCGGGACCGAGGATTGAACCCCGGACCCTCAGCACAGAAGTCTGACACCTTACCCCTAGACCACCAGGTCTCCTTTTTTTATAATAGTTTTTATCCTTGCCTCCTTGGGGCCTCATAAAACACTATGGTTTTTACAAGATTCTGTAACTGAAATAGAGATTCTAAAGACCAGTTCTCCATGCTTGCAAGCACGCAACAAACACGTCCCAAATAAACTGACGAATCCTCCCGTGTTCGTAGGTAAAACCGACAGCCGGTGGATCGTCGCGAATGGTTCGTAGCGCGCTCGCAGGCCCGTCCCAATTAGACGAATCTGTTACATTACATGTCACATTACAGGCTCGGCTCACCTAATGTATACGGGGCTTTACAGTCGACCGAGTTCACACTACTGTAACAGTGAACCACTCCTTCTGAAATACTAAATACCCACTAATTTATTTGATCAACTTCGCCATTTCGCGGAAACAGAATGGCCCATTCGAGATATCAGTTGGGCTCAGCCTATTTCCAAATCTTTCGTGAACTACCAAGCCGGCTGCGAATATTATCTCTCGCCCTTTTATGAGATCTTCTTTCAAGCTGTATTTTTTTCAGTTTTCCATCACTTAATTGCATTAGCAATTAACTGAAGCTACAGTCGATTTCACTTAATTTATTGTTTAACTTGAGAATTTTAATTTACTTCTACAGCTGAGAATATTTAATACTTGTGTGGATAATTTATGTCCTAAGAGCATACGGAAGAGTTTGTAAATATTACCAGGAGTAATCAACAACAAACTTTTCTCACAAAGGGAAATGCTTATTCATTATAGCCTATTCTGTAAATTAATTAGAACCTATTCTGAAAATGAGTGACTGCAAGAAGAGTCAGTTCAAGTTTAAAACTGGATCTGATCGAATAGGATCGCAAAGAAGAATTATAGCACAGCGTTCTACTACCCGTTCGGGCTATACGCTTGAGTACTAATAACGCTAATGGGTTAGGAATTGAGAAATTTGAATTTTGAAGAAGTAAACCCACATTTGTGTGGAGGGAGAGTGGAAAACAATTTAGGGAAAACCATCCCCAGTTCACCCGAGCTAGATTCGAACCTCGATCTCCCTGTCCTCGGCAGTCCAGCTCAGCAAGAACCCAGTGCGTTAGCCAACTACGCCACCGAGGCGGGTGTATCGCAAAGATAAATTTTAGTAAGCTCAGGAAAGTGCCAAATTTAAATAGACTAGAGTTGAAATATTAACGAAAAGATGGTTGTGGTGAACTACAAATAGCTAGTGAGTCATTTATAGCCTCTTTCACACAAAAGATTAAGGTAGGCGAGTTTTATTGAAATACTCAAGATTCGAGCGTGGACGTTAAAAGCTCGTTGAAAATAAAAACTATTGATAATTATTTTCAGCGAAGGAATTATTTTTGTTTAAACACGGGTGTTACCAAAGTCAATTTCTTCTCTTCTTTTATTAATTATTATATAAGAGGAACCTGACTTTAGCACCATCATGAAGTTCAAAGAATATATATATATATATTTTCGTCTATTGAAAATAGCTTGATCTTCCTAGTTTATTCTTTATTTAATCTTTGCAATATTTTCTCAAGCAGTTCTCTCAACTGTTGGCGTCTCTCGCTCGAACGGCTTGTTGGTTTATTGGAGAACAGCTGAAGAGCGAGAGCGTTTGAAAACGGTTGCACCCCAGTGGAGCTCTTCAACATACCACCCGACATCCCCACCCCTCCCCCATCCCCCTCTAAACCAACAGGAAATTCAGGAGAAGGGGGAGGGGCTATTTATAGAGAGAGCGCACATGACTCCCAGTTGGAAGCTGTTTCCAAGAAAATATCGTGAAATCAAGGAATTCCTGCAAAACAACGTCGTCTCGGCACTAAACGCAAATCATCCTAATTCTTCGTTCATAAAGATATTCGAAAGACCTTGCTTTTATCACACATCTCTTGACTTTGAAAAGCCAAAAGATCAGTAAAGTATTCAGATTGTCAGTGATACGCGAGAACTTTCCATACATCCCAATAGTTTAGAGAAAGATTATTAGATCATGTCCACTTATGAGAGATAAACGAATCCCCACAATGTGCAAGTTTCTTAGTCTCTCCGTGGTGCGAAATTACGTGACAAAGGAGAGGTTCAGAGTTTACTGTAAGTGCAATCCCAGGCTCCAATAACCTCTTTGCTCGTGTTTTTTTTTTTAGCACAGTCTTTTACTACCCACTCGAGCTATATGCCTTTTTGCTTGTGTTAAGAGCTTGAAATAGCAAACAAACACATGACCTTTCAGATTTGGGCACTCACCCAGTGTTAGTGAACGAAGATTAAGATTTTACACAATTTTGTAATTACCACATTAAAAAATGGGGCTAATCGACAATATAACAAGGGCCTATGCGTGTATTAAAATGAGGCACAATGCAAGTAATTAGTGCTGGTATTTTGAAAGTTTGAGACTTTTAAAATAGTTTATTGGGGACATAATATAGGCCTATTGTTAGAACTTCAATCAATGTAGTACACCAAAGAAAATGTCTGCAGTGACAAGGACTTCAAATCGTCTATTATACCAAAGCTTCTGATTACTTATAACTGTTCAAACTTTTTTTTTAAATTATTTATGCCTTTTATACTTTAAGCATAAGTTTAAACTATTTATAATAGTCACTCGACATCATAACTATAATAAAATATCCATACGTACTACGCTGTCCTTCAATATACAATGTTTTAGGGTCCATTTTTCTCTTAATTTCATTTCATTTTTACGGGAGCGTCAGAACATTAAAATGCATGACAAGTCAGAACACTCATATTTAAAGTGAGGATGCAGTAAACGCAAGAAAGGGCTTGTGTGTTTGAAGTGTTTAAACCAAAATATATTTTTGTTCAAAATAAAAGAAAACAAATACTGCTCCATAGAAACAGAAGAGTTTAATTTTCTTCACAGATTTTGAATGTCTGTCATTAACATAATGGCATTAGATAACTTTTTAAATGAAAAGAAAAAGTTGTAATTAAATTCCAGGAAACCCCTTGACAGATATTCAAGAACTGATGTTATCACCATGTGAAGAAAATTAAGCTCTATGTTTCTACTAGATAGTTATTTGATTTATTTTGGCCCCCAAAAAAAGCTTTGCTATAAAAAAAAAACTGCAAACACACTGTCCTTAACTCGCTTTACCTACATCCCCACTTTAAAGCTGTGCTTACAAGCCGTTCTGGATTATTATTTGATTGTCCGACAACTTGGCTCAATTGGCAGAAATATCAGTTTCCTCAAAGATGATATCCAGTGTAGGCTTATACATCCCAAGTGACAGTTGCACAATTTATTATTTGACCTTCACATATAACGTATAAAGGACTGCCACCGGTTCCTTAATACATGACAACATAATATCCTGTGTTTCCAAAATAAATTCCCATTTTTCCAGACACTCTATTGAGGAATTAAATTTCATTCCTCATAAACTTTTGTAATTGGTATTTAGAATGGAATGATTTGATGGGAAATTTAATCGCCAGGCAATCTAATGTTCTAGGTGAAATGTTTCTCTGTGTGGGGGGCGGGGTAGTGGAGGGGGTTATAAGCTACACGCCCGAATCAGTGTGTTCGGTTCTACTTCATTTATGTGAAAGGGCCCACTATTTATTCATACAATTCAAATTCTCAAAAGTCGCTAGCATAAAAGGTTTTTTTGTTGGTGTGAAATTCCTTTAGTTTTTTTTTGTTGCTCTTCTTATTTTCCAGGTGCGTGGAGAAACACACTACAGCTCCCCTTGAAAAGAAACGTAATTATATTGCGGGTCACAACCTTCTACGTAAACGCTTCACGAAACATTAAAAAGTAGTAAAAAGATGAGAAACACCAGACAAACTCTTGTGGCGTGGTCTGAACATGCACCGCCAATATTCGATGAAGATTCAACAAACAGGAAAATAGAACGAATTCCACGACATAGTATTTTTGTCTTCCTTTGCGTTGGGAAAAGCTAGTAATTATAGCTTATGGAGCTCGTCTCCCTCCACGGATAACTCTTTAACTTAACGAGGTAATAACATAGCCTTAGCCATGCGTAGTACGGTTTTCTGTAGTTTTCAAAATAAGATAGTGGAAGTGAGATGGAGAAAATCATTTTGCAAGTTAAAATAAAATAAATAAATGGTACGGCGCACCGCACAAACTTTCTCTCTCTTTCTATAAACTCGTAAGATTTCTGAACGGAATAATGTACATTGTATCATCACCACTCCACATAAGAACACGCATAAAATAATATACAATGATATATAACCAATGAGAAAAGAGGCGCATCTTTGTCCACCTAAGAGCATTTCAAACAGTTTAATGTCTTCCACAAGGGTCAACACTTCGTATTAAAATTTCGATTTCTGGTTAAAATTTTAACATTTTATAAGGTGTTGCAGATCTTCAAGTCATCGCATTGATATTTAATTATTCATTTATACATTTTGACCAATAAAAAATGTTAATATTGACTATTGAGTCTAAAATGGAGATAGATCATTGCTATGCAAACATTTCTCCTAAGAGATTTAAGGAAAAATAACATACTTTTTTAGATACTTATATTTAATTACTCTATGGCATTGGAGAATTATTGCGTTAAGACTTAAGTAGTATATGTTTACAACTAAAGCTCACAAAATTGTATTAATATATTTGCAAATATCTCAGAAACTGCTGCTTTTATAAAAATATATGTCAAATAAAAGTTTTTTATTTCTAATAGTCCTACAATTTTGCAATGATAAGTTGTTTAGTTTCTCCAATAGTTGTGGAGATACGGAAATTAACGCTTCTGTAAAGTACCCTAAAAATCATTTTCATAGGAAAATGAAAATAGCCAGTTTATTTATAATCTTAATCAACGCCTAGATACGAATTTTAATCAAAATCGTTTGAGCAGATTTTGAGAAAACCAAATTTTTCTCTTTTCGCCCTTCAGTAAACTACCCTTAATTTTAGGGGTAGATATCCAATTCCAAAAACCCCTCGGGGCAACCCTATGAAAACCCTAGATATCAAGTTTCAGCTCAATAGGAAAAATAGTTTAGGCTCTAGTTGGAGGTACAGACAGACAGACAGACAGACAGACAGACGGAAATTCAAAAACAACTTTTTCGGATTCAGAGAGTCATGAAACGTCAAGATTCATCAAAATCTCGAGTTAGATTTTTTTGACGATCACCATACTTTCTCTACCTGTAAGATAGAGAGAAAGTAAAAATCAGGTTAAATTCACTTTGGACAAGTGAATTCACATTCAAACCTAAAAGTGTATTTAAATTTACGGTTAATCGGTATTTAAGTAAAATGATAAACATCATTTGAGAAAGTGTGTACGCGATAATTGGGAATGATTTTTTAATCACTATAATTCAAAAGGGAAATCACGGAATTTCTTAGGGGGAGAGAATACTTAAGGATATTTTTTTGTGGTCAGTATATATCAGCCCATTCATGCTACCCGCATATTTACATTCATAGGGTAAAGGTGAAGAGGTCAAATTTATTAATGTACCCACAATTGCATGGTGGGAAAGAGGAAAACAATTATTTTTATCACCACGTATTACTATCAGTTTGGATTATACGCCTATGTACTATTCACGCCGGTCCTTTTAGGGATTAGGAAGGTTATATTTATAGGAAGTGTGCCCGCATTTGCGTTGCGGGAGAGTGTAAAATAAGTTAGGAAAAAAATACCTTCAGTGCACCCGGACGAGATTCGAGCCTAGATTTCCCCATCATGGGCAGTCTTAGTCTACAGCGAGAGTAGCGCAATAAGCTAGTCGCCCAATAAGGCGTGCCACGCGGAATCGCGCCGAGCCGCCGCGCCGTGTGGAACATTCTGTGCGCTTTCCACTGCGTAACCGCCGTGTCGAACATTCACCAAACTATAGTGGTACTTGGGATGAGATAGGTTCTATAGGTTGGAATATTCTTTAAACTAATAACACCCCCTCTTCGTCATTCATTCTGAGAATCTAATAATCTCTAATAGACGTTACATTAAGTTGTGTAGATTACTTTAAACACAGCTTAAATGGCCGAATTCGTTTGCACATAGCAGTATTTTGTTTATGATTATTTTTTGCTAAGGTAAGTTTTTTGAAGTTGATAGATTTAATTTGTACAAAATGTTGTAGTAAATATTTACCTTCTGTTTATCACTTTCCTCCTTTGTTTTTAATTAATTAAATCTACTAGGAAAAACACAATGAAAACATGTTTTTAGACTTCGCTGGTTGTGTAGATTACATTAGATTAGATTAAAACTCTACCTCAATCTAATGTGCATTTTACTTATCAAAACCAACAGTAAAAATAATCCGCTTGGGTAGTCGCATGGTCTAACGCGCTAATCTCGTGTTGCACTAGATTGCTGAAGACGGCGAGATCAAGGTTCGAATCTCATTCGAGTGAACTGGGGATGATTTTCTCTAAATGGGTTTCCACTATCCTTCCACGTAAATGCGGGTTCACTTCCTCTAAATACAACCTTCCTAATCCCTATCCCATTAGCGTAATTAGTACATAAGCGGATAAACCAAACGGGTAGTAAGGTATGGTGCTAATTTTTTTTTTTAAATCATGAGTTGGAGTTTGAGACATGCCGGCACTAAGACACTCGGGCGCACCCCAACGCACCAAAAGGAAATAATTCTTCACTAAAAGCCTAAAGGGTTCCGGCACGGAAATTAGTGGGCAATAAGCTTTTGACTACGCGGCCACCGAAGCGGGTTAAAATAAATTAAAAAGAAAGAAACACGCTCAGTACACACAACTCGGATTTGAACCCCAATCTATCCATCACCTGCAATCGAATCTATTGATAGAGTAAAGCCATCATTGCATCTTGAGAGTAGGCCTATATAATTAAAACAATGACAAATATTTTTTACAGTACAAATCGAAGACGGCCTTTATACAATCATTGTTACCTGATTTCCTTTACTAACAATATCTATCATATTAGTAATGAATGCATATTAGATTAATTTTAACCTCGCAATATTATCTACTATCGTAGATGTATTAATTTATACTCCATTTTGGGTGTGAGGGGGGGAGGGGGAATTCCAAAATTGAAGCCCAGGAAATGGTAGCGCTTAAAATGTAAGCAACCAAAATAGAACATTCTTTACGATGTGGTTAGGTCGACATTTGGTAACCATGTAAAATATCATATGAGATAACCAAATAAGTCTTAAAATTTCCAACTGGAACTGATGAAGCTAAGGAGGGTGAGGAGGACAGAGGGGTTTGGAAATGAGAGTTAATTGCCATCTTTCCAAAGAAAATATACTTTTATGCATGAAAGAAAATTTAAATTTGCCAATTTGATAAAAGGACCATCCCACATAACCATAAATTTAGAAAGATTAGAATTCGAGAATTTACTGCTGGAAAATGGGAGGGGCCTCTAAATTTTTTAAGCTATAAAAACTCGATATGTTCCAAATATGGAAACACTTTATACTAATTAAACCTCCCTTATCTCTAACACAACAGCGTAATTAGTAGTACATAAGCATAGAGCTTGAACGAATATTAAAGCACAGTGCTAGCAAAAATAACCAAACAGAAAATGTTATTGATGTTAATGTGCGTATAACCCGAACGGGTAGTAAGACGCTGTGCTAATAATAATAATAATAATAA
>CABFWB010000702.1:163007-226324 GCA_902151455.1 Timema bartmani | reverse complement strand
CCCCCCCCCCTGACTATGGCCTTGCTCTTTGCGCATTAGTATAAAATAATAATACTAATACTTAGTACCACGTCTTACTACCCGTTCGGGTTATACCCTTAAGTACTATTACGCTAATGGGCTAGGATTTGAGAAGGTTGGATATAGAGGACGTGAACCCGCATTTGCATGGAGGGAGAGTGGACCAACCAAGTCGACCAAGTTAGCCAAGTCAACCAAGCGAGACTCGATCCCGTCCTCGGCAGTCGAGCTCAACACTAAACTAGTGAATTAGCTAACTATGCCACCGAGGCAGGTATTAATATAAAATAATGTTGAATATAATCATTCCAGTGTTTAAAATATGGGGGTATTGTCGATACCAAATATATACTTAGGAAACTCTTTTCATTGTCTTTCTAGGCATTTCACTTTTTTTATTTTATTAAATAGAAAATCACTTGTATATTGTTTGTATTAATTTGACAACAAAATGTAAAAATAAATGCAACCTTTACAACATAAGTATTTAATTTTAATTACCGATATATTTTGTGTGCCGTGTCTTACTTCCCATTACAGCTATCTGTGTATTTACTCCAATTAATAAGGAGTGAGGAAGGTAAAATGTTTGGGAAATGTGTCCGTATTTGCGTTGAAGGAAAATTAAAAGCATATTAGGATAAAACACTCTCGGTACACCCGAGCGGGATTCGAACACTGATATCCCATTTATTTGCAGTCCAGTCTAACGAAAGAGTGAATCCTAAAGAATTGTGACCACAGAAGCTGCTCATAAAATATTTAATAATTCATTTACAAGTGCATTTCCAGGACTGTGAGTCACTTATGCTTAAACTGTACTGGCATTGTATATTTGGGTCCAACACGCTCAATTGTTTGAAAAGTTTTGTCAATGAAAGGGGGGTGAGGCGGGGTAAGGGATTACCTCTACCTGGACTATTGTACTCTGAGAGACAGCAGCTCTCACTCTCTCAGCTTGTCTTTCTCACGAGGAACATTTTGAAAGTGAGTTGTTTTAAAGAATTCTCACTTGGAAGCGCTATTATCACTGGATATTTAAGTTCTACCTGACTTAAGTGGCGCAGCGAATCTCCCGTAAGGCTGTGTATCTGTTATTTCCTTGTCTGTGCCCTGGGCACAAGATGCCTTCTGGATAGCTCAATGGAACATTGGCGTACTATGCAAAATGTCCCAGGTTTGATTCCCATGTACGGGTGTCATTTTTCAATTTAAATAATAAAATATTTAGATGTAGATATAACCGTAATCAGTCCTGGATTTGGACCCAGGGCGGCAAATTTTCATAGATAGCAATTTTAAAATGCATGCCGAATCGAAGGTATGATACAGGGAAGTTTCCGACACTAAAGGGAAATTTTGAACTAATGGGAATTTTTACACTAGCAATGTATTTTTGCTCTTTATTTAACGTTCAATTATTTATTTGTATTTTATTCATATTATTTTTATTTTTAATATGTATTTATATAGGTAGTCTGTTGAGTTCTTTTTAAAACTGTTAAGCCATCACGTTTTATTTCAAATAACAATATTTTTCTCTTTCATAAACTTTAAGTTTTTTTTAACTAACTGTAGTATTTAATTATAAATAATTGTGAAAATGAATAGAAGAAATCGTTTGAGTGGGGGCTGCATATAGAAAACTGCAAGAAGAGAAAGAACAAAAAGAAAGTCAAGTTCGTAGCCTGACAATATAATTATACTCTATCTTGTTAAGAAGGTACCTAACAATACCTGTTGAATCTTCTTACTCAAGTTAGGGTACTATAGATGTTGATTTTGAAGCTAGCATTAATGAAAGTGTAAATGTAGAATTTCTAGGTTTGCATTAGTTTGATGATATAAAAGGAAATGTTTTAGATGATAAAGATCTTTCTGAACAAATTGAAGAAGACAGTTTTAAAACTACTGCTGATCCTGTTTTTTGGAATATCAATAATAAAACCAGACCCTATTTGATAAAGCATGTGGATTTAATCAAAATAAGAATGTTGATTTTAATAAGTCTAACCATAAGTATTCGGATAAGTAAAGACTCCTTTCAAAAAGCTTTTTCAAATAAAACTGTTGAAAGGAGACGTGGTGGAATGTGATTATTTAGTTTATTCATGTAGCCAGGCTTCAGTTTTTTGCTCTCCTTGTAAACTGTTTGGAGGATAAACTCAATTTGCAACAAGTGGTTTCAGTGACTGGAAGCACAATAATCAACGGGTTGCTGAACATGAAAACTCTACTGCTCATTGTGATTGTGTTATAAAATTTAAGAGCATAGGAAATGAACTGTGTAGAATTGACCAAAAATTGATCACCCAATTAGAGGAAAAGAGAAATAGATTAGATATTGGAGGTGTGTGCTTCAGAGGGTAGTTTCTGTAGTAAAAAACTTTTTTCTAATGGTTTGGAATTTCGGGGAGATGATGAAGTGTTTGGCTCGATACACAATGGACATTTTGTGTGTTTTGAGCTCATAACAGGACAGAAATCCTGAAAAAGGAGATACTTCTCATCTGTCATCATCTACATTTGAAGAGTTGATAAAGATTATGGCATAGTCTTTCATCAATTAAATGATCAGATAGGTAACTGACTCCGTATTTTACTTTAAATGTGGACTCCGCTCTAGATATTTTTCACAAGGAGTAGTTGAGTATTTTTTATAATTCGATATATGTAAACAATGATGGTTCACCTCAAGAACGCTTTGTAGAATTCATGAAAAATGCTGGACACACTGCTCACATATTGGCTGATGCTTTTTTTTAATTTTTGGAAAAGCATGAGCTGGATGTACAAAATTATCATGGTCAAACATATGATAACATAGCAAACATGGCCAAAGCTTACTCTGGTCTTAAGATCTGAGCCAATGAAGCCAAGCCACTTGCTTTTTTTTTTCCAAGCTCAGCCCACTCCCTCAATCTAGTGGGCTCTAGTGAAGAAACACGTTATAAAATGGCAAATGTTATTTGAATATTTGCAATATATATAAATATAAAATTTCTTTGTTTCCTTCAACTATCGTCGGAATGGTCTAAACACAATTTTTACTTCAAGCAACTTAGTACTGAATATTATTTTTATTTTATATATTTAGCACCGCGTCTTACTACCCGTTCGGGTTATACGCTTAAGTACTAATTACGCTAATGGGTTATGAATTGGGAAGGTTGAATATAAAGGAAGTGAACCCACATTTGCGTGGAGGGAGAGTGGAAAACCATTTAGGAAAAACCACCCCCAGTTCACCCTACCTAGATTCGAACCTCGATCTCCCCATCCTCAGCAGTTGAGCTCAACACGACTAGTGCGTTAGCTAACTATGCCACTGGGGCGGGTCTGAATATTATTATTGAATATTATTATTATTGAATATTATTATTATTTATTATTATTATTATTATTATTATTATTATTATTATTATTATTATTATTAGCACCACGTCTACTACCAGATCGGACTATACACATTTAGTACTGAACTCACTTGGTAAAGCTCGCTGGTCTTTTATAGAAGAAGCAAGCAAAAACCTGAATTCAGATTGGATTGCAAATTTTAAATCTTTAAAGTTAAGCGAAGGAGACAGTGGTGAGAAGTTGTTAACAAAGTCAGAAGCAAAAGTGTTATTTCAAAAACTAAACTCGCCTAAAATGGCCTTTATGACTGTTTGGAATTCTATACCTAAATTATTTAGTGCAGTGAGTGTAAAGCTTCAATCTAAAGAAATCGGCATTTCTACTGTAGTGAGCCTCTACACTTCACTTCTTACTTTCCCTGAAGAAATGAAGAATTATTTTGAAGTATACATGAGTTTGGGTGCGAACAAGCTACAGAGTAGCTTGAAAGAAGGTGAAGACTCTGAAATTAGATTGCGGCCTGAACAAACAACAAAGAGAAAACAATTTTTTGACAATTCAGATTCTGATTCTGAACAGCAAAACCAGGATTGTAAATCTCAATATGACTTAAATGGAAATTTGCTTAATAGCTACTTGTTGATTCTGAAGCAACTATCTGCAGAACAGGAGAAAAAAAAATAATAAAAGTTCACAAAGAAGTTTCTGATATCTATGAAATAAAGTGCANTTCATAATATTTCACACAACAGTCGTTTTTAGCTCTATCTTTAAGGGTGTATACCACCCTTATTATTCAAGATGGACCCTAGGTTGCTGATGTGAATTATTCTATTTTCACCCAAGGAATAGCCTGTCAAAGTTTGATGCAATGTTTTAGATACACGTTGTATATTATTATATTTTTTAGTATATACAATATTAAAAATGTATAGAAAATAGTGTTTTTTTTTAATAGTTTAGAAAAATAATAGATTGTTCATTGGTTTTATATGTATTGTAGAATAAAAGGTTCAACATATTTTTGGGCCCATGGACGCAAGGGCAGCCAGATCCAGGACTGACCATAATTAACAGATATAATAACCTGACCATTTAATCCATCTAATATATTTGTATGTGAAATAAGATTTTTCACAACCCAAGGCAAAATAAATGGTTTCACTCGTGTTTGTCAATTACACTTTTTTTTTTGCATAAGTATTAATATAAAATAATGTAGAATGTATATTGAGCTGCTAAACAAAGTAAAAAATTGAAAAATACATTAACATTTAAAATATTTTCTTGTTTTTTGATCCACTGTTAAAATACACAAAAAAAACTAACAGCGGATGCCAATTAAATTCAAGCTATTCAAAATTGTTGACATTTCATCATTTATTGCTATGAAATAATTGCTTTGGTAAATTTGTATAGAAATAAAAATGCATATAATGAATATCCTACTTGGTCATTAAATATGATTGAAGTATGAAATGTTGATGAAAAACTACTGAAAAATTAAAATGGGTAAAAATAAATTTTACATTATGTCATCACTCTGTGAGTCGGTGATTTTACCTTTTTTAATCATTCGGATGAGTGTGGATTGAGTGACGAAGCAAATATATGAAGGTAGAGTGTGTGGATCAAAAGGAAGGGGTAGGCCATGTAAGAGGTGGCAAAATGTGGTAGAGGAATGTGTGAAAAGTAGAAACATTAAGAGTTTCAAGAATAAAAGAACATACATGACTTGGTGTGGTTGTTGAAGCGAAAGGAGTACCCATAAAAATGAAAAAAGTTCAAAATTATCAAATTTAGCAATTTTATTTTTAAAATAAAGTCATCTTTCTAAAAAAAGTATTTTTTTCCCCCTTAATTTTATTTCCATATTATTACTTCAAAGATTGAAAATGATAAAGATATTTAAAAGAGTACCAGAAGAACTTTAGTGGAACATTTTTGGAAGAACAGTTTTTATTTCCTGCCTTTTCTTTGTACTTCAATTTAATTTTGAAAATCGAATTAGTCATAATAAAAAAAATTACCATGACAGGGTAGAGGGGTCGCCGATTTTCTTTTTCGCAGAGGGCACCAAAAACCCTAAGGCAGGCCCTGATTGGATGTGAAGTCACATTAGTGCAGAGAGAGTGTGGTAATACCGGTGAAATATTGCATGTAATAAACTACCATCGTAATACCGTCTGAGATTAGAATCCAAAGATCCCTGTCAAAAGCAATCCAATGTATTAAAAGCTTGAAGCCTTAGAACATGTAGCCAATGGTGAAGGTGAGGGTTATTATGAAGTAAGGATGAAAAGAGTTGCTTGAAGTAGATTCACTCACATTCTCAGCAAGAGAGAAGGCAGGGTGGCCATCAAAACTCATGAATAAAATTCCCTAATCCAAAAATATTAATTTCATTGACTGAAACCCATATCTAGATCTATAAAAATTTTAAGAAAAAAAATCAAAACGCTCAATTTGTTAAAAAACAATTAGTTTTGAAATCCACTCAAAAACAAATTCACCAAAGACTTTGAGAAAAACATTATTTGAAAAGGATTTGATGAAAACATTTATTTTACCTAGACAGACAAATACAGGGTCACTCACTCGGGACTAAACACTTATTTTGTGTAATATAATCTATGTAGAATAAAATATGAGTATGAAACACGAACAGGAAGGTTCTTTATCTCATGACAAAGCAGTCAACATGCATTACTTGGAAAAACACGTCTCCCCGCTGGCCAGCACAATGACACGCCATCTCTCTAGACATTAGTGGGGAAACGTGTCTGATCAGACAGTGTAAGTGAGTCAGCAGGAGAAAGATTGTGTACTCAATTGAAGAGCGTGTGTTCATTGTGCATCAGTACTGAGTGACCGGTTCTTTCGAACAATGTCAGAGGGGGTATCTGAATAAATTTGGTTGGCGTACACCACCAACCAGGGCCTCCATTTCGAGCTTGGCGAAGAAGCTGGAGATAACGGGAAACTTGGTGGATCCACATATTGGTGACGGCCCAAGATGATGGAGGACAATATACAGGATGTGAAGCAGCAGTTATTGGCATCCCCAAGAAAATTTCTTTGGAGGTTATCCCAAGAGACTGGACGGTCGTATTCAACATGTAAAAGAGCAGCCAAACAAGCAAAGATTAAGCAGTTTCGTATCGCGGCTGTGCACGAGCTAGAGCCACCTGATTTGGCATAGTGACTGGTTTATTGTCAATGGTTTTCCCAATTTTTTGCCGAAAACCCCACCCTATTGGTTTACTGATGAAGTATGGTTCCATTTGTCCAGTTATGTAAACTAGCCAAATACACGGGTGTGGGGCACTGAAAATCCCCAAGCCATCCATGAAGAGCTATTGCATCCAGTGAAAATTGGTGTCTGGTGTCCAGTGTCTCGTCGCCGTATCATTGGGCCAATCTTTTTTGAAGACACGGTAAATAGAGGCCAGTATTTGGAAATCTTTAATGAATTTGTGAATCAGATGATCAGGAACTTTCAGATGGCTACTTACAACAGGACGGTGCAACTTGCCACACCTCCAATATGAGCAAGGTAGAAATCCACAGTTTTTTCGAAGACAGGATTATCTCCAAAAACCTGTGGCCACCTAGGTCTCCCAACCTGAAACCCACAGATTTCTTTCTACGGGGACTTTTAAATGGCAATATTTATACCAACAAGCCAAGGTCGATTGAGGAATTGAAAGACAACATCAGACGTGAAATTGCTGCCATCAACGTCGCTATGCTACATTGCACATTTGCCAATATGGAGAGTCGGGTGAATATGTGTCTGGACGCTGGCAGTGGGTACTTCCAGCATCTTCTATGAGACATTCTTATTTGTCATGAGCCAGGGTATGTTTTACAATTTACACTATTTAAATGTGACTTTCCAATCATGAGTTAATCAAAAAAATAAGTGTTTAGTCCCGAGTTAATCATCCTGTACAACATTTTCCATTGTCATTTACAAAATTACCTTACAGGTTCCAAAGATTTTCTTGGCAGTTTTAAATTTCTTAACTTTTATAGGTTTTAAGAAGATTTCCTTACTTTGGCGACCTTGGACTGGGAATCCCACGCCAGTGAATCCAGCCAATATTGAGCCTCGACCATCCCAACAAGAGTGACCAAGTGTTATGAGTGATTTGTCATTTTCGTTCAAGGGTGGTTCCAGCCTACCAGATTATAACAACCCCACTTACATTAAAACTCTTTTTAAAAAACTAAGGAGAGAATGCATATTTATAAATAATGAGTTCTTCTGGATCTCCCAGTTATTCATAAAGAGGGCATCACTCAGAACATGTGTGAATATAACTTTATAGTGGTGAGTGTATCACAGGGAGGAAAAGGGATAAAGAGGATATAAATGTATCATCCTCTGTTGTAAGTACACTCTTTAAGTTACTTAAAATAAGGATCTCTTTAGAAAAACTACAATTTTTGCATAGGAGATGGCTTACAGGTGAAACGACCATCCAGTAATATAAGTGCAACAAATCTCATGATATAGACATTTCAAATAATATTTGCAATAATAGATAACTGGTCACAAATAAAATAAGTAACGGGAGTTAGATTAAAAAACTAGATTAATTCAGAATAAACACATTATGTAATACAAAATGAAATAAAAAACTAAACAGGCGTAAAAATAAAAGTATTTAAGGATAAATGTAGATTATGAAATTTGATCATACATGATGGTTGTACAGTATTTTTATTTCACATATTATAATTATTTATTTGTGTGAATATAAAATGCATGTATGATCAACTAAATTTCAGCAACAAAGTTTAATTATTTATATTTAACAATAAATAATAAAAAATTAAGTTTGGCACATTATAACTAGTGAAATGTAGTGATTTTAAATTAATAACTCACCATTATAAATTACAATTATGCTTAATCAAATAGCACATTAATATTTTATTGACCGTGACCTGGTGGTCTAGGGGTAAGGTGTCAGACTTCTGTGCTTGCTTGGGGTCCGGGGTTCAATCCTCGGTACCGGCACAGATTTATCTAATTGCCAAACCTTTCCTTCACCTCTGACAAGACGTGTATTAATCACAACTTGTGAATGTGTGGAATGCCAGGCCTCCACCGTGGTTCGGATCCCACGTTAAACTGTAGTTCCTCCATTTCATCTCACAATCACCCTACCATTACACATTAGCGTAAGTGCGTATAACCCGAACGGGTAGTAAGATGCGGTGCTAATAATAATAATAATATTTTATTGACTTTCTGTCTTATGAGATCAGTTACTCTTTGACGTTCTCGTATTTCATATTTATATGTCTCAATCTTGCTCTACTAACTAATTGTTAATAATAAACTTTTAGAAATAAGCTGTAGTAGATATGTATACGTCCACTAGCTTTTTAGAATGTCTAGCTGACAAAACTAATCATCGCAAATTAAAAAAATAGAAGCTTTGTTCCACTTAATTTAAGAAAGTTTAAATATAATTAGTGTGTTTCAATTCACTAACCAAAGGAAAAATACTTTGAGCTCTTCTCATTAGTTCTTTATCCACCTTTGATACATGTTCTTGGTGGACTTATTAAAAAAAAAAAAAAGCATTGCTTTTCTTAGAGTCTTGCCAAGATGTTGCACAACTGCGGAGGAAAGGTTTATACTTGCACATAATATACCAAACTTAAAAAGGGTCTTGTAATTGTGGGTGGGGAAAATATCTTGCTAGTTTAACAGGGGTGTAAATCTTACATGCCTGATTCTTAAATGGTTGCTTGTAGAATGCACCCAGTGCCTACATCTAGACTCTGAACTGTTTATATTGTTGAATTCATATTCTGTTTGCATGTTCTAAATTGTATGTTTATAGCCGCTTTGGTAGCCGAATGGTCTAAGGCCACTTTTGCAAAAAAAAACTAGACTGCCAATGATTGGGATATCAAGGTTTGAATACCAGTCAGGTGAACGAGAGGTTTTCCCTCCAAAAATGTATTCCACTCTCCCTCCATGCAAATGCGGGCCCACTTTTTCAGAAAGTCAACCTTTCTTATCCCTAACATATTAGTGTAATTAGTACATATGCGTAAAGCATGACTGGGTAGTAGATGCTGTCTTAAAAAAAGTTAATAAAATTGTATGTTTATTACAAAGCCTGTTAAAAAGTTTGTAAGTTTCACTGGCTTATTGCCAGTGTGTTTGAGAAGCATATGCAGTTTAGACCAATTAAGTCAGGATCACCCCTATGACACTCCTCACTACAAAGCATGTAAGTGTTGATTAGAATTTGAAGCTTTTTATTCACATAGTTTGCCACAATCTGAGCGTGTGCTGTAATGGCTGCATATGGTTATGAGCATGTGACATATAATAACAGTTGTTTATGATTGTTTGAAACAAAAGCCATTAGAAATATTTTCACATAATGGCTGAAGTAAATATAGTTATTCTATTATTTTAATTTGACATTTGACATTATGTGATGAAACATTGAAATAAATAACTTAGATAACAAAAATGTAATTGATATAAAAAAGTTTGTGTTTGACTTGAGCATTGCTTTTACTTGGTTTATAGGCCTGATTGAGTTTTAATAGTTTACTCAATCATGTTTTACAATAGTACTCATTTCATTTTTCTTTTTCAGTTGCAGTCCTGTGTGTTGATATTCGTTGAAATTTGCTTTAAATATAATCTTATATAGTATACTTGCCAGCATAATAGCCCCCCCCACCCCAAGTCGCAGAGGGCTGTGGTATCTATTAACTTACAATTTTAATTTATTGCTCACACGTAGCTGATGATTTTCGCACGCCCATCAATCACAGACTCAGCCTTAAAATATAAGTGAATAGTGATCCTGAACAAGGAGGATACTGGATAGCTCAGTGGAAGAGAAATGATGCGCTAAGCCAAAGGTCTCAGATTTGATTCCTGTGTCTAGGTGTAATTTTTCAGCTAATTTAAGTTGATTAAATGTATATTGTAAGAAAATATTGGGTGTTAAATGCTACTTCTGGTGTGCCTGTAAATAGGTAGCTGAAATGAAGAAAAAAAAAATAAAAAAAAATTAGGACATCTTAGTCCTTCCATTGCTTTGGCAGCGACTGTGTCATTTTGAGGTTGTTCTGCTACATAAATATTTTCATCCATCAACCAAAAGTTGGCCACAAGCCCATGATCGGTGGAAAAGGTACCATGAAATGTTTAATTTTTTGTGTTTATGTTTATGTCCTGCTATATTGATCAAGGGGTTAATTTTTTTTTTTTTTTGCCTACACTAAACATTTTTAACCTTGCAAGGATAAAAACAAGAATTTTACATGGCTTGATGTTGAAATTTAGATTATACAGCCATTTACTTTTCTAATATTTTATTTTCATAGCTCTAGTCTAATGCCTTGTAAAATGTAGTACTTAAAACAAACCGACTTTCATATTATTGGTTTTAAGACAGAAACTAAGTAAGAAAATATTAAAATAAATGTATAGATACACTTAAGACAATTGCACCCATTGATATTCCATATGCTAAACTTTTATTAACTATATTTTATCTCTTTCTCTCTCTTATTATTAGTGTCATATTGTTTCATAGCAAAACTATTAATAATTATCTTCGGGGTATCCCCTTCCAATTTCTTATATTTTGTGACGCCTATCTTGACTTTATGTCAACATAGCGACTTGGAAAATAACAAAATAAAAATAATTGACACAAATTTCATGTAGCACATGGCTGAACACATGACCACATGCCTTATGTCTCCATGTTGCCATTGAGGCAGCAGGAAGAGATCGGTCACAGTGGGCGACACCGCCGACAGACTGGCGGGGGAAGTCCTATAACATTGCCAAGTCCACCTCTGTGTGTGGACCAAGTACTCATATTACACAGTTTGCTACATGGTGGGTCTACAGCAGAAATGAGTTAGCAGCATTCCCTAAAGGCCCTATTAATTTTTTTTTAAATCTTAAGGAGTAAAGTAAAAAAAAGGAAACCACATCCTATGTGAAAATTAATATATTTTACTAATTCAAGTATGAAAAAAGTCTAAAAATTACTAATAATGGCTCTTTCCGAGTTTGAATAAGATCCTCTCGACTGACAAAATACCTGCTTCGGTGGACGCATGGTCTCAGGTGTCACTCTCACAATATACTAAACTTCCAAAGGAGGGGCGATCGGGGTTTGAATACCTGGTCGGGTGTACTGACAGTGGTTTTTCCAAAGTGGTTTTCCATTCTCCCTCCACGCAAATGCGGGTACACTTAATCTAAATACAACCTTTCTTATTCCTAACTCATTAGCATAGTAAGTAATTATACATATGGTCTGAATAGGAAGTAAGACGTGGGGCTAAAAGAAAAAAAACTTACAAAATGTTTCCACAACTAGGTATGTTGCATATTCTATCATTTACATCATTATTAAATACCTGAACCAACAGTGTAATGCCCTCTATTGATGGATCTTGAAACTTATTAAAGTACTTTAACAGATATGACATGTGTAATCCCTCCTTCCCCCCATAGAAAAAAGAAATCCCGACACCCAATCATAAATGGCTTAGTGCCTCTTCCCTTCTTCCCTTTCAAACGCCTGGCCACGAATTATCCCTACCCTCCTAAAAAGCTGTCACTAGTAGTTCTTTCCCTCTTAAAATCCATAACGAACTTCCCTTTCTCTACTAAATTCCTGGTCATGTGCTTTCCCTCCATCTTTTTTCAATACCTGTTCACAATCTGTAATGAGCTTCCCTTTCTCTACTATATTCCTAGACATAATCTCTCCTCCATCTCTTTCCAATACCTGTTCACACTCTGTCCTTTACCTTTCAAAAAATTTGCTGCAGGAATGTATTCTCTTCCAAAGACCTGGTTAAAAGCTTTACCTCTCCACCCAAAAATCTGATTACAAACTCTCATTCCCCAATGAAAAACCTGGTAAGGTTCTCTTCCTCTCCTACATTCTAAAAACATGCCACTAGCTTTCGCTGCCCCACTAAAAAGTTGCAATGACCTTTCTATACTCTTCATAAACCTTCGTCATTAACTCTACCTACTCTTTCAAAAACCCAGTCAAATGCTGCCCTTTCCCTCCCAAAAACATAACCACAAGTAATAATTTTTCTTCCAAAAGCTCTGTTCTCGATTTCTCCCTTTCCAAATGTCAAAATGGTCTTAAGTTTTCCTACCAATCTCAAAAAATTAAAAAGCTAGTAAGATAAGATTTTATCATCTTTCCTTTATTTCCTAGAAGAAGCTGACACTATATTATTACCCACTACCTTTCACCACTTTTCCACCTATCTAGTTAATATAGACCTTAAGAGTGAAAAGATTAAATAGATATCCTAAACAAAAGGAAAACTTTCTGTGTGCAGTCAAGATAAATTGGGTTAACATATTCAGTTATTTTATATTATATTATCATAAGAAAATCTACTAATTTTAAACTTATTTTGGCATTTAATTTAGTTTTTTTTTAAACTTTATTGCTACTTAGGGAATATATAAAGATATAAAATAGACCCAACTTGAAGACATTTGATATAATGCAATCATTGTTCAGGAATTGGGCAGCCCCGGGCAGGGGACTGGATGTTGTACCTGTCCTAGTCATAAGTTAGATTATATGGCATATAAAGCTATGACATGCCTAGCAAGGCAATAATGAAAATTATATGGCATGAATAAAAAAGTGAACCAAGCCACAGGCTGAAAACAGTAAAATATGTAAAGTAAAGTTATTAAAACCTAATAACTTGAAATAGAATGGTCTCCAAACCACTGTTGAGGTTTATTTACTGTATTTTAAAACAACTTTAATTGAAAATGCTATAATTTCCATAAAACTTATCCTAAATTGGTATTATAAAACATTTGTGCAGAATAATGATGTTATCATGAACACAATTTTGGCAAGTCTTTATAAAACACGTGTTGATATATTTGACTGTTGATTGCAATCACATCAAACCATGGGTGAACATAAATCCAAAGGAGATTAACTTATAAAAAGACCCAACTAACTTACCAAATACATGAGAATAGTAGGTCCCAAGTTTATAATTAGGACACAGGCTAGTTAGTGAAGTGACATGTTCAGTTATAAAAAATGTTGACCATGCAAGTTGAGGCTAGGATGAGGCCGGTGGTGGAAAATATATGACTTGAATACAAAACTGACCCAGGCCATAGTGTGGAAACAGTAATGGATGTAAAAAAAAGTAAGACCATGTAAGTAATTTATAGTTTTTATTTTAATTACTAATGAATGTACCCCTTTTTGAGATTGAGAGAACAGTACACCTAAAAAAAAATCTAGATTACAATAAAAACTCCAAATAAGTATGAGTTTAGTCACTATACATGGTTTGTGTATTTTCAATATGTGTTATATCAAGGCTAGTAACATGGTCTACTCTATTTAAAATAAATACAAGAAACTGGGAAAAACATACATATGTATGTATGTTATATCATATCATATTTAAATTGTACTTATGGTATGACACTTCACCAAAGTGGAATTTTTCATATTTTAAGAATTCTCCTACTGTGATCATTTGTAAAATATTTGAATGTGTTAAAAATTGATTAAAGCAATGTCTATAAAATAAATAGTACGGAACGCCACACCGACTTTCTCACTCCAGTGTTTAAAAATGGAGATATTTACTTAAAAATAGTAATATACATGAAAATAAATAATATACGCAAGCAAACACGAGAAAAAAATTGTGCTATACTTATGTAAAATATTTGACTCCTGGTTTTAATTCTTTAAAAATAAAATTTAAGTTTAAAGTCCTCATTTATATATTTGGACCAATACAAAAGATAGATGTTGGGTTCACAAGGTTTAACACTTCGTATTAAAATTTTGACTTATGGTTAAAATCTTTGGCAATTTATTAAAGGTTGCACATCATATGGTAATTACATTACTATTAAATTCTTCATTTATTAATTTTGACCAATAAAAAAGGAAATATTGACTAATGAGTCTAAATTGAAGAGTTAGATCATTGTTGTACATTTCCCAAAAGAGGTTAAAGGAAAAGGAACATCAACCTTTTGAGAGACTTACTTATTTACTTAATCTATGACATAAGAGAATTACTGTGTTAAGACTTAAGTAGTATCTCCGTACAACTAAAGCGCACAAAACTGTTATAATATATTTGCCAATATCTTAGAAACTATTGCTTTTATAAAATATATTTCAAATAAAAGTTTTTTATTTTTAATAGTAGGCCTACTATAATTTTGCAATGATAAGTTATTTAGTATCTCAAATAGTTGCAGAGATATGGAAATTTCTGCTTCTGTAAGTAACCTAATAGTCATTTTCACAGGAAAATAATATTGCCATTCTATTAATAATCTTAATCAATGCCTAGATTCTTTTTTTGCCCTTAATTAAACTACCATTAATTTTAGGGTTAAACAGACACACAGACAGAAAGAACTGTAAATACCACTTTTTAGGGTTCGGGCGGTCATGAAACGTTGACATCCATCAACATCTCAGATTAGATTTGTTTACAGTCCCAATACCTTTATACCTTTAGTGTTCGAAAAATTAAAAAGTATATATATTTGTATATAGCTTGAAAATAATTGTTTATAAATAAATGTTTCAAATAAAAGATTTTTATTATAAATATAACTACATTTTTGCAATGATAAGTAATTTCATATCTCAAAGAGTTGCGGAGATTTGATAAAAAATAAGAATTTATGCATCAGATCAGAACCCTTAAAGTCATTTTGACCAAAAATTGAGAGTAGCCATTTTGTTTATAATATTGATCAATGTTCAGAAAGGAAATTTAATCAAAATTGTTAGAGCCGATTTTGATAAAATTGATTTTTATTCTCTTTTCACCCATAAGGAAACTACCCTTAATTTTAGGGTTGGATATCAAATTCCAAAAATACCTCTGGGGCAACCCTATGAAAACCCTTGATACCAATTTTTAGCATGATCGGTCCAATATTTAGGCTCTACTCTGAGGTACAAATAGACAGACAGAAATGCAAAAAAACACTTTTTCAGATTCGAGGGGTCATGACACGTTGAAAATCATCAAAATCTTGAGTTTGATTGTTTTGACGATCACAAAACTTTTTCTATGTGTAAGGTAACAAGAAAGTAAAAATAAATGGTAAGGTTCACCATACAGACTTTCTCTTTTATCTTAAAATAAAGAGTGATTTACTAAAAACTAGTAAGATTATTTTGTGAAACAAAATCACACACATTGTTGCAGAATACTCCACCAAAGAGAAACATTGAGAAAAGAGGCACAGTTCATCTCTGTCCACTAAAGAGCATAGCAATCAATATCATATCTCAAAGACCTGAATAAAAAAATTATATTTGCTTAAAGCTCAAACTGTTGGTTTTATAAAAATATATTTCAAGTAAAAGTTTTTATATTTAATATTTCTACAAATTTATAAATTCATGTTATATCGTATCTTAAATATTTGTGAAGATTTGATCAAAATTGGTAATTTTCGCTTATATAAAGAACCCTCAAAGTCATTTTCATGGGAAAATTAGAGTTGCCACTTTGTTTGTAATGTTAAACATAGCCTAGATACAAAATTAAATCAAAATTATTAAAGCATGATTTGAGAAAATAGATTTATTTCTTTTTGCCCATAATAAACTACCTTTTAGGGTTAGATATAGAAATCCAAAAACCAATTGGGTTTTAAACCAATAGGTAAAATGGTTTCAGCTATAGACCTATATAGAGACACAGAGACAGATGGCATCACGAAAAATAGAGTTTGGGATTGAGGTTCACCTAAAACTGAAAACCGTGGTTCTTCAACAAAAAACTGAAATCATAAAACTGTCTGAACAAAGATTTAAGGTGAGGTCGAAGGGGACAGGAGAAAAGGCCAGTGATTTTGTAGTTTTTATAGCAAAATGTTTCTTTGTCCAAAATAAATCAAATATTGCTCCAGTAGCAACGTTTAGTTCAAATTTCACTCACACAGTGATATCAACAGTTGATGAATATCTGTTGAGGTTGTCCTGGAATTTAATGATAACTTTTTCTATTCATTTAGAAAGTTTGTCATCTAATGCCACTTTGCTCATGACAGATATTCAACAACTATTAATATCCCCGTGTGAAGAAAGTTAAACTAAACTTTGCTAGTAGAGCAATGTTTGATTTATTTTGACCAAAAAAAAGTTTTTATATAAAAACTACAAAAACACTTGACCATTTCCCGCGTCCCCTAACCCCCCACCTTACAAGGAAAAAAATCCGCCAAGCTCGAATGCAAGTAAGCACCAGTTTATAATTTGTACCGTGGATCATAGATGTCATTATTAATATCATCTTCGAACAGATGGAAAGCACAATGCAGGGGAATCCCTAGAATTTTCTAATTGTAAAGAATGTGTATCACATTTGTGTGCACCATTTAGCTATTTATGTTATTTGTAACAAAATATAGAGGGAAAGATGTAAGGTAAGGTGAAGAAACAGTAGCAATCAGAAAAATTTAAGCTAAGTTATCTTTACTACAACTCTAGCTCTACTTCAATTGTATAAATTAAGCAATATAAACATGGCCATTGAATTTCAATAACAATTTTAACAGATATATTATTGTGGGAATATAACTCCCTCTTGCTGTGACTATAACTTGTTTCACTTTGCTATAGACAGTAAGGAATTTTTAGTAATATAATTTTTTTTATATTTAATAATATAAAATAGTGGTTTCGTTCATTTAATAGAAATCTTGAAAAGAGAAGGAAAAAACAAGAGAATATCGAAACATCACAGTTTTCAAAGATGAAGCTCGAAAAAACTCGCGTTTCCCCAAACTCTATCGTAAACCACTATTTCAGTTTCAGGGAGTCATAAAGCATCAACATTAATGAAAATCTCTAGTTAGATTTTGTCCATGTTCCCAATACTTTTCTCTCTCTGAGCAGTCAAGAGAAAGAAAAATATAAACTTGGGCGGGTTGGGATAGCTCCTCTTAAACCACCAATTTCACATGTCAAGCTTGAAATAAAAGCAGATTATTATGAATATACTGTATTGAGCCAATGTTAATCAAACTTAAAAGTGAATTTCTTGGTTAATAGATGTTTGATAAGTAATTCTATAGTGGCATCACATACAGCTAACACTAATAAAAGTATTAAACTACCAAGGCATTATATCTTACCTGCCAGAAGTGGAACGAATACGGCATGTAACAGCGCCATAGCCAGCATTTTTAGTGTTGACAGTAATACAATATTCTTCCCCACTGGTGAGTGTCTGTTGGATGCCTTCTGTGATTTTACATTTATCAGCCTGCAAAAAAATAAATCATAAAGTGACTAGGGGTCTGCAAGCTTGGCTTTTTATTTCGAGTCAATTATTTAAAACAGATTACGAGTTCGAGTATATTCATAATTTTAAAATGTCAAGAGTAGATAGTTATTCATTTTAAAAGTAAATCATTATATTTAAAAGGTAACCAGTCAAAACAAATATAGAATGTAAATAACATCTTGGAAATGTGAAATTTGAAAAATATATGAAAACAAGCCAGCCATGTTCTTAAAATAAGAATGAAATCTATTTTCAAAAAGTTTAAAAAATAGAAATATTAGTTTTAAATTAGAAATTACAAAACATGATTTAAGAATAAGAACACTAAAAAAATAAAAATCTAATAGATAAAATGAACAAAATGTGTAAACACTCAAGTGATTAAGAAATTAAAATTACACTAAAAATAATAGTAGTAAAAAAGTTCATAAAATTGACATTTTTATCAGCAAATATTTCCCTAAAATAAGCCCCCGTAACTTAATTTACCAATCACAAGCAGTTATAAATTAAAAATGTTCCATATTTCCTTTATTAGTCAATGTAATTATGGCTCGTATTCACTTCTTTTGTTACCACAACATTACTTTATGCGTAGTTACACCTTGAATGGGTTCTTGCTAGAAATTAATGCTTATAAAAAGTTGATGCTTTAAAATAAAAAAAATAAGGCAGTTAAAATAATATTTTTACCAGACAGTATGAAATAGTAAGAGAGTTTTTTTAAATTTGATGAGTTTGATAAATATTTATTCGCAGTGTTGATCAAAACTGATTTTAGACAGGTTAACCAACATAGTTCTTTAACTAAATAATAACTAATGCTAGTGTTTTAGTTGAATGTATTAACATAAGTTTTTCGAAAACAATCAAAATGTATTCACAATGTTAAATTTATTTTAACTGAATATGTAATTTTAGAAAGGGATAATATAAAAATTGTAAAAATTATGATTTTTTAAAAATTTAAGTATTAAATGATCATTTTAGCTATTTTTACTTTCATTGCCTTTTCATGGCAATGCAACTTCACTAGAGAATAATTAGAAATGGACGAAATTATTGAATTAGTTTACAGGTCGAAAGTAGTTTTAGAGCTCTATTACTTTAGTAATGTGAAATGTGATATTAATTTTAACAATTTGTTTAGTTACCGAATGTTTTGTAAGGGAAACTGCCGATGTCATCTAAATTAATTATTCTATACTTTCCATTGCTGGAATGCATTTTTAAAATGTTTGTACAGCCAGAGAAATTTAGAAAATGAACAGCTTACAAAACTTTTGATTTCGAACCCGAGCTTTAATGACAAGTTCAGCTTGAAGCTCAAAACCCGAGTACTAGCCGAGCCCTGAATATGAGTAGTAAACTACAATCCAAACAAGGCGAATATAAGTAAGAGTTAACTTTTTATTTTAAATATATATTATTTATTATAATCATTAATACAAAACGTATGGCTCTATTTACGGTCAATAAGAAATATTAAAACAGTATTTAAAATATAATTTGATGGATACATAAAAATATACAATACTTATCTGAATCATTAATAAAATTATATTAATAGACTTACACTGCCCGTGGCAACAGCTTGCACTTGGAATGGAGAGTGTGGCACTTCTTTGCCACCATATTTTACAGAAACTTTATATCTTCCACAATCATCTGGAATATAGGATGCTTTGAAGGTGCTATCTCCATTATCAGTTAATTTTACCTTTCTAGGATAACCATCAGGACCCTGTAAAATGCACATACATAAATATTATTTGCTATGTATTTACAACTAAAATATTGTTAAAGATATAAAATTCAAAATTTTAAATAATGTTGATACACTTAAAAAAAATTAATAAAGTTTCAAGATTGATTTAAAAAAATTGTGAACAGCAATCAAATATTTTTTGTTTAATGGTTGGTAGCTGTGTGTGCTTTGTATTTTGTAGTGGTGATTTGTTGATCATGTCATGTTTTCTTTTAGAGGTCATCATGTTTACTCGTTGTTCAGTTATGTGGTCGGCAACTCAAATATTTCATTCATTAATCACTGTGCTCAAGTTTTACTGTAAAACTAGTAACTGGTTATGAGCCCAGGCACCTATAAATATGTTGTGTAATTGAAGTGAAAGTTATATTAGAAAGAAAACTGCAAGTGCTTATGTTGTACTAAAAAATTGCGGTGTGGGCAGGAACCATCTTCTTTCGGGCGTTGGCATGTATGGGGGGGAAAAAAAAAAAAGGAAAAGGGTTAGATGCATGAAAGTTTTGAGCGTGATCAAATACTATGGATCAACTTACAAATACGGCCATGGAGGGGCATCATCAAATTAGAGGGTGCTAAAACCTGGAATGACTGGAATTTCCAGGTAGGAATACTAATGCGGGGTCTAGGTGTGATTGAAATCGTAGAGGGTACGACGGTAAAATCAGAGGATGTACCAGAAGGAGAGGCATGGCGAGTATAAGATTCAAAGGCGCAAAGTTTAATTGTAGCTCGGTTGTCAGAATCGGTAATGCCATGTTCTAACATGTCAAAGTGCAACTGATATGTGGCAGAAATTGCAAAGAGTCTATGAACATAAGAGTGATACCAGTATTCACAATTTTTCCAATATAAATATGCATAAGGCATACGTCATTGATTCTTTAATATCAACAGATAGCCTATACCTCATAGTATGCAGTTTCTTATTCAATACCATCCTACTGGTTGTCCCTTTGTTTTCGAATCTCTTCTGTAAACTAGTCCATACCTCGTAAGCTGTAATTTTGTCCTTCACATGTTCCAGCTGGATATCTTGAATTCGCTGCACAATAAAACTTTTGCACTTTTTATCTGTTCGCTTGATCTCCAATAATGTCTTATCTTTTGTTACTTTAACATCTTAGTTGTCTTCCTCTGCGTGAGTAAATTGGAGCTGCCATTCCATCAGTAGCTTCCCTAAATGATCCAATACATCCATCTCGTCCAGAAACCCTTAAATTTTGAACTTCCCATCATCGTATTTATCCCCATCAAATAGTAGTATTCCGTAATTATCTTCCTCCATTTCAATGCTTGTTATAGATTTGTAGCGTTTATTGATATAACGCTACAAGAAGTAATTAAATCAACGACTAGACACTGGTGAAATAATCAAGAGTGGACTCACCATTACCCCATTATGTTGTGTTATTGCGCCTCCCGAGTAGACCTCCCGCACTACGTTCCACTATAAACTTTGTGCTTAGACTAACCGAATGAAGCTTGTAATGCAAGTTCGTCGCGAGGCATGATGGGAAAAAGGTGTGACGTATATGCCCGAGACGTCAGTGTGCTGTAGAAACATTTGTTCTGGATCTTTCTCTATGCTTCTCAACTCTTCTTCAACCTTCTCGCTGTCCCATCCCTCTTTTTCTTGTGTTGTTATTTTCCTTTGTTTTGGCGTACCCCTCCTCCCCCTCTCTGAGCTAGAATACTAGCATATATATTGATGTAGAATGCATGGAGCTTTACTCTTTTCTGGACTTCCTCCAAAGACACTTATTGGTGTTCAGGATGATAAAAAGGTACAAAATTCCCTTTCGGCAATTGTATTTAAAATTTCAACATATTAATATTTAAAGATTTACTGAACAAATATAAATATTTAAATGGGATATAGAATATTTGCTGTCGTGTTTTGTAGACACGAAGTCCCCTTCTGTGTTTATGTCTAGTAATATTGTGATATCATGGAGACGTCATCTTTTTATTAATTGTTAACTTTATAGCCTGTCCGGCATGAAAACTGAATTCGACTTAAAATATTGTTTTTATAAATAATGGCTTTCACATTGTGTAGACATAAGGTCCCCTTCTGGGTGTTTTTAATACTAATATTTTCACATATTATAGAAAAAACCATCCTTCGTATTGGTGATTTAACCTTATAGTCTGTCCGGTTAGGAAGCTATAATTTAAATTTGTAAGTTTTTTGCTGTTTTTTTAACACATAATCTTTTCTGTAAGTTATTGCCATTTTTCACTACCCATTATTTCTACTGGGTCCATGACCTATTATTTGGCTTGATCAATATAAAAGGATTGTAGTCAATTAAATTACAAAATGTAGATTGAGTTGTATATAGTTTCATAGCACATTAATTCCAACAATACAAAAAGGAACAAGAGAAAAACAAGATGGTGGTTATTATATTTTAAAAATAAAAACAGTGTTACCACACATAAACAATAACTTATATATTAACTTACATATTAGTTAACAATGAGTGCCCAAGTTTGAATTGGAAGTTCAGGATTCCAGCTAGAATCTTAGTTAAGCACATAGGGAAGGAATGGAAAGAAAATAGTTTTCTATCCTTTATACAGGGAGTTGATGGCACATTTTCTCTTAATTGCCCTTTACACACCTGCTACATTAAATAAAATAAATAAAAAACCTACTTTTAAACACACACACAACTAATATAAACTACAAAATATTAGCTTAATGGTATCACACTAGCTTCTTTTTTTTTCTTTTTTTTTTCTTTTTTTTGCATTTAATTTTTTTGTTGGGGAAAGATTTTTTATCTTTTGATCAGTAAACCTTTTTTTTAAATAAACATTGTTGAGAACATTCTACAATTTTTAAATCGCTATTAAATAGTTCTTACATGTTTATTGAGGTGTTATGATATGTTTGTAAAATCTAAATTAACTACAATAAATATGTTGAAGTTGTTTCATAACTGTTTTTAACATGTCAAGAAAATCTCATTAATCAAGAAAGTACAAATGGTTTCCAAACAAACTGTTAAAATAAATTTAAAACACACTAGAACAGTCTTAATGATATGTTTTACTCCATATTTTCAAAATGAACAAATGGCTAAAAAATAAAATCTGCAATAATAAACATGTTATGTTCCCACAATATAATTGAATGCAGAGGATGGAAAATACTTGGGATGCTTTTAACATTTCTTTATTTTCCAAAGAAAAAGTCTAATGTACTTAGTTATCTGGAAGTCTCTTCACCTTTTAACATTTGAACTAAGTGTTAGCCACCTTGGTGGCCACATGGTATAAGGCACTTCTCTCCCAGTGGACTAGACCCACCTCTGACGATGAGATCAAGGTTTGAAACTCCATCAGGTGTACTGAGGATGGTTTTCCCCAAATGGGTTTCCATTCTATCTATATGCAAATGCGGGTGCACTTCATACATATATAGCCTTCCTAATCCCTTAAACCATTAGCGTCATCAGTACATCAGTGCATAACCCAAATGGGTAGTACGACGCGGTTCTAAAAAAACTAAGTGTTTGCGTATAGCCTGAACAGGTAGTAAGAAACGATAGTAAAAAATATGAACAAAAACCCAACTAATTGTTGAATTTCACGCAAACTCATGGGTTCCCTACAGAACCACTCTAATTCATACATTCCACTACATAATTATCTTTTTTTACATCCATTACTGTTTCCAGCCTATGGTCTGGGTCACGTTTTTATTAAAGCTATAAATTTTCCACTACCGGCTGGATCGGTCTGTCAAAGCTTCATATGTCTTATAACCTAGCTTAAGACCAGGTCAGGCACAACATCCAGTCCCAGGACGTTAATGTATCAATGTGAAAGGGTGAAAATTTCACCAATGATAAATTTTTCGGCCATGCGGGGAATCGAACTCGGGACAATTAGCTCAGTAGGCAGACATGCTACCGAGTGAGCTAAGATGTCGGATATAATTATGATCTAATTAGTAAATTAAGAAATACCATTTGAAAAACATTGATTTTTTAGAATTCAAAGATTATGAAAATGGTGTTTTAGAATAAACAATTCAAATTAAAACACACACACACATATATATATATGTTTCAAAGTTAATATTACCACTCTTATTCTTATTCAGAAGGTAATATTATCAATTTAGTTTAAATATATAAAGCTCTTACCTTGACATTAATGTCTAGATCTCCATAACCTGCTTGATTTGTATCTATTGTAAACTCTGCAGGAATAGAAGCTGGTATGCCCTTGCCTGACACACCTACGCCTTCAACTGTCACCTTATTAGGCTCAATGTGTGGGCGAACCTTCAACTGAAATGGACTATATACACACAAAAAATATATCAACAAATTATGCTTGTATTTTATTTGTCTAGAATAAAATACTAGATACTACTGACAAATAAGTAGTATGGGAGGGAGGAAGGGCTTGATATGGAATGATAATATAAAAGGAAGAAAACAGTAAAAATGAAATAATAATAATAAAAATAATAAATCCAGAAAGTGTATAACCCGAACGGGTAGTAATACGCGATGCCAAATATTATTAATATTATTATTTATTATTATTTATTTGTTATTTATTTATTATTGTTAATTTTTTATTATTATTATTAATTATTATTATTTTATTATTATTAATATATTAATAATAATAATGTTGATAATAATAATAATAATAAATAATAATAATCAGGGCCCGGAAGTTGATGACATTGCATCTTTTTTCTGTGAAGGCGATCACAAAGCTAACTTGAATATAAACACATTTTATGACACTCTGATATCGAAAATATTACTTTTATTGTGCATATTTTTGCATTTTTGAAGCATTTTTTCCTAGTTTTACTCTTATCTTGCATTTCATATCATTTTTAGAAACATTACATAAAAATAGTAACTTTCAACGGGTAATGCACATATTCACAATTTCATTATATGCATTTACTTAAAGCATTAATTTTCTCTTGTAATTATTAGTACAGCTGAACATGAAACAATGAGTGTAGCCTAATGTTTTATGACAGAGCAGTACTAAATATGAAAGAAATTAAGAAGGAAAATTACATATATTCTTAGATTATCTTGCTTATGTTTCAATGGAAAACCCCCGTGCTAGGATAACTGGCTAGGTTGGTATTTAAGTAATGTAAGGCTTTGTTTACCTCAGTGGTACAGTCACAATTGTTTAGAATGTGGATGTT
The DNA here is from genome assembly GCA_902151455.1 of Timema bartmani. Lineage (NCBI taxonomy): Eukaryota > Metazoa > Arthropoda > Insecta > Phasmatodea > Timematidae > Timema > Timema bartmani. The sequence continues at coordinate 201,614 of CABFWB010000702.1, read as the reverse complement.
AGTTGAGTAAATTAGTGTCAGTTTAAATTGTATCTCTCAATCTAGTTGACTTACTACTGGCGAGTTTTAAAATAAGAGCTTGGCCACGCAGGCAGGGGTGGAAAGAGAGGAGAGGGAGGAACACTCCCCTAGCAGTGACAACGTTCACTTGTCCTTGAACTGGTCCACGCATGTGTACATATTGTTTTGGCTACTGCGCAACCCCCAAGAGTTTCATGTTAAACCTGTTGTTCTTTCATATATTTGTGTATTTCTAAGTGAGCAGAATGCTGAAAATCAAACCATCTCAATCTCAATTTACGACAGTTATTTAACGAGTTTGGTGAAAGTGTTTTTTTACATGAACGGGAAGGTATTATTTTGTAAGATGTGCAAGTCGACAGTTTCAGAAGAAAAAAGGTTTTTGATTACTCAGCATATTGGTCGTGAAAAACACAAGAGTGCTTTAGAACGGGCAGCAACAAAAAAATTAACTCAAATATTGCTGTTCCAAACTGCTTCAACTTCTAAAACCAAATCATCTCCATTTAATCAAGAGTTGTGCGAAGTGTTGTTGTCAGCTAATATTCCACTCGGAAAAGTAAATTATCCTAAATTTCACGATTTTTTAGAAAGACACACAAATAATTTTATACTAGATGAATCTACTCTGCGTAAAAGCTGCGTGAACTTGTGCAATGAGAAAACTCAAGATAAAATACGAAGCAGTGTGTGTGGGAAAAAAAATCTGGGTATCAATTGACGAGACAATAGATGTAGATGGCCGCTATGTAGGTAACGTAGTTATTGAAACTCTTGAACTGAATACTGTTGGTCAAACATTTCTCTTAACTACAGAAATCTTGGATAAAGCCAAGCTCTCCACAATCAGCAAGTTGTTTGATAAATCCATGTTTCTGCTTTGGCCTGACGGTATTAACCACGATGATGTTCTTCTTTTTGTAAGGGATGCTGCGCCATATAAGCGTGCGAATGCGCACCACATCTTTAGCAAACAATAGAAAGTCTAGTCATGCCCGTTATAAGTTTGGGATGCACATCCATTACTTCGTCACTTGTTATTTTATAGTACTGACTAATGTATGTCTTTTTGTGTTATCTTGTCTATTTACAGTTCATTTGACCTGTGGCGATCTTTCTCTAACAGGTTATGGGCCCAGGTTTGAGAGTGTCGTGTGAAAGAGCAAGTTTAACAAAAAAGATAAACGGACTTGCGAGAGTCCTGAGCTCGAACCGCGAAGGATTGAACTTATAGGCAAAGACAGTTATGATACGTGGAAACTGCAAACGCATACCTTGTTAATTAAAGCCGGTCTATGGGAGTTTGTGAACGATGGCACAATAAAACCCAAGTTGACAAACAATCGCGCCAATGAAGCCAACGTGGGAGAATGAGTGCGCAATGATATGAAGGCACGGTTGGACCTAATTGTGTCTATATGCTCAAGTGAATTCAAGAAAGTGAAAAATTGTGAGATATCACGTAAAATGTGCAAGAAATTGGAAGAGATATATTGATCCAAAGCCCCAGCGAGAAAGGCAACCCTTTTGAAAAGGTTAAAGCTACAGAAAATGGTGGACATGAGTGATCTGCGCACATATATGAACAGTTTTTGGACTCTGTAGACAAGTTGAACGACATGGAAGTCACGATCAACCTAAGCTTGTCGACGATTTTAGTACTCTAGGGTTTAACCACTAGTTTTGAGAACTTTCGGTGCACCATTGAATCGCGTGACGAATTGCCGACCCCGGATGCGCTTCGCATTAAAATCATAGAAGAAAGTGATGCTCAAAAGAACGATGCGTGGAACGCATCATAGGGTGCCATGTTTGAAAAAGAAAACTGGTGGCTGGCGCAATCAGAAAGACAAACCCGAAGTGAACAAAAGTGACTGCGAAAAACAGAGAGGCGCACATGTAATTCAATGTTTTAAGTGTCGAAAGCCTGGGCATAAGGCGAACAAGTGTCGAAGCAAGGACAAAACGGAAAGTGTGAAATGTTCGGATAACATCTGTTTAAATGTTTTGACATGCAAGTCAAACAATCCAAACTGGAAGTAGTGTATGGACAGAGGCGCAACAACTCACTTGTGCAATGAGACAGAACTTTTTCGTGAAATGTATGACTCCAGGCACAGTGCGCTAAACCCTGCGAACAGCGCAACAGCTGACACGGCAGGCATAGGAAAAGCACAGCTTGTAGCGAACGTATTTGGTGATAAAAGGAAGATAACGCTAGGCAATCAGGGTTGCCACTATTTTCTTATTACAAAATTCTCTGTGTTTTCCAGATTTTCCAGAGGAAATTTTCATTTTTTCAGACACCTAATAGATATTGTAAATATAATTATAGAGGCATTAAATTTTGTCTTAGAGAAAATTTTAGAAATGAAGAGTGTTAATTTGTCAATGGAGGCATGTTTTATTGTGCAACGTAAACACATGTTTAAGAATTATTTGTAAAAGGGATGAGAAATAGATGACACACATTTTCTAGAAGGAAAAATTGGTTATATTTGCTGTAGACCCTAAATGGAATTAAAGAAGAAAAAAAAGTGGAAATACCAAAAATACAGTTTTGAGTTTAAATGTGGTATCTATTTTATTTTAGAAGAATGTATCACTTGATTTAAAAAACATTTTAACCAATCTTATTTATTGTATATGTACCATATAGACTAAGTAGCCCACACAAATCATGAATAATAATGTACAATAATGAAATTAACATCGGATTTTTGTCGCTCATTCAGGTGCATTTCCTCTAATAAACTGCCATCCTCATCCCTACCATATTGTAATAAATATAAAAAACAACATAGTCAACTCTCTAATTATTGGGGTAATGGAGGGCTACTAAACCCCGTTATATCAATTTCCACGGTAAATCTGCAAACCCATCGAAAACTACCAAATACAGTAAGTACTTGATTAGTAAACGATATGACACAATCATATATAAATTTATCATAATAACTATTATTTAAAAATCAATCATCAGTAAAATACCCTAAGCCTAAGGCCCAAGATACCAATTTTGAACCCAATCGTTAAAGCTCATTTTAAAATATTTCAAGTTTTTGAAAAAAAATCACTCTTCACTAAACTAAACCAACGATTTTTTAACCGAAAAAACAGATATATAGTGTTATTTGGGAGGTCCATTAGTCCATATATATTTAGTTTAATCAAAATCGTCTGAGCCATTTTCGAAAAATATGGAATTAAAAAAAAATCACTCTAATTTGAGGGTTAGGGTCCAAATAAAAAAAGTCCTGAGGTATGGTCATATCTAGATATAGAGTTTTGAGTTTGAAATGATTTTAATATCTTACACTTTTACAAGATGCTAAACTAGCACTAGGAATGATACAATAACAGTATCGATACCAGTGTTTTGATATTTAACTAATATCAGTACTTTTTATCCGATATCGAAAGATTTTAATTTACCTACTTTTCTCCTTTTACTTCCTTTATTTTTATGATCATTTATTAAATTTATTCATCTTTTCTAATTATTGCCTTTATTTTTCTATCGCTAAATGAAAGTATCGATTTTGGGAAGTATTGATATACTTCTCGTTCAGTTTTTTTTCATACTCAAATAATGATATTTTACCAGTATCGCATATCCTTAACAGAAGAAAAAGAACTGTGACCTCGGAGAAAGGGTGGTAGAAGTGGGCTAGTCCATTTCACAGGGGGTGGAAGAGGTAAAGTAGTTATGCGCAAAACAAACCCTATAGGTCATTTTTATAACCACTCTTATTTGATGACAGACTAGCAGGCTGGAGGCAATATTTTCATAAACTTTTCACTTTACAATATACTCAATTTTTTTTATCCTGGCCACGGCAGCAATCAGATAAATCCATCTTTGCTAAATAGGGAGTTGACAGTAGTAAAAATTTTAAAACCCATAAAGATTTAAATAGACAATATTGATACCTTGGCAGTTTCTAAGAAATTAAAAATAGCCAAAATGGCAAGATAGGTAGGGTACAGTCTTAAAACATCACGCTACAAAAACAATATCTTTCAACAGGAGTAATATTTTTTTAAACAACAGACAAATAACACACCAAAATCCAAAGAATGAATTCATTCAACTGGCAGCAAAAACATGTGCCAGCAGCATGGGCTTGATGAAGTTGTGGGATGGGGGTGGAGGAAACGAGACGTTTGTCGTATTGGCGGGGGTGAGTGGAGGAAGCCGAAAAGGCATGGCATTTTCCGAACGAGTTGTCTAGGTTGCACTCGGGACTTGTCTAAAGCTGATATGCTGGTAAGCATAATCATCATAAATGAGACTTGTTCCAATCAGACTGCTCAGTTCTAGAGTTACAAATTTTAGTCTATATTGTTCCTACTATTTTAAGCTTGCAAGCACTGTATTGCACAAATTCACTAACAAATTCCAGTAAATTCTAGCTTTTTTGTGGAATTCCCTGTGTTTTCCTAATTTTTTCCAGATACAAAAAATTCTACGTATTTTCCCGATTTTCCCTGTTTTCTAGGTGCGTAGCAACCCTGGCAATGCAATGTATATACCAGACTTGAAAACAAACCTGTTGTCGGTCAGTAAGATGACTGATTGTGGATTCGATGTTTGGTTTCAATAAGACGGTGCCATAATACAAGACTTGAACAGGAATACGGTACTAAGTGCTGTCAGAGTCAACAATTTGTACCATGTGCGTGAGTTCAAACAAGACGGGTGCACTGTCACTTCAGTTTTGAAAGAAAACAAAGTTCCGTTCGAATTGTTACACAGATGTCTGGGTCACACTAACGCGAAGGACATCACTGATGCCGTTTGTAGAGGTGTCATGAAGGGGCTTGTGCTGGCCGACTCAGCAAGTAGGTTTAACTTTGACATGTGTATAGGGGAAAAATGACTAAGGCACAGTTTCCCAGAAAATCAAACCGTCACACAGACGTCTTGGATGTGATACATTCATATGCATGCGGACCTATAAGGACAACGCCCATGGGAGGGAGGAGCGAAGTATTTTGTCTAAGTTACAGACGACAGCACCAGATGGTGCGAGATTCAATTCTTAAGGTCAAAGGCTGAAGTACTCGTAGCTACTATTGAGTACATAACCCCCGTTGAGAGCCTAGAGGGTAAAACTGTAAAGTGCTTGCAGTCCGACAATGGTGGAGAATACACTGACAAGGAGTTTGACGAGTATTTGAAAAGGCAAGGGATCACTAGGAGGTTGACTGTCCCATATAACCCAGAGCAAAATGGCACGGTGGAAAGAATCGCTCTCTTCTTGACGTCACTACGTGTCTTCTGATGGAAGCAAATTTGCCCAATTTCTTTTGGGCTGAGGCGGTTAATACTGCAAATTACCTCCAAAATCACCTACCAACAAAGAGTTTGGATGATCGAACATCGTACGAGAAATGGACCGCTGGAGTGCTAGACGTGTCTTCCTTCAGGGTGTTTAGAAGTGAAGTGCTCTACCTGGACAGAGAACCTGGAAGAGCAAAGTTTGACTCTTGTGGACAGGAAGGGATCTTCCTTGGCTATGCGGATGAGTCCAAGACGTACCATATGTGGTCACCCAAGAAGTGTTGAGTGGTGATAAGTCACGACATCAAACTCATGGAAGATGACAAGCCTTGTTTAACAGCCGACACTCAAACTAACCAGGAAAGAGACAAGGGCGAAGACTCTACACAAGCTCGACGATTTGTGGACATCGAATTGCCTCCAAGTTGCTGTGCTGAACATCAGAACATCAGCCAATCGCACACTATGAGAACTGCGAAGACGAGGTATGCCTCGGCTTCGACAACACTGTCGAAGAGTATGCACCACCACTTGATGGATCGAGCGAAGATGGGGACATCTCTTCCACCCCCGATGACACGGCACCTGACATAGACGTGTGTCAGGAAGTTGATCGCACAACAAGGGGCCATGGCCGGCCAAGGAAGGCCAGGTCAGGACCAAGACAGTACCAAGTCATTTCAAGTCTGGCCAAAAACGCTGAGGGACTGAAGCAGGCGTTTCTCTCGGAAATACCTATGAAAAAAGCAATGTGCGGTCCCCATGTGGACGAATGGCGTCAAGCAATTGAAACTGAGATGAAATCCATCGTGAGGAATGGGGCTTGGATACTCGTTGATTGTTCTAGAGGTCACAAAGTGGTCGGCAGCCAAATTGTTCTAAGAAACAAGTTCTTATCAGATGGAAGTCTTGAAAGAAAAAAGCATACTTGGTTATCCAAGGTTTTAGTCAGCAACCTGGCATTCAATACACAGAGACATTTGCTACAGTGGTTCAAATAGGTTCTATTCGTCTCATGGCATCCATTGCAGCCCAATACGGAATGAAGATTAGGAAGTTTGATGTGGAAACTGCATACTTGAATGGACCCCTAGAGGAAGAGGTTTATATGGAACTACCGAATCCGGGGGGAAAAGGTTTGCCTCCTGAAGAAATCGTTTTAAGGTTTGCGACAAGCTGGAAGGAGCTGGTACTTCAAACTGGACGAAACCTTGAGAAGTCTGGGAGCGACACCTTCAGTCTCAAACCCTTGTTTGTTCCATAATGGTTCAGGGGAAGACGTTATACTAATAGTGACGTATGCTGATGACATCCTAATCGACCCCTGTGACAGGTAGGGGATTGCTGAACTTGGAAGGCGATTGACCAACTACTTCGAAGTCAAGGATCTAGGCTATGCAAAATCTTGCCTGGGGATAGAGTTTAACCAGATAGAAGGGCAGGTGACGATGCACCAGCATGGCTACATAGACGAACTGCTTTTCCGATTCGGCATGTCCAAATGCAAACCTTTAGTCACCCCCGTGGATACAAGCTTGAAGCTGAGGAAAAACGAAGAGCAGTCAGAAGTTGATCTAAGGCTTCCATACTGCAAGCTGGTCAGGGCTCTTACATACTTGGCATTGACTACAAGGCCCGACATATCATTTGTTGTAAGCAATCTGGGGCAGGTTAACAACTGCTATGGTACCGATCACTGAAAGGCCGCCAAGCATGTATTACGCTATCTAAAGGGTTCAAACAATGTGGGGTTGAACTATGGCTCAGATCCAGGACCAGTCATAGGATTTGTAGATGCAGACTGGAGATGTTGTCCCGAAGACAGGAGGTCTTACACCGAGTACAGATTCATGCTACATGGAGGACCTGGGAATCTAAAAAACAGCAAATTGTCGCTCTGTCAATGACAGAGGCAGAATACATGGATCTGTCACAGAGAGCGTTGATGAAGCTATCTATTTCCAGCAATTCCTCATCGAGATGGGCTCTGGCGACTTGGGTGAGGTGGTTATTTTCTGCGACAACAGAAGCTTATTGAAGTTGGAGGAGAATCCGAACTCCCATGCTAGGTGCAAGCACATCAACATCAGTCATCAATTCATGAGGGACTTACTCAAACGCAAAGAACTTTGTTTACTTCACATCTCAACGAACGATCAAGTTGCAGACTTCTTAACGAAAGGACTGCCCAAAGTTAAACACATGCAATGCATGGGATCAGCAAAGCTGGGTGATTCACAATAGTGACTTTCTTTTGACAACCAACTTGAGGGGAAGTATTGGAATGTTGGTATTCTTTTATATCTCGTTATGAGTGGCGGTTCTTTAGTGAAGATATCTAAGTGTGTGCATGTGTACCACATCTTTGGCAGACAATAGACAGTAGTTTCATGTCCGTTATAAGTTTGGGATACACATCAGTGACTTTGTCACTTGTAATTTTATAGTACTGTCAAATGTATGTTTTCTTGTGTTATCTTGTTCATTTACGGTTCACTTGACCCGCGGTGATCTTTATCTAACAAGGACGGCCCACTTTCATTTGTCTTTTGCGTTCTCGCTCTCTCTCCCCATCCTTTTTCTTTAACGGTAGCCAGCCTCACTGCCAAGGGGATTAGATGCAGGCGGAGGGGAAGCATAATTGAAATAAACGGGACACATTTAGAAGAGTCTGGTTTCATTCTCTTAGAATCCAGTAGAGTGGTATAGAAATGGAGGATTTTAGACTTTTAAATCTGACCATTATTATATACATGGTCAGCGATAGTCAGAGGACCCTAATCCAAGTTGTGGTAAGTGAAGCGAGTGGACTGGCACGTCCGGGAGTGGGCTAGTGTTCTCGGGAGTGGATCGGTGTGTCAAGCATTTATGTAACATGAGTCAGAGCAGTGTGTCGTGCACAAGGACAAGTGGAGACTTAAGTGAATGAGACGTGTGATTTAGACATAGATTGTTATTATGAATATGTTTATGACTTCTTTATATATTTGAATAGTTATTGGGTGATTTATAGTCATTAATTTGGTTTGTTGTATTTAAGTTAATTCTATTTTATGTGTTCTTATTAGCTTTTTAATTTACAGATATACTTATGACTTTTTATTATTTAATAGTTACTTGTTTGATTGTATCTTAATTAGTGTTTGTTTTATTTTTAATAGTCAAAACCTTAAATATTCCATGTCCGTTTTCAATCTTGTTTAATCAGCAGTGTACCCAAATATCCTTAAAAGAATTCTTGAGTTAACAAGGTACCGTGTAAATGGAACACAACCCCCGGTCACATGCTACACTATTTATAAAAGTTTGTTCAAATATTGTGATATTAAAAGCTTGGTTAAACAATTCTTTATAGTGACCTCATGTATTTATAATTATTTATTTATCATGGTCTATATTAGCCTTACCAATAGCAAATGACTATATGAGAAATTATTTTTCTAGCAATCACCTGTAGCATAAAGAACTGAGCAACATAGTAAATATAAATAATGTTAAACTTATAAATGAGATGTTAAGCCAAAACAAAATGGTTAAGTTATTATAAAACAATAAGTTTCACAAGGTAGGGAAAAAACAGCTATAAAATTATAACCAAACTTAATAAGCACATACAAGGTGTGTTCAAAAAGTAAGTACTGTTTGCAAATATGGGCGCAATAGCGCTTCAGTCATCACTGCGTGCATGCATGCTTAAATTCCTCATGCCTAGTCCAGATGCCACTACGGGAGAAGCAGTGTTTGTTTACGTTTTGTTTTGAACGTTTAAAGTGATTAAGATAATTTGAAGGACGCGCCGACTCTAAAATTCGGTCTGGTATTCATTTTTTGATTAGAAGAAATGTAAAATTGAAACAAAATTCATAGGCAGGTTAGTCAAATTTACAGTGAAAATGCTTTCAGTGATGGATTGGTGAGGGAATAAGTTAGACAATTTAGCAAAGGAAGTGAAAACGTGCATTATGAGGCACGGAGTGAATGGACATCCCTCATTAATTAAGATTTGGTGCATAAAATCAATGAAAAAATCATAAAAACATATGGTTCTTGTGAATTACCACAAACTTCAAAAACTTTTCTTTATCAAATTGTGACAGATTGTTTAGAATATCAGCAGTTATGCTCACGCTGGCTGCCAAAAATGCAACTTGGCAGTGCTTTGACATTTCTCAAGTGAAACAGTGATGATAGTGATGATTTTCTAAGAAAAATTGTCACTGGTGATGAGACATGGGTGTCTCACATTAAGCCAAAATCAAAACAGCAGTCCATGAAGTGGAGGCACACCACATCTCCGAAAAATCAAAAATTCAAGCAAACAATTTTAACCCAGAAGATCACGTGTACCATTTTTTGGGACAAAAAAAAAGGAACTTTGCTTGTTGATTGATGCTCAGTCATAGGGTTGTATGTAATGCTTCACGATAATGGTCGGCCACACGCTACTAGTCTAAGCCAAGAGCTCATCACATTAGGCTGGGAGTAAATGAATCATCATCTCTGCAGCCCATATGTAGCACCAAGTGAATTTCACCTGGTCCAGAATTTGAAGCAATTATTTGACGGTCACCGCTACGGCGACGATGACAATGTCAAAATAGCTGTGCAACATTTGATGTTTTCATGGGCAGCTTTATTTTAGGAAGAAAATATTAAGAAATTGGTACCGTGCTACCTTAATATTGGTAGAAAATATGTGGAAAAGTAGTTTAAAGTATGGCCTTTATAGTAACAATAAAATTGTTTAAAAATAAATTATCTCTATTTTTTTAATAGTCAAACATTATTTGCGTTCCAAATACACCTCATATTTGGTCCATAAGACAATTTTTAATGTGGCCCATAAACATGTGCTATGTATGTTTGAAATAAATATTATGAATCAACATAATTATCAATCTATCCCCATTTAGCTTAAACTAGCTTAATTTAAATTGGTTTGACATAACTCAACTATTTGCCCTAAAAAACCTTAGCCCATTCTATTTTACATAATATATTATTATTATTTTTATTATTATTAGCACCGCGTCTTACTACCCGTTCGGGTTATACACACTTACGCTAATGTGCAATGGTAGGGTGATTGTGAGATGAAATGGAGGACCTACAGTTTAACGTGGAATCCGAACCACGGTAGAGGCCTGGCATTCCTCACATTCACAAGTTGTGATTAATACACATCTTGTCAGAGGTGAAGGAAGGGTTTGGCAATCAGATAAATCTGTGCCGGGACCGAGGATTGAACCCCGGACCCTCAGCACAGAAGTCTGACACCTTACCCCTAGACCACCAGGTCACCACTACATAATATAACTCCATCTCGATCAAATCAACTCAAACCTATTTTAATTAGTCTATTATAATTTGCATTACTAATTTTAATAGCCTGATTAAATTAAAACAAAAAATCCCACAAATTTCATTTTAATGAAGTTGAAAGATAAATTATTTTTACAGCTTATGGAATTAGTAATGAACAGGGATTATTTCCTTAATTTTAGTTAGTATCAGGTTACACTGATGAGACAATAGTATTTCACATTTATATTTACCATTTGCTAAAGCAACAGTCTTCTTTATTACTGACCATCGTATTTTGATTACATTTATGTTTATGTTGTGATAGTAGACCTAAATCATAATCCTGTGTAGTAATAAATATATTCATATATGAATAAGAACATTTTGTTCTACTAAATAGGCTCCGGAAATTCTTTCAGAAATACTAAGATTTACATTTTTTAGTTAATGCATTTGGATATAAGGATGATATAACTACTTTGTCAAGGTAGTAAGGTTTGAGGGGGTAGTTCTGAGCAAGAGCCCCTGAATCAGCATGGGAAGAATATGGGTAAACCAACCCCTAGTACCAGACTATGATTTGAACCCCGACCTATCAGTCAAATAAGAGCAAATGCAATGCAAGTGGAATGTCTTAGACCACATCCCTATTAGTTCCAGTTGGTTTATTTTGTGTATAGAATTCTCGTAGATAGCATTGTAGTAGTATATTGATTCATATAACTTTACCCTTTCACTAATTTAATAAAAGTTATAAAATATATAACTATACTTTTGTATGATTTGAGCTATTGAACACACCTTGTAGTCTTAAAAATGAATGTATTAGTATTTCAATATTTTGGTTGCATGGCATGCTACTCATTATATAAATCTTCTACCAATAATAGTTCTAGTTCTATGCTTGTTACGATTGATCCAAAAACAAAAGGATAATAACAAGTTGTGATTTTTTTTTAATGCTCAACAAAAAGAAATAGCTTTTCAACTGAATTGTTTTTATCTTGTAGCATTCAATAACTCCTATTTTCTGTTTAAATTATTAAATATACAGTTATTCATTCTTAATGTTATATCTTTAAGTTTTTCTTAACAATTATTAGTTAACTTAATACAGTAGTTATGAGAGGGAATTGTTGTATACATTTTTACAATGTTATGGTGATTAATTACAAAAATACATAAATTATATTTAGTGTAGGAGCCATATTTATATATTATAATAATATATAAATTAGTTTGGCAGCTCTGTGGCCAGGTATGTTTAGTGCAAAGTTTATCCGCCTAAATGGGTAAGGACTCTATAATCGGAATTTTCATATTGTTATTTGTTTTAGCCAACGGGCTATTAACATTTAAAGTATTGTAGTCTTAAAACTCCTCATTTCCTGCCTGCCCCTATGTTCCTGGCTAGAGTTTGGACAAAAATTCAGAGATGAAGGGGCTGTATGCCATATAAGCCACATGTTAAGCTATAATCTTTGGAGTGGAATTTTTTTTATCTTCATCACCATCATCATCCAATGTTTCCACCTCTGCTGGTCATCTAGCACATCCTCTTCCATTCCTGTCATCTTTCCATATTTCTCCCTCAGCCACTCATTTCCATGTCCTTCTAGGCTTCGTCCATCCATCTGGTCCATGGTCTTCCATAAGGTTTCTTTGTTCTGTGAGGCTTTTTTAGGCATTCTGTCCTTCTCCATTCTCATCATATGACCTAACAAAAGCAACCTTTTTTTCTTCAGTCTCTCTTCTGATGATATAACATTTAAACCATCCCTAATTATTTCATTCCTTATCCTGTCTCCTTCTTGTTAAATTCTTAATGCCTTTCAGGAACCTCATCTCTGCTTCCTGTAATCTAGTTAAATCTCTATTCGTTCAGGTCTAGGTTTCAGAGCCATATGTCAATATTGTATGATAATATGCCTTATATAACAAAGTTTTAACCTCTTTTCCTATATTCCTATATCCTTAACCACATGGTAGAATTGTCCACGCTCCCATATCCTTTATCCTATTTCCTCCTGCAACTTACCATTTGCGGTAATCTTACTTCCTATATGGCAGAAATCTTCCACCTTTTTGAGTTCCTTTCCATCGATTGTTTCTTTCTTTGCTGGGTTTGTGTTTATAGCCACCTTCATTATCTTGCTCTTTTCCACGTTCATGTCCAATCCATATCGTTCCCATTGCTCCTGCCCATTTAGATAGTTCTCATCCATTACATTTTTATCTTATAGAAGTAAATTATACAATTGGTATAAAAAATGTCCCAAGAATTGTTTATCCAGTCTTTTAGTATTTACTCTTTATGATGGAAAGGATTATGGAATATAAATAATTGTTTTTGAGAACCCACCCCGATAAAATATGTTCTTACAAACATGAGTTTCTTAAAGATTTATCTACAGCCAAATATACTATAATCTATTTAAATTGTTGTAATTTAAAGTTTCTAAAACATGTAAATGCCTTATACATATGTTGTATATAGCCTGGACAAATCAGGTTTTCCCTCTATATAACCTAAAACCTAAGTTTTGACAAAGCACAATATTTATAAAAATGCCATTTCAGACTTAATAAAAATTGCCATTTTAGTTTAGGTCTTAATAATAAAATTAAGAATAATAAATCTTATACCTAGTTTATATATGATATAAGATATCTAAATATTTAAAAATGTTCCTAACCTGTTTGGAATTTCTTTTCCATCCCAAATAATGTTTGCTTTCACTGTACTTCCTTCAGGTGGTGGAGTATAGGTAACATCATAGGTTCCATCTTCATTATCCTTGATAACAGGAAGTTGAGGCAAGGCTCCTAATAAAAAGAAGAAAATAGAACATGTAACTTTGGACATTATTACAATACAATGTGTATTCAAATATCTTCTAGGTCAATTTTGGTTTTATAATGTATTATTCCTTCATATATTGATTTTCACTATCACCTAACTTTATAATATAAATGGTTAGTTTTTAAATTAATGAAATGTTTAACTCTATTGTCTCTTACTATGTGTTTGGCTTGTTGCCTACATGAAAGGTGTGCAAAGATAAAAACAAATCCACTTCTTATTAACTTTAATGTATGATGATAAAACTATTGTCAAAGAAGAAATAATCTTCAAATTAGTCCATGCCCAGGGCCAAAGACAAAAATGCACCAGATACACAGCTTCCAGGTTAAAATGATACACTTTTTTGGAGAGGTTTAGTCTTTCAACACTGGGATCGCTACATCCAGTCCCAAGTGAAGGCATCCTTATCAAGCAAGCAATTTTAAATACAGTTAAGTTTAAAAATTGTTTTACTAGAGAGCAGACTAAATTTGACTTATAAAGTCAATCAGCAAGCTTTCACAAAGCTAGATTCAGGAAGCCTCCCATCCTCCCCCCTCACAAAACCAACCCCCCAAACAAGCTTACTTAGAATGCACATTACTTCCTTACTTGCATGAAAAGTTTTGTGAATTGAAAGGGGGTGAGCGGGTTTAATACCTCACTTGGAAGTGTTGTAATCACTGAGGACTGCAACTATTAGTCCCTAGTGTCTAACGACTGACCTGGCTAAAGAAGTGCAGTCAAACTCCCGTAAGGTTGTGTATCTTTTGTTTTCTTGTCTGTGCCCTGGGCTGACATGTTTATGGTGGTCAGAAGTAAATGTATTTGTAAAGATTCTGTTATGTTCTCACATATACACATATTTTATCTGGTATACGAACCACATATCTCGCGCACGTTACAACGCCCAGTCAAGGACTAAAGATAAAGTCTTAGACCTGACCATGTGGTCCATTACTTCCTGCCATAACTACTCTAGTCAGTTCAGTCCAGATTGACCAACTTAACCTGTCACACATCCCTGCTATAGAGTATATTACAGATTTGTTTATTAACTTTACTTTAGCAGTGATTCTGACAAAAAATAAACACATTAACTTATTATAATATACACATACAAAATAACTCAGAAAGCAAATAGAGGTTTTCCTTAAAGAGATATATTATATATTTGCATCCAATGTCGTTTTCCTGTGTTTGTACTTAAAGTTATTTGTTCCTTTTAAATGTTCCTATCTAAATGTCCCATCATTCATGTTTCACACTCCCTCCTGATGAGTTCCGATATAATGAAACCTAGGTTGAGCGATTGGGTGGTAGTGATCGATTTTCTTCAAGAGGCAGCCATTACCTCTTTGTCCAGTGGTAGTTATGTAACGTGTGAACTCTGTTCTTCTTATTTAAAAAGCCAAATATCCACCTTTCCTGTACCTTCTTCCAAACACAACATTATTCTTGTTGCAAAACTTAAAAATGATTTTTTAACAATTTACTGTCATGTAATTGCTTATGTAGGTTAGTGAAAATAAAGACCAAATTAGGAGCAACATTCATTTAAATATTCCTGTGTTAATACTAGAGGAATGCACAAATAATGGTCGATTTTAGACACGGAACAGTGGTTTATTACACTTGACATCCATTACAAACCAAATTGATACTTCGTAAGTATGCAAGTGACTAGTCAAGGTTGTATTCGTGAGGTAGGCCAACTAGCATATAGTTACAATGGTCGCAGTTAGGAAGGGTGCCGCAAGGCGTAAACTTAAACTACACAACAGTGCCTATATTTCTCATAAGGTTGTCTATAACTTGTAGTGATTCATTTTTATGCAAGTTTAGTGGCATTTCTACAATTTTTACATTACTATAACTGTTGCGGTAGTTTTTATACTAAAATCTAGTAGCTTAATAGCCTCAAGTGTACTTCCAAGTGATGAATGTGTGATTAAATTTAAAACAAATTTAGTTATAAGGATATTTTTACAATAGATACCTAGGACCTGTCACTTTGGTTACTTTGCTAGTATAAATAGTAAAAAAAAATATTGAAATTAGCCTATCCAGACTTAAGGTTATTTTCTATTGCCTTCCAAGTCAAAATATATTCACTCCCGTAGCAGGTCACATTTTTGCTTTCCACATTCAACATGTTTATTACAAGAGTAGACCTAATATTATATAATTATATTCTATATTTTTTCTAAAACCAAACGGAAAGTTCTTAATATCCCATTCAAATCTAATACAGCAGTTCAATGTGGGTATAAAACCATATAGCTCCAAGATAGCAATTGGTGGTATGCTTGTGAAAATAAATTTCAAATAATGACTATCTTTAATTTTAATAAATTTTAGAATGAAACACTTTTAAAAATGTTTTAGTAATTAAAGAACTATTTCTTTCAATTTAAACTTATAAGTACATTTTTTAACTCACAAATTCAATACAGTACCTCGTTCAGATCGGATTTTAACATCTAGTGGTGCTTTTCCAGATTTTGAAGCATCGACTTTGAAAGTAAGTGGTGATCCTGTCCGACATTGGCTTGGTTCCAGGCCAGGCCCATAAGCTTTAACCAAACTTGCATCTACATGTTTATCAACTGGAACCTGAAAAAAAAAAAAGATTTTTATGAATGATATGTAAAATGTGAAATATGAGTTTTCTTTCAGCAATTAAATAGAATGTGATAAATTGAAGTCCACGACCAAGTCTTAGTGGTTAAAAGGGCATATTGTAAATTCAAAAGATTGGTTTATTCTCAACTAGTGCCTATAATAATTGTGTGTTTGTGCTAAATTTACTATGTAGATAATATTTTTTTGTACCAAGAAAGGAGGTATAGAAATAAAAAAAACTATTTAATTTCAACTTCCAAACTTCTATTTAACATGGAATACACTTCATAATGGAAATGGACACAATTATTTCTAATATATTACAAGAAAATATATGATACAAAATTCTGAAAACAAGACTAGTGTATTGTGTCAATTACAAACAGTGTTTCAAACCAGGGCTGTGGAGTTGGTGCACAAAGCCTGTGACACACCCTATTTTTCTATTGTCCGAATGAAGACTCCACTTCAACTCTTGACTTTTGAGTCCTTCATAAATGGCTATATTATTAATTAATAATAACAAATTTAATGCAGTAAAATGTTCCACTACAGCCCAAAATTGCTTTCGGCTTCTACTTCACGACTTCAACAGACTCCACAGCCCTATTTCCAGCCATTACTGCACACACTATTACATTTGTATATAAAGGTTTGGCGAAAATTAATGGCCAAACCCAGACATCACAAGGCCCCAAAAGTTACTAATGCCCTTCAACTTTGAAGAAAATAAAGTGCCCATTATTGCACCATTCACAAGTTGGAAACACTACCTTTAACTGACACAATGTCCTTTTGTTCAATATGGTGTTTTTAGATCCTCCTTGTTTGGTGATGGTTTGTGCAAAAGAGATGTTCTTTAAATTGGGAAAAACCTCAAAATTAAATGTATTTCAACATATTATAGGGATTTATTACTTTTCAAAATGGATTATAATTTTTATTAGATTTCACTTTTATTAAATGTGTGGTACTAATTATAAAAATTTTCACTAAAATAACTATAAAGACTAGGATTTAAAAAAAAACTATTTTAGAACATAAGCAAAAAAAAAACAGTCTACAATTTCTTTGCACAAACAAATATGAACATTAAAAATGTATTTGCTTTGATAAAAAATTATTATTGAATATAATGAGTTTAATACCTCAATTGTGATTATAAAAATGTATAATATGGTCAGACATGTATTTAAATATATATATATATATATATATATATATTTCTTTTGCTAATAATAGTGTGCTTTTATAACCACAAATAATAATGATATAATTATTTAAATACAATTTTAGAAGATAAGGCTTATGCTAGTAAAACAATTTACTTCAGTCCAAGTAACTTTCCTAGACATCTGTCTGCCTATAAAATTGGATCATTACTTTACTCAGGACAGAGTGTTAAATAATACACAACAAACTATAAAATGCAAAAGTTGTATTTTATTGTACTGAGACAATCAAACCATAGACCAATAGTACCCATATTATCTTAACCACGTAAGCCACATGTCTCTTCATCTTATAAGACCTCTCACACAACACTACCTCAGTGAAGCTCATAAGCACTAAAAATGAATGTTCAAAATTTCAAAAATCAAGAAATTCCTAACAACATAATGAAAATGGAAATTTCTTGTTTTACATAAGCAGTCTTACTAGCCATAGGGGCTATCCACATATTTATATTAAAAGAATAGGGATGAGAATAGTATAGTGTTGAAGAAGTGTAACTGCATTAGCATGGAGCAATAGTGGGAAACCGTTATGGATTTGAAAACCAAACTTCGAGTCACTGGAATACAACAACAGAACAGAAGAGACTGGCACCTTTGTCTATATACACACCGATGCGTGCGTTACTTATTTTATTTTATGATGTTATTAAAGCAATGTACAAGCTGTAATTTTAGTAGCATACATTTGATATATTAAAAAGAAATCTTTACTCTTTGAGAAAATTTCATAACAATATTGGCTTAGTCACAAATTAAGAGCTGTACCTTAAATGGAGATCCAGGGATATGTTGGTCAGCAAATCTAATGCTGACATCATACTCCCCAGGTTCTGTGGGAATATACTCAACTGAACAAGAGCCATCTCTATTGTCTTTACAAGTCATCTTAGCCTCTGAAGGGCCTTCAATTGAAAGGCCAAGGCCACCAGTCCCAGCTCCTTTATAAGAAAAGAAATTAATATTTACAAAAATTAACATTGGAAGTTATTTTGTGCCCAAAATAAAGCTAGTTGGCAAATAACGTCTAGAAATAATTTTTATTAACACATTTAATCAACACTAAAATATATTATTTAGTAACTAGTAAAGTATTATGGGTACATATATTGGAAAATTAACTATCAGAGTGCTGACTTGCACAAATAAAAAGGATATATAAAAAGGAGAGGTTTTGTAAGTAGATTTGAAATTAATTTTTTAACATTAGCTTTTTTTATAGGCTATATGTAGTAAGTTTAAGTGTTAACTAGGGAAATATAAAGTGTGCTATTGGTACTAATTTGTCAATAATATTTTAAGCACTAAGCCAAACTTTTTTTTTCCCCATTTACCTGAACGTTATTTACTGTTAGGTCACAGCCAGGGTCTACACCAGAAATTTACCCTATAGAAGATTCACTGCACTCCCCGAGCCAGGTTGAGTCCTTGGGTAGTGGGGTGTGCTAGTTGCTGTTCTGAGTGTAAACAGCACTTCCCAGTGAAACACCTCACTTTCAAATTGTTTGTTGTAAAGGGGTGATGGTTTGAACACAAGAGTTTAATCACTAACAATCAAACTTCCCACCCCCCACTCCCTCAAATCACCCCATTCCACCTTTAAACAAACAAACCTTTTCAGACAAGTAACTAATAAACAGTATTTGAAGATTGTTTACAACTAGACAATTTGTGAACATTTGCTTGAACAAAAAAAGGACCATTATAATCTGTTTTCTTTGTAATTTGCAGTATGAGTAGGCTTGTTTGAGGGTTCGTTTAAGGGAAGGGGTGGGGTAGCTTTCTGAACCTAGTTTTATGAAATATGGTTTATTGACATTAAAAGACAATTTATGCCTTTTTATAATAAAACCCTCTTTTGGGTAAAATGTTTTTTTAAATGCCTGCTTTAGAGCTGTTGTCCCTTGGGTAGTGAGTGATCTGTGTTGAAGGATTCAAGACCTCTCAATGAACGCTGCCATTTTAACCTCAAGGATGTGAGTTTGTCTGTGACCTAGATACACTCCATTTACCCTGAAAGTTAGCAATTTAACCCTGATAAAATACACTATGAACTTATCTTTAATTTATACAATAAAAGAATAATACAAGCTTGCTACCATACAGGGTAGAAAAAGGGTACAAGGATTGCTCACTGTAGGAAACATTTAAAAAATATTCAATGAAATTTCATATTGGGACAAAAAAGGTTTAGTTTTAATTTTTTTTTTCTTTTAAAAATGACCCTTAAGAACCAACATATTGCATCATCATAACCATCTTTTCAAGTATCACAGTAGGTTAATACTGTTAATAGATAATAATACATATATTAGAGATATTTATAACATATTGTAAGAGTTATAATCCCGTTTGGTGAACTAGAACCTCTTTCATATTCTTTTTTAGGATAGCTATAGTAAAACTGTTTGATTTAGCTGGCTTAAGTAATGTTGAATTAAAGTTAGTTACTCTTAGTATGAAACATATTAATTTAATCCTCTTACTGATAAAATAATATTATCAGTATTAAAATATAAACATAGTGTGGCAAATGTACAGATTTATATAAAAGGTCTAATCAAATTATTCAATTTGTGGATGTGTGTGTGTTACTATCTGTCAAAGAAATCCAGAAATTTACACTAACAGGTAGGGATGAGGAAGGTAAATTTTAGAGGAAATTCACCCACATTTCTGAGAAGGGCAACCATCCCCAGTATACCCAACCGAGATTTGAACCCCAAACTTCCCAAAACAGGCTCATTCATACAAAATGTCTACTTTGCGCTAGCAAAAGTAGGCCTAAACATTCTTGACCATGAAGTTGAAACCAGAAAAACTCAATACAAACATATTTTAGATTTGAAGTAACCTCAAGGCATTAGGACATTAACAATTTTAATAATGCAAACAATTTGTCATTGGCATTTATTTTTACCATCGTATTTTAAAAATAGAGGTCTTGGGATTTAGTGTACCAAATTTTTAATAGATTTCAGTTTAATTTTTAAAATTTTAAATAATGAATGTTTGAACAAAACAGTGTAGCTGTTAACTGTAGTAAATAGTCTTCTGGTAGAAGTTTGGATTTTTTTTTTTAGTTGAATCAATGTGAAACTATATCTCAAAATAGTTAAATATAATTGGATATAAATACAATAATTTATCTATAGTTCATTGGTGTTTGTCAGATAACTGCTTTATGAAATCAATATTAATAATTGCACTAATTAACTTTTCTTCAAATCTAAACTAATATAAGAGAAAGAAGTCTCAGTTTGAATTTAGGTAGTTTTAAGTATATTCTTTAAATTGAAAAATGACACTTTGACAAAGGAATCAAACCCGGGACCTTTGGCTTAGTATGCCAATTCTCTAACAACTGAGCTATCCAGGAATCGTCAAGTGTCCGGGACGATTCTTCGCTCATATTTTAACACAGGGTCTGTGATGGACGTGTGGAAATTGTCAGCTACATATGTGTAATCAATTAAGACCATGAGCGATCATATAACACAACCATATTTGAATCTGTAAGGCTATATGCTACCAAATGTATAATAACAATTGTACAGAAGCGCATATCATTATGAATTGACTAGCAAAGCCATTATATTTTATAATTACGGCTATAGCCGCATCTAGATATCACATTATTTAAATTTAGAAATTACGCCAGGACACGGGAATAGAACCAGGTGCCATTGGTTAAGTACGCCAATGCTCTAACCACTGAGCTGTCCAGGAATTGTCCCATACCCAGGGACATTCGTCACTCATATGTTAAGGCAGAGTTTTTGATGGCCGTGGGTAAATCGTCAGCTACATATGTGTGATCAATTAAGATCACGAGCTATTTGATAACACAGCCACCTTCTACTCTGTAAGGCTTTATGCTACCAAATGTAAAATTACAATTGTTTGAATGTGCATATCATGATAGATTAAATAACAAAAATATTATATTTGATAGTTACAGTTATATCCAAACATCCCGAGTTCGATTCCCATGTCAAGGTGTCATTTTTCAATTTAAATAATATTATATTTAGATGTGACTATATCAGTAACTATCAAACATAAGAGCTTTGCTATCCATGATGATACACACATTCATACAATTGTAATTGTGCATTTGGCAACATAAAGCCTTAAGCCTTACCGAGTCGAAGTTGATTGCATTTATCCGATAGCTTGTGATCACAAACGAATCCGGGTTCGAATCTCATGTCCGGGTGTCATTTTTCAATTCGAGGAATATGATATTTAGATGAAGCTATGTCCGTAGTTATCAATTATAATAGCTTTACTATGTAATCCCCCATTTTAAAGTATATTCTAAGTGTTGGTAAAATCGGCCTTAAGATTTCTATAAGCATCTTGGATAAGGGAAGTTATTATGATAAATTGGGAATTCATGCCAAATTGATATAGATTCAAACTCTCAATAAAAATGCCTAGATAATGTTTTTATGTTATTATTTTATGTATTTATGTTATTTGTTTATATTGCTTGTAATATTGGATACAAAATTAATATCAATGTGTTTTGCTTTGAAATATTCATAAACCTCACGCAGTCATTTCATAGAAGAGTTTTCATAATCATAATAATTAAGCCAGCCGCACATTGGACGCAGGGCAGGCACAGCAGAGAGGCAGGCGAGGAAGAGGAAAATCTGTAATACACGTGTTCTTATGGGTTACCGCACATTGGACAGAGTGCAAGTGCAGTGTAGGGATAGCTCTTTCACGCCTCTCTCTGGTTGTAGTAGACGTACAGTTTTCCTTTGTCCTCTGCGCCTCTGTCACATAGTTTTTGTGTATTGTGATGGAACATCCTATCCAATTAGTTCAATACCATCCAATATTATATGAAACAATCAATCCAGACTACATGAGGATGTAGCTGAAAGATGAGCAATGGGAAAAGATTGCTAGTGAACTGAATTACTCGTACGGTAATTGTAATATTCTAGATTTTTGTACTTAGTGAAATTAGTCTACAATAATTTGTACAACCCATTAGAAGAATTAGATGTTACTAGACACTGCGCATAAAGTAAATTATAATTTTTCATATTTTTCCTTTTTTTACTATGAGAGTAGAGTAAAATTAAATTATTTAATTCAGAGTCTGACTCGGAATCCAAATCTACCAGAAGTTCCTCTAATTCACACGCCATATCACATCTTATACCACTGGGTGAAAGCTCCCTGACTCGCTTCAAATCTGCGGTGTAAAAACCTATTCCTGTGCTATGCCCGCCCTCTGCCTTTGCTGCGCCTGCCCTGCGTCTAATGTGCGGCGGGCCTTATAATACTAATGTTACCATACAAACTATATATTGTTAATGTACCAAAGTCATTCAACATAAGTATAATTTTAATTAAAATATTAGTGAACTTGAATTAATTAGTTATAAGTATAATTTGCTGTGTAATTGATTCTAATTGCAATTTATTAAAATTACCAAATCAAAGTATATTATTAATTACCTTTAGTCTCTACTGTAAATGCATTAGCCTTTTCAACAATTCCTTTTTGTAGGCCAGGACCAAAGGCACGACATTTTTTAGGATCACAGCCACGGCGAACGTTTACAACAAAAGGAGATCCAGGAATGGGAAGGCCATCATACAAAATATCAATGGTATGGCGACCTATTAAAAATAAATAAAATCATATTGCAAGTTTAAATGAGATTGAACATGTTTATTTTAAGCTAAATAGTGTGATTTTAATCACACAAGCACATTTATTCTTGCTGTTTAGTTTTATGCAAGCAGCAACTACACCTTTTCCTTTCAGCAATGAACCTCGGCCCTAAAACCACAATGTGTAAAGGCAGAATTGGTACACCCTGTTGATTGAAACCACAATGCGAGTAAGACTCTTGGTTGGATTATTAACTGTAATAATCCTCTCAATTATAATAAAATTAAATTTATATCTTTGTGTTATTAAGCTTGTATGTTTCAGTTATTTTCAGTCATTAATTTTAATGCAAACATAAGACATGAAACCACTAATGGTTATTAGAAAAATTATATCAGGTTAATAAAACCAAAAGTGATGAGAAGATTTCATGAACTATTGGTTTTAAAAACAAAATGTATTCACTAAGAACTTTAATAGGTTAGTCACTTTATGTTGTGAAAGTAGGAATTTCTCATTGAGTATTTAAAACTACGAGTTTGTAAGAGAATTTACCATTTATTCGCCATAAGCTCATTTATGGCAAACTTAAGACTCACTAAGTTATTTCAAATCATATATAGCACCGATGCGGAAATAACAACTTTATAATGAATCAAGGTTATCTGCAAAGGCTATACCCGTTACAGCCATTCAAAAGATTTAGTGTATGATGAAAAAGGTTAATGGTTTGTTACTGCTTAGTTTATCCTACCCTGTATTTAAAACATATTTTTACTATTTCAATATAAAATAAAAATTATTAATTGAAACTTAAATAGAATGAAATAAAATGAATACCACTAAAAATCTATGGTGATTAAATTAAATAACATTTGTTATTTAACACAACTAAGATGGTATGGGCATTTAATAAGGATGGAAAAAGAGAGGATGCCAAAGAAAATGTTAGAAACAAAGTATGTGGGAAAAAGACCACAAGGGGGACCAAGAAAGAGATGGGAGGAGCAGATAACAGTAAGTGTTCAAGTTGTAACAAGTTACATGTAACATTACAATGAAGTGATGTTAAACTCACCTTTTGTGTATAATTTATTATTGATCCCTCCCATTGTATTTTGGGATCTCATTAAGCCACATGGTGTTTGCAAATCAAACAGAGATTATTTATTCTTTAACTACTAACTACGTGGATCTCAAAAAGAGTTTGGACACTGCCTGATCGGGATGGTATGGTCTCTTTATTGTTAGTTTCAAGTCACTAAAGTTTAGATGGGATTTAAGTTGGGTGTCATATAAAACATCAAGCTCTCAACAACAAGTATACTTGGGGTTCTACTTATTACTGTTTGGGCATTGTTAGCTATTAATTTATCTAGGAGACCATATCAGAGGATAGGCTGGTGTCAATACTCATTCCCAACAAAGCACTATCAACTTACCTTCACTCCACTAAGCTTTGTACTTTTATTATTCATTTTGCAGTAAAATAATATACTCTCCTCTTGTTACCACCTTAATATTATTTATAATGAGAATAGGGTTACAAAGTGAGAGGAGAAGAATGGAAGGAATTAAAGAAGGAAGAGAGAAGAAAGAGGTAGATGGAAGTATTTTACTAAACTGACCTGGCCACAGGCTGGAAACAGTTGATGGTGATGATGATTTAACACGCAGGATTAATTAATGTGTAAAATTATTTATATATTAAAATAATGAAATAAATGCATAGAAGGTATAGCCATACCTTCTTCAAATGGTGTATAGCTGATTCTGTAGGTTCCATCAGCTTGGGGGGTTATAAGATTTTCAGTTTTTGTACCAGAGGGATTTGTAATAGTGCAAGTCACTTTACCATCATCTCTCTTTGCAATTGCTCGAGAGTCCACAACAAAGTCTGTCGGAGAGTCCACATAAACACCTGGAAAACAACAGCCTTGTATTAAATATCAGTTAAAGTGCCACATGACAGTTCTTAATATCTGTTAGCAACCACTTTGCAAAGTAAAATATTTAGGGAGATGTTTAAATTCAGAAATATTTACATGGTATATCTTCTAATTTATTAAACACACACAGATAATATTTTGATAGCAATACATGTTTTCTAATCATATAAGTTATCCTAAGAAATAAATGTAATTAATAGGGCTGGGCTAATGCAGATTAATCCGATCATCAGTCGATTATGGCACAATCGATTAAGATCAGCGTTTAGAGCACGATTATTTATGCCCATCCTTTTAATTGTGTAGTTTTGAAGTCAGGTAGTGATGACTCATCAGTTTTAAGCTCCTTTTTATTGACTAGATCTTGGCCTTGCCTTGCTGGATGGAGAGAGGGTGGGGGTGGGAGAATGGAAGTTGTTTACTGGTCATGTTTGAAAGAACAGTGTGACTCATACTTGGTGCAAGTGAGACAGAGTGAGAGAGAATATTACTAGAGGGTAGGTTACAAGGTCAACACTTTGTGTGCAAGAGACTTGAGATATAGAAAGTGTGGAAAAATGAGAGGGTAATTTTAGGAGTGACAGCACCAAAAGAAATCAACACTTGTTCATGACTACTGGACTGCTCAGAGAGTTCTTCACCTTTATTACTTATTTTATACACATCAACTGATTACTATATTTAAAATATAAATAATAATGATAATTGTTAGCTACTCTTCATAAAAAATATGAAAATAAATTCACACAATCTTAGCTGTTTAGTTAATTTATACTAGTTTAGAATTATTATCATTATTATAAAATTTTAGTAACCTATATTCACAGTTGAGCATTTGAGATTTTTATCAAAGTAGTCTAAAAGACTAACCTGACTTGTACTTGTACCTCCCACTTTTTCAATTAGTTGCTACAGCATATTTGAGATTTTTATTATGTTTATTAATATTTTGCTAGGAATTTAATGAACGAAAACCTGCGTGTATTCAAAAATGTATGTTTGTTGTATTGTATATTAGCTTTGTAATATTGTAAGGAAAATAAACCAAATGCCCCGGCATCGGCCTAGTCAATAGTAAATAGTTTAGTAATATGAATCTGATAAGCACTGTGTTCAAAAATAACCAATCACATAAATAAATTATATTAATAATAGTTCCACAAATGAAGCTTCAAATTAAATTTATTATATTAAATATCTTTGTCTTCTGACACTTCAATCCTTTCCTTTAATTAATCAAAATAGTACATTTTTTAACACTGCATCTTACTAATTGTTAAGGTTATACATATACATACTAGTTACTCTATTGAGTCATGGATGAGGGAGGTTGAATTTAGAGGAAGTGTTCCCGCATTTGCGTGGAGGAAGAGTGGAAAACCGTTTTGGAAAAACCATCCTCCAAAAACCTGAACGGAATTCAAACCTCAATCTCCCTGTCATCAGCAGTCTAGTCCAACACCAGTATGAGGCCTTAGATGATGCGGCCACCTAAGCAGGTCACACCAGTGTTGTAGTTAAAGAAAGATCGAGTTAAAAGCTAGTCATAAATAAAGCTCTAAAAATGTTGGGTTTGTAATGAGAAGATGCTCAGATTTTTTAAATCTATCAGCATGTGTCCCGCTTTATAATGCTTATGCAAAAGGCCTTTTAGAATATGGGTGTGTAGTATGGAATCCTTATTATAATGCTGTGCCTAACAGAATAAAATCTGTTTAAAAAATATTTTTGAAATTCCTGGCTTATAAAAAGTAGTGTGATTTTGCATGGATATGAGAATAAACTAAGACATTTCAAAAATCAAAATGACTACTTTATACCAGATAAGGATATTGCAAGAAGTCTTATTTTTATATAGAATATACAATAATCTTAAAGACTATGTAGATATTTTAAGCAAGCCAAATTACCTTTTACCCACACACAACATGCGCAACAGGCATGTGTTTGGAACTACTTATAAAATTCTCCAATTATATGGGTTTGCAGTAACTTTAATGTAAAAAACTATTCTATTAAAATTGACCTCTCAGTAGTCTTCCTTTATCTCAATAAAAAAGGGTATAGCAGTAATTCAAAGGTTCTTGTGATAATTTTATTGTACATAACAATGATTGATGTTTCATATCAGGGCTGCTTTGAGCATAATTTTGAGCCTGGACGAACCTTGATTTAAACGCCCCCTCCTCTTTAAAGTCTTATAAACTTGAATAAAACTCATTACAAGATAGATGAATTTCCTATAGTGAAATTTAGATGAATTAAATATATTTATGTTTAATGAAGTCATTTGATAACAATTTTAGATGTAAAATTTGACAACAATGTACATCATCACTGCAAGCAAAGAGTATTTCACACTCATTCTGCCCTTAAAAAAAAAGCTTTTGTCTCCAACTGTGCTTAGGTCAGATCACTAATGGCTGTCTTCGATAATTCTAGTAACAACTTTTTCATTTTAATTTAGATGCCTGAACCTCGACTAATATTTTGGTCTAACAAAGGGGGTAGGCCCTATTGTCTCCCATTAATTCTCTATCGCTATGGTCTGTTGCTAAGCCATGGATGAACAATTATTTATCTTTTGCTGAAAGTAAAAAAATGTCAAGATAATATTTTTACCTTTTCTGCTAAAGCTTTTAAAAATGGTGCGATCACAATCATCTCTTGTGGGATTATTTAATAAACATCGTTATAAAATTCACATTCACTTAACAGTTAATAATGTATGGCACAAGAAATTATAGACTTAAAAGGAATCCTTCATACTAGAGTTAAAACCACAGCACAATCTACTATAGCTAGCTAGATAGCTTGCTGCTTGCTTATTACAGGGGGTTACGGTGCTCAGGCGTACAGCACCAGCCCGACGTACGGTGGCCGGGACGCGCTATGGGCCAGCACACGTTTCATATAAACAAGCACTAAGACTGTCTTCGCCAACTTCCAGTACTGGCAGATCTCTAAAAATCCTGTCGGGGTGCCTCCATGGGGCAGCCCCTGGGCAATGTGACGGACGGAGTCAGGCATAGCTAAGACTCCGACAAGGTCATCTGTGTGTGAGGAGAAGGATACTCCCTTCTTGACACACACTAAGTGGTTGGTAGTGCGTACCCGTATAGCGGGGATAGCTGGTCAGGGCACCTCCTCGAGGTCCCCGCTGGGCAACTCCGGACAGCTGGTCTCAAAGAAGGCAGGGGCGGCAGCAAAGATGGTGAGTGAGATAAAAGGACGGAGTTTGTAAGAGAACGAAGGTTGCGGAGATGGCTGTTCAGAGGCTGAGTTCCTGAATTCCTCGTGATGGGTGATCACTAGGAGGAGCCAAATCCCCCCTCCAAACGGTCCCAGCGGAGGGGGGGGGGCGGTTATCCCAAGTAACCCAAGGCAGGCTGGCATGGAAGGGCTGTTACTGGTTTTTCGGGTGCCCAAGTACCCGGAATGGCACTTGTGGACTTTGGTCTTTGTTCGGCGAAAAGGTGCCGTTCCCGATGGGTATCAGTGGTTGCATTGTGAAGGACCACAGAGCCTATGTACAGTGTAGCAGGAAAGCACCTTCGAGAGTTCTCTTCAGAGGCTTAGTTAGACATCCATGCTTGTTTATTACAGTCCCTAGGTTGTAAAAACCAGTGTTTAGGGGTTGAAAAAAGAGGGGGATGGTTGTTGTAGACCCCATAAACATTGAGGAAGGTCATTAGTACCTTCCTAGCAGTGATTGCTGTTTACAAGTGGCATTTCTATGAATGTATAAGTCTGACAGATAAGATCACTTGGAAGAAGTATTACTTAACCCACAATATTGTTGATAAATAAACAAATAATGTTGTTCCATACGACCATGAGTATACAGCGCAAGACTATAACACCATGATAATACACCACTGGTTCCAACAGAGACACAAGTTGTAATAAACGGCAACGAAAATTAGTACAATACCAAATATATCTGAACAATGTATGAATTTTTTTAAAAGATTATTATTTGTAGTTTTTGTAAGATGACATTTGTGGTGTGGCACCCCCTAGAGCTCGGTGCCCTGGGCAGTCGGCTGCCTCGCTCGCCCCTTGGGGCGGCCCTCTTTCTTATTATTATTCTTGTTGCATGTAGTTTAAAACAGTTTCTTATTCTCTGCTAACTATATTAGTAAGTATCAAATAAAATAAACACCGATATTCCACACTATAAAATGAATATTCTTTTCAATAAGTGTTTTAATGTTCCATTTTTAACAATACAATATGTACTTTTGAATGTACTTTTCAATAAATGTTTTTATATTTTATTCTTCATAATGTCTCGCTGTTCCATTGTATCTTTGGCAATCGGTTTAGTGTTCCTACTACAGTTCCATCTTATATATATATGATTCAAATGTATTTGTTGTGGTAGCCTATATAGGGGCTGTGGTTATAGCCCTATTAGTCTCCTATAAATAAATAAATATTCCCTAGAAATATAATGTCCAGTTATTGAACAATTAATCTTAACAAAAACACTGGTTTATCCAAATAACATATTATAATACAATCATCTACATATGTAGCACCACTTAGACACAGATATTGATGGCTTGGTTGAGAAACCAATGTCCATCTCCTATGACATCATAGGATGGAAAAGCAAGTAACTAGGGCAGGCTGAAATCCAAACTCTCTAAAAACTAAACTAAACTAAATTAAACTAAACTAAACTAAATAAACTAAACTAAACTAAACTTGGACAAATTTTCTACCTTAACTCCTCTTGCGCAGTATTTGTGGACACTTGATATGAGGCCCATGATGTAATGCTTTGTAAAAATGTCAACACATTTAATTATAATTATAAAATCAGTATTTGAACTGCTTTTAATTTTAAAAAAAAAATCCTTAGATTACTCACCCAAACACTGCAAATATAGTTTACAGATATCATAAATGTTTAAACAAACATGTGAGGAATCTGCAATCCCTGGGTGAATTTACTAATTGAATAACTAATCGAACCAGCAACATTACAGTCAATATGCTATGATAAAATTTAGAATAATTATAAAACAATTTAGGCCAATATAACATAAGACTTTAAATTACTAATAATTCTATTAAACAAATTTTTCTTTTATAATATATCAAGTAGTCCAGATGATTCTAGCCTCATATGTTTAGCATCTCAATGTGTCACCATGTCTTATTTGATAAATAATTGATTTTATGATGAGTGATTAAAATTAGTTATTTAAGAAAAATATAAATATAAAATATTGTTAGCTAAATAAGATTAATTATTAGCTGCTGTACCAGTTCTTTGCACAGGAAATTCATAAAGTAGCTTTGTTATTTTTAATATATAAAATAAACCACAAGGAATCAAAACCAAATCTTAAATAATGTTTAAAAATTAATCCTTTATTGGTTTGAACTGTGATACAAAACGCGAAAGTAGGCTGACTTATACACAATGTCAAAATAGAGATATAATCTGAACATGTTTTAAAAAAAACTGACATTTCTTCTTAAGATTAATTTATAACTTCTCAATAAACAATATTTTGAACTTTTTCCTGTTTGTACTAATAAAAAAGAAAGCGTGTCACCGCATCAATAATTTGTTATTAAAGGGTTATGATTAAATCCAATCAAAAGTATTTAAGCTTTTTTCTTTTTACTGCATCTAACCCGTTGAACTTTTAATCCATTTTACCCCTCTTTCCATTTTTAACCTTTTTACTCTCTTTACGCTAAAGTAATTAATACCTCCTTTGCCCATTTTTTCTTATTGCTCAATTTATAATAATAATATTAAAATTATTTGTGGAGATGATATAATTTGGCTGTGATAAAATTTTATGTTGTCCTCAACCTATAAAATCATAGACAAGATTTTATACTTTTTACCCATAAGATAATTAGCTATACATATACCTGTATAGTTCTTTTAAATTAGGTATTATAAATGATAATCATTCATTTTACTTAATAGGATAGTGAATCACCAAATAATAATTTGCTTTAAATATTTAGTCTGATAATATTTATTCTATTGAAATTCAACCCCTTTACTTTTGAATTATGGGAATAGAATCTAAAATCACAATTAATTTTTAGAACTTATTAGTTTTGTTTTAGCCTAACAATTTATCACAAAAAAAATTCAAAAACAAGTTTGAGGATTTATTTCCCCAAAAAAGGTTAGAAAATTGTAGTTACCAGTTCATGATTTAACACCTTGCTGGTTAGTTAAATTTTCCTTAGTATAACCATGATAACAAATGTTTAAAAATACATATTAATACAAAGGTAAATAAGTACACTGTTTAACCTGAGAGGTGGCAGTCTTTTCTTGAGATTACACTATGGACCTATCTTAAAATCTAAGCCATAGTAGTTATGTGCAAGTTAAGCTTGCTACCCTTAAGAGTAGATGGATGAAGTGTACATAATTAAAGAGAATACTAAATTAGGTTAGCAAATTATTAGATTTCTAGCTTAGTATTAGTTTAAAATGCTTGCATGTCAAAAACAAATACAAATTGAATTTGTTATAAGTTTCACTCAATTAATTGAGTTAATAAAATAATGTATTTTATGGTAGTAAAAATAACAATTAAAAAAAAATTGAAATTATAAAAAATGTTTTTAACATTTTTATAATTCACTGATTCACATAATGTTGAATGGAAATAAAAGTGAGTTTGCAAAATACAATAAACTATACAAAAGTTTAAAATAAAGTGCTATATACAAAATATGGTAAAAAATGCAGAAGATTTAAGACAAAAAAAAATCTGAAAGAAACTTTGATTGAAAAAACTATAAAATTAGTGGAACAAACCATGCTTCACACTTTTCAATAGTCACACAGCACAGCTGCATACCGTGTGGTTGAATACCATTGCCGGAGACCTTAATTTTCTTCAAATCTGCTTCAGGCACAACCAAAGCTTGAAATGGTGAGCCAGGAATATGGTGATCATTGAAGGTGATGTTGATACTGTAGTCACCAATTTCAGTGGGTAGATATGCCACCGAACAAGTGCCATCACCATTGTCTCTGCAATTGATTGCTGCTTCACATGGCCCTTCAACTGTAACCCCTAAGCCCCCCTGGCCTGCTCCCCGTGTGTCTATGCAAAATTCTGCAGGATTTCCTACAACACCTCGCTCAAGGCCAGGACCCGTGGCATGTACTTTGGTAGGATCACTGCCATGCATGCAGGTGAAACGATAAGGTGTCGGAGAAACTGGTTCTCCACCAAATGAGATACTCAAAAGATACTCTCCTAATTCTGTGGGTGTGAAGTTAACCAAAAATCCTTCATGTGTGGGAATCACATGGGCTTTTACTTTACTACCAGATGGACTAGTTATGGCAACTGCAAAGTCTGCCTTTCCAGCTCCATGAGTGATTACGCGGAACTGCTGCAAACTGTTGACTGGAGCCGCTACACAAAACAAGCTTATCTACTTAGTCTTGTTTTAAAATATATTCACACCAATAAATCAGTCAAAAAGGTACTTTACTGACTTTATTAGTGTGAAAGTTAATTTTG
Organism: Timema bartmani; assembly: GCA_902151455.1. Taxonomy (NCBI): domain Eukaryota; kingdom Metazoa; phylum Arthropoda; class Insecta; order Phasmatodea; family Timematidae; genus Timema; species Timema bartmani. The sequence continues at coordinate 169,178 of CABFWB010000702.1, read as the reverse complement.
AGTAAAAGTGTTAGGAAAAAAATTTATTATAAGCAACTAACATAATTTGAATTGTATATGAAGTTACAAAAACATTTAAAAAAACAAATATGGTGAAAATATATATTAATTTAAATATTTTAAAAGAAACAATATAGACATAAAATGAAAGTAAATATTGAAATAAATTTTAACCATCAAATTAAAATTTATATTTTCACTTTTATGTTTATAGTCTCTATGAACATAACTATAAATATTTATTGAATTAATTACACTTACTTGGTTCCAGTCCATCTACTTTTATCTTTGAGACATCAACATGAGGTTGAACGGTGACACTAATGGGACTCTGGGGTGTTTTTACTCCTCCATAATGAACCTTTATGAAATATGTTCCTGGATGCTGAACGACATAATCTACAGTAAATGTTCCATCTTCATTGTCTACTATCTTTAAGGGAACTTCAATTCCCTTTTCATTTGTCAATGAAATCTGAATATCACCTGCAAACAAGAAAATAATGTAACAAAGGAAAAATAAAATGCATTAATTACATTTTTATTTATATTAATTTCTCATAGATAATTATGTGTAAGCTTGATAGCGTTCCTAATTAGAAATGCCGCAAAATTTTGTATCTATGTATCACTATAGCTATGTGTGGCTTTTACACTAGAATTATATAAGGCACATATCTAAATATTTGTAGTATTATGATAAGAGGCTATGGAATGGAAAAGAAATAATCAATACTCTACATAGTACAGTGAAACTTCCATTAACAGACACCTCTCAATAGCAAATTCGTATTTTTAATGAAGAGTTTAAATTTCCCCACCAAAATAACATAGCGAAACACCTTCCAAATAATCAATTTCTTAATAACATACATCGACATTGCTAGAAACATATATTTATGCATAATAATCTCTAAATAGTGAGCCGAAATTGGAAACACCAGTTCAAATACTTTTAAAATACGAAATTCCACTGTCTGGACTAAGACATGAGCAGTTCCGCCTTCTCCTGCTAGTGAAACCTTTTGATTGCAATAACGGCCTTTCTTGTAAAAATTATTAAGTAGATTTGCAACTTGACACAAAAATTAAAAACAGATAAAATGTTAAATTTACCTAAACTAGGGTGAACAAAATTTCAAAACAAAAAAAAAAGGGACATTTCAACATTTTCCTGACTTAGAAATGTATAAAAACGGGACACAAGTGGTTCACTCTACATAAAAATTGATATAGCATATTTGAACAAGTTATTTTACACTTGGAATATAGAACTGAAGTGTATTATAGATTTTCAGCATTATCTTTAATATTTTGATAGTATTTCAGAAAATTATTTCATCCAAAATATAGGACTCAAGTGTACTATAGAGTGTAAGTATTGACATTTGTATTATGACATAATAACTTACAGAAATAAGACTTGACCACGGGAGTGAGAACTGCACAACAATATATCAATATAATCATTCACATTTTCATGTGAGGAAATTATTTCCTCGAGATAAAATCATGAAATTCTATGCATGAAATAGTCTTAACGTGTGTCTTGATCACTAACATTGCCTTCACAGTCTTTCTTGGTGGTTAAACGGTTCTTTTCATCCATCCACAAAGTACTTATCAGATAAAATATCCTTTCCCCAGCTGCATTGGTTCCTGGAAATGCCACAACAAACCCAACCAACAACTTGCACTATGTTTTAATACTGGATGTCTTTTTCTGGTAGCACTTGAGAAAGTCACACAACTTTTAGCCACTTCAGCGTTTATGTTCTTCCATTCTTCCATTTTGCTGTTCATAATATTATTTATGTAGTTGATTTTGTCAAATTGTTCATCTTCATCAATAATGTTCAGTATATATATATATCAACGTCAGTGATGATTTTTAAGCTGGTTGAAATTTAAGCCCAAGTTAATAGTCTCCAGCTTAATCCAGTGAAATACTTTCAATGGCTGAAAATGGTAGATCAACTTATTTAAATATTCTAGGAAAGTATGGTATAATAAATGAGTAGTGTCTAAGAATGCTTTTTCATCATCATTTTTCATTAGTTCAGAAACAACAGATATAATTTTGAGTGTTTGCAACCAATGTGGAGAATGTGAGCAGCACAGACAATAACATGATTGTTGGTTTTTAACACTTTATTGAGTCTTGAAAGTACATTGTTGGATCCTGCTCTTCCGTATCCACCGAAATTTGTGTTAAAATTATCAGAAAATGCAATAACTTCTTCAGTCAACTGATGTTTCTGCAAAATGTCCAAGATATGATCTGTGAGAAGTTCGGTTAATTCTCCTGTTACATTCTGAAACTCAATCACTTTGATTCAAATGCCTTTACCTGGAGTAAAGTCCCTAACAAGGACCGGTATTAGCTTCAAATTCTTATGGTTTGAAATATCCACCATAAATTGCATGTATTTAGCTTCTTTCAATTGCATGGCTATTTCTCAGACTGTAAAAGGTGCTAGGAAATTTACTAAAATTGAGTTGCACTTCGTTAGCCCTCAGGTAAATTTATTTTCAAATAAATTTCTCGCTATTGCAGAGGTATAGTCCAATGATCCCAAGGAAAGGTTATGTTTCACTGCATAAATACAAACAAAGCTTCTTGAGCTGCAAGAAGATTACTTTCATCAGTCAACTGCCCTGTTTCATTTGTTGTAAAAATTATGTAACACCTTGTCTTGAACTGCTAGCGGCGGCGGCCAGTTTGTGTTTCTGCATCTTCAAGAGTTGTTCTATATCAGTATGACCTCCACGGTCAATTGAAAAAAGTGAACGATACACAGTACAGTGCAACTTGCCTACTGTGGCTGCATCTTTTAAGAAGGGATATTCTACTTTTAAATTCCTACTGAAACTGTAATTCCTTTTCGGCATGATGTAAGGGATAAAATATCAATTTTAACAGTTAATACTTCAGAAGCTAAAGATTTCATTGTTAAAAAGAAACCAGCATACCATACAACAAGTTTACTTCTCGGAGCAAACAAAGCATATGACCAAGTTTTTATAGTTTTATATTAGTTTAAGCAGCTGTTGCAGCAGTGCTACCACACATTGCTGAAATAATCAGATTGTAAAATTTCAACTTATCACCAAGAGAGTGAACTCATAAAAGTTGGCAATCGTCACAGAGCGTGCACATATTTGACCTCGGAATATAATTATGATACATATTTCATGCATCATTAGCAGAGCCTTTCGCACATTAGAGGTTCAAAACGTTCAAAGGCTCTAGAACTATTGCGGTCATGCCACAATTAAAAAAAAGGGACAAAACGAGACTGGAATTAATAAAAAAAATGCGACAATTTATCGTCCTGTTCAAGTTTCATGGGGACAAAAGTAAGAAAAAAAAGTGAAAATCCTGTTAAAAACGGAACGTCTGGTCATGTTCATAAGATAATCATCAATGATAAATATCATAAAAATTTGGAGTTAATTGAAGAAATATATTTGGTTTATTTTTTGTAAATAAAACTTTTTGATATAAATAAAACGTCATTACTGTTTTGAGTTGAGTATGTTCATTGTATTTGTCATTCCTCCCAATTGAAGCTTCATTCTGTGTGTTTAATTATTTATATTCCCAAATGATGCAAGGGTTGTTTTATTTGTCTTTTTTTCCCTCGTATGTTACAGTTTTAAATTTTATTAGTGCTATTTGTAAAAAATTTTCAAAACCTTTGTAACTTTATTGTCAAGATTTGTGTTGTTCTCTTGCCAATAAAAATGTATTTGGTTTTTTATATCAAATTAAACCCTCAAAACGATCGCGATGGGGTGAAAAGCATCCCAATTTTAAATTTGTCAGGGTGGTAACATTGACAGGAGTCTGAGAAGCATGTTATTATTTTTAGTCCATCAGCGGGTTTTTAAATGTCTGCTGGTATAGTTGGAATTAAATTAAATTAATAAATAGTCTGTAAATTGAAGCTATTTAAAACAAACTCTTTTTTGAGGAATGGAATAACCCAAGCGCTCACTTAAGTAATGCAATTTATATATATATATATATTTTCAAATTGATTTTTGGACAATTATTCCAATGTTTAGTCTATCACAATCCAACTATTAGTTTTTTATAGCATCGAGTCTTAATACGTGTTCAAGTTATATGCTTATATACTAATTAGATTAAATTAATTAACGTTTTATAGTATTAAAATGATAAGGTTGACTAGTAATTATGTGATTAAACCTATCTTTATACTAGTGACTTCATGTAACAATTGTGTCATTGCAAATAAATAGTATTTATTTCTTCAATTGTTATTGTTTATGCAATTATTATTATTATTATTAATATTATTATCATTGTTATTAAAATCATTATCATTATCATCATCATCATCATCATCATCATCATCATCATCATCATCATCATCATCATCATCATCATCGAGGGCAAAACCAAAATATGGTAGTTGGAGAGGGGAGACGGAAGCAAGCCCAAGAACTTCATTTTGGTTGAATGCAAATTAAAGCAAACATGGATTAACTGGTATGAATAGATTAAAACATATTTATAAGAGCTTGAAAAAATATATTAAGCTTAAAACTAATAAAAATCAGAATAAAATGAGCTTTAATTTTTGGTTGAATAGAAATGTTGACATAAACAAAAATGGTGGTAAACAAGTTTGTTTATTTTTTAAACTTAGACTTTCAAGTTCAACATATATCTCTTGATATACTAGATTTATACTCTCAAAATCACTAGGCAATGATAATTTTAAAGCTTTAATATTGTTGTGGAAGTTGAAAAAATAAAATATTTTAGCATAAAAATCGAATTGTAGTTGAGTTTTAAACAAGACAACATTTCTTACATTCCTTGTGTTGACTCCCTCAATAAACTAGTTGGGGAAGTACTCTTTTAATCATAACTTGATAAATTAATTGATTATGAAGTGTCATAAGGTCTTTGGTCATTCTGTGCACTCGGCAATAGCATGTGAATTAGAAATGTGTCATTCGCGAATGAACAGATCAGAATGAATAGTACAGTAAAGTAACAAAAGATCCAGATCTTTAGTTTAAGTGAGCTGTCACTCATTTGTTTGGGGCTTATTTAACTTTTTTTCTTTTTGAACATACACTACCATTATCTCTGTCTACTCACTCTACGGTTTCGTTCAATATTCGGTTCAGCTTGCCTACACTAGGCTCATCGTTTCCATACTCTCTACAGCTCAGTCAGTCATTGATCTTGTTTATTTGTCCAAACAATGAATAGAACAAATCAGTTGAGTTTTTGTTGTTCATATAGTAATCGCTCTTTTATCATTCTCTTTCATTGGTTCTTTGGATGGATCAACCAAGAAGTGATTGACCCTCATTAACAGCTCTTGTTTTCTTCTCGTTCATTCATTTAGAGCCAAGGATCAGTCGTTCATGGCTCTTCTGTCTGTTGTTCTCATTCATAGTGAGTGTAGCTGAGAATCTTTCAGCCACTAGTCTTTTATCATTCTCATTCATTCTCATTCATTCTTTTTCCCTTTATAACATTATTATTGGGACTGAGATCAATACAGTTTTTAATAATTTTTGTCAAATGAGATTTCTACTTTTATCTATTCAGGTCTATCTGCTTTTTTGATTATACAACACATTTTATTGTAAGCTGTTATAATTTAATTATAAGTGCAATTTAACTATAAGTGCTTAGTAATAAGTAACAGTAATTTATTTTGTTTAAAAAAACTAGTCTAAAAATGCCATCACCATTTTTTAAATAATAGGCCTGTCTTTTTATTCTCAACTAACACAATTTTAAGGAAAAAAAACATTGTTTTAAACCAAACTAAATTTGAAAAATTTGAATTAATGGTGAACAGGTCACTGAACTTAATCTAGCATATATCTAAAATAACCCTTTTCTCAATGTCTAATAAACAAATAAACTGCACGCCATGGAATGATGAGCCACATGCTGGAGTTCGGTCGATTGTGAACGATGGACTACAGAATGAGATTTGGTTGGTCGCAAGCTTTTAAACTATTTAAATGAACAGCTCATTATAGATAAACTGAATCCTTTTGAATCGTTGCCAACAGTCAGCTGTTCTGCTCATCTCTAATATTAAGTACTAAGTGATATACAAGTCCCCCTTCCTTTGCCCAAAAAAAAAAAAAAAAAAAAAAAAAGAAGGA
>CABFWB010000702.1:152066-162995 GCA_902151455.1 Timema bartmani | reverse complement strand
AAAAAAAAAAAAAAAAACAGTTTCCAGATGAATGAATATATTGGAACTGTCCCATCTTGTGATTTAAAGGTAGATATTTAATAGGTAGATATATAATTTCAAACCAACAAAAATAAGGTAGAGTAATTTTTAATATATTTGTCCATTTTGTTCTTTATCTGAAACATGGGTATTTGTGTTTGACTTTAATTTCAGTTTATTAAGCAAGGTGATTGAAAGCACTAGCCAGATTATATCAAGTTTCTGTCTAATTAACTTTAATATAAAATGCAAGGAAAATTGTTATTATAAAATTAATATCTTTCACAGCTCAAACTACCTTGACCAGCTTCTCTGCAGTCCACATTGAAATGTGTGGGCAGATTTGATTTCACTCCTTTCTCAACACCAGGCCCAAACACATGGACATTGGATGCATTTAGTGGTTCTGAAACATACACTCTGTATGGACTATTCTTAGTAGCCACACCGCCATAGTTCACCTACAAAATAAACAAATATATTAATCACAAAACTTAGTAGAAACAGAACTCAAGGCAACATATTTTCATCATAACTATATATATATTAAATGTTTTTTGTTCATTAATAGAATACGCAATCAAAAGATTTTTGTGAATGGTCTCATATGAAATTATAGATTATATTCCACTTATAATCCCCAAATAGAACATTAATAAACTTTTACGTGGAAAGTAGACAAATTGACCAACCACACCCATAGCCTTATGCGTGTATTCTAAATAAGACCATGACATGATTTTCACTGTGACATAAGGGGTGTCAGGTACCAGTCCCCAACAACATTTTTTTAACATAAACATTTTTTTTCCTTTCTTTCTTTATTTTTATTCCCTAAAATGTTTTAGAAAAAACATTAATATGAAGGGGAACATTATTCTCTACGTGCAGTGAACTATAAGTTTTGTTATAAAGTATTAAAGTCAAGATTACTCATTCCTTTCTCCAAAAGGTCACGGGAGAACAGTACCAGTACTCTAGTGACTAAATATAAAAGCTGAGCAGGACCAGACAAGGCACACTCAGTGAAGCCACACTGTCTCTCAAGGTCAATTAATCCCCCTACCATTCCAGTGTGAGCTTTACAATAGTGAATGGGGTCAGTCTAAGAGGGCCCGCTACCCGGTAAAGATTGTCTACACTTTGTACAACCTTGATATTTATTGGTTTTAGTGTGTTAAGACCCAAGAAGTAAGATAATGTATGAAAATAATTAGTTAAAATTAATAAAGCAGATTGATTTTCGATTAAAAACATCCTTTATTTCATTAAAACTGCAAGTAAAAACTTGAAATTAAACATTTAGAATCACATTAGCCTAATGGCTTTACATTTATGCAGGTGGATGGCAAGGAAAAAAATTTTTTTTTTTATAATGCTTGGTTTGGTAAACCAATTGTCGTTAATAGTGAGTGAATAAAAACAGAACTTATACTGTTTTTATTGTTTATTAATTGGTTGTGAGCGGTTGTGGACAGTGATAGGCTGTAAGGATCTTAAACATTTAAAGTGAAAAAGTTAAAAAAAAAAATGAATGTGAAATTTATTTTGAAAATACATATGATTTTAAAACATTTGGAAGAATAAATATTACATTACAAATAAATTCCGTGATCAAAATTTCAGTCCAAAAACACAATGAACATGTGTCAAAAAATAAACCCACCAAAAATAAAAATCATGCTCTGCCACTGCTTAGACATAATATTTCCATTGTAATTAGAGTGTATTTGTATTTCAACTCCTTAAACATGTCTCTTATATGTAGTTAATAATACATATTGAAATGTGGTAAGGCACTAAATAAAATAAGAAATAAATAATAATAAAATCTTTTAAGTATGTGAAGAATTATAAGAAAAATTAAGCAACCTCTATTACTTCCTGGCAGAATATTTCAAATAGTCTCCTACATTGGATATTTTGCTATAATTCCATTTAAATGTTTTATACAATGGTTATTAAATTTAAAAAAATTAATACTAATCAAAATATGCAATGCAATGTCTACTCTATAATTAAATTATGAATATACCATTAAATTAATAACTCAGCTAAGTGCAAATAATATTTTTCCATTTTAATATAAATGTTGTTCCAAAAGGGATATTATTATTATTATTATTATTATTAGCACCGCGTCTTACTACCCGTTCGGGTTATACGCACTTACGCTAATGTGCAATGGTAGGGTGATTGTGAAATGAAATGGAAGACCTACAGTTTAACGTGGAATCCGAACCACGGTAGAGGCCTGGCATTCCTCACATTCACAAGTTGTGATTAATACACATCTTGTCAGAGGTGAAGGAAGGGTTTGGCAATCAGTTAAATCTGTGCCGGGACCGAGGATTGAACCCCGAACCCTCAGCACAGAAGTCTGACACCTTACCCCTAGACCACCAGGTCACCTCAAAAGGGATATGAAGTGAGGATCTTGGGGAGGCTTAACACTGAACATCCACACACAACAAAAACAAATATTAAATTTAATCAAATATATAAAATGCAACTTTTCAAGCCAATTAATGAAAAGTTAATGGATGCAATTATTGAGAAATAGATTATCATATTATCTATTAATTATCAAAAAATATGCTCATGCCACATAAATGGTCTACTGAGACACAAAGTCACTCAAGTATTGTATTTGCTGCAGATGGATATTTAAAGGTGATGTCCTGAATTGTAAAGCATGCACACTTTCATAGAACATTGCTAGAAGTACGAGTGGGTGCATTCATCCTGCCCCACATTCGAATTTGAATGATAAATGCGTGTTGTACCACAGTACCACAGTATTAAAGGTAAGATCAAGCGACTTGGACAGTCAAAACAGAAAATACAGAATCATGAAAAAAATGTATAATCCTTAACGATTTTTCTAAAAAAAACCCAAGCTATATACATGTAATGTATATCACTTTACATACCATGAAATAATTTAATTAAATAACATTACAATATTTGTATTACCTGCACTGTATGTTTTGCACCGGCTTTAGGAATATAGCTGGCAGTAAAAGTTCCATCCCCTTTAGGATGAAGCTTTACATCAACATTATTACTGTTGGCATCAAGTACCTGTAAGAGCCAAGTAACAAAGAATTAGTAAAGCGAATTTCTATAATTGAGTATTTAAATTTTTTTTGCCAATATCTATTTTTAATGCTATTTGCAATCTAGATTTTAAATAATCCCATCCCATTCATTTTAATCTATGGTTAGGTCCCTTTTATAGGAGCTTTCACTTTTAACAAAAAAAATCTAAATCCCCCTGAAAATATCAAATTCTCAGTGTTAAAAAATTCCAACTTAAACATTCTTGAAATGGATTCAAATTTTAAAAACTCTTTTTAAAATCTAGTTTTAAAATAATATATATCAAAGATTAAAATTCAATTTCATATTTTATCATACAGCAATATTATAATGCGAACATAACTTTGTCCTAAGTTCTGTTTCCTTTATAATATTTAAATATTTGTTGGGGGGCAGGCATGCATGTTCACATTACCAGTGTAAAGTCTGTAGATGTTAATTTATCAATACAGACTGAAATTTATCTAATTGGTTTCAGCTGGCTTTTTGTTTATAATACACATAAAATTAAAATATAGTATATTTCAGTTATTGTGAAATAACCAATGACTAACCCATCTCATATTAGATTTGGGATAGAAAGTTGAATAGTAGGATTAAAATAATAAATTTTAAAGTCACAGAAAAACTGTAATGATTTTAGAGGTATACACCTAATAATATTCATGTAATTTTATTAAGTTTTGGACCCAAAAAGTTTAATTTTTTGAGAAAAACCTTTATTTCAAATATAGTGCTTAGAGCCGGTCTTATGGCTACAGACTAAATATTGCTATCGGGAGGCTAAAGCTAGCTACCAGTTAAAGGTTATCAGTCACTTTAATATTTTACTCGTTTTATGAACTGAATTTATCTGCTGGATAGTTATCTGTAGGATAAATATATTTTTACGTAGAAAAAGCAATGTTGGTACTCTTTTTACTGGTGTGTGCATGCGTATAAGCCCAGACGCAACCGCTACAACCTAGTGAGTGGCAAGAACGTTCAATATTTATTAAATAATGGTGGTTAAACGAGTGTGAGGAAACATATGGCGTGATGTGGGCGGAAAAGCTAGGTTGTCTTGCAAGTGCTAATTTTGATGTCTGCCAAAATGTGGGCAATAATTTGGTACAATGTTTACAAAATTTCATTTAGTGTACTCACATTTAAATAATTTGTTCTTATACAACTCTGCAAATAGCTTGTCATTTTTTGTAAAAGTGTGAATTAAATGTTCTAAATTTATATATAGCTAGAACCTGAGCCTGTGCTTACTTAACACGTGAACCAAGATTTTTTTTCTACAACACTCAACATTTGTTAAATAATTGCTGCTAAACGAATGCGAGTAAACAGATGGTGTCACGTGGACGCAGAAGCTAAAGGATGTTGTGTAAGTACTAATTTTGATGTCTGGTAAAATGTGGTCAATAGTTGGGTACAACGTTTACAAAATTTCATTTACTGTATTCTTATTTTGATAATTTGTTCTTATATAAATATAACTCTACAAATAGCTTGTCAGTTTATATAAAAGTGTGAATTAAATGTTCTAACTCTATATAGTTAGTGTCTGTGGTCTGTGGTTACTAAACACGTGAACCAAGATTTTAACCTAAAAACAGATTCTGATAGACGAAACCTCATTAAAAATAACGCGTCACTATGGCAACAACCATTTTAACTTTCAGATAAAAGTTATCCGTTACTTGAACCTCCCGATAAAAATGTGATGGATAAATATATTTTATCTGGCAGATAAATGCTATCTTGCAGTCACAAGACGCACTTTTAACTTATGCACCAGATAGAAATATTTATCTACCAGATTAATATTTATCCAGGAGTCATAAGACCGTCCCTTATTGGAGTAAAGGGAATCTTGATTTAAAATTGATTTAGAAAGAAAGCAATACATGTGGTTGTGTTTGGAGCCAGCTATGAAATTTCTGAAGTTTGTTTATATGTAAGCTTAGAAAAGTGATTGGGCCTACATTTCAAATATACTAAAAGTTTATAAAATTCATTTCAACAGGGTGAATGGGAAGCAACTAGAAACCGAAAATTAAATTATAGTTCATATTTATACTAAAATTATAGAAAACATTAATTTTTAAAACAGCAAAACGACAGAGGTTCCTTTAATTATTTTGTCAAAAGAAGTTGTAATTGGTAATGTAAAACAAACAAACCAAATAATCATTCAATATTAGTCTGAAATAAAATGGAAGTGACATTAAAAAGAAAAAAAAAAGAAATGTAATGCTTCTTTTTTTGCTTTGAACAACATACTTAAATAATAGTAAAGAACGGAACCATATAGTGTAAAATCAATTCCTACTGTTGCAGTACAATGATTATTGATTTTATACTTCAATATTAATCTAGCAAAGGGCATAGAGAGAGAATAATGCACCTAATAAAGCTGGTTTTAGATATGGATATGGTAATCTAATGATACACTTTTATCTCTGAATGTTTGTGTTAACTTGCTTAAATGTTTGAAAATACACTTTAAACAGTGTAGCTAATCAGGGTTCTGATGATTGGTGTCAAAACGATGATTAGTTATTTGAAGTAAAATTATTGTACTATGAGATTGTATTGTATCATTGTATATAGTTAATTATCCACCCGACTAATAACAAAACACTTTTAAATAATGAGAAAATAGTGTTTCAGACCCACTTCGGTGATCAAATGGTCTAAGGTATTTGTTAGTTTTATTTATGAAAGAACAATAAACAGTTAAAGAACAAAGAGCACATGCTCGCCACTCGAGATATACACCGGAACTGGGAACTAGCTAAAAGTTGCGTGAGACGCTTTGGTGACGTCATCACAGAAGTGGCTTCACAAATCTAAAAGTGGAACAGTTACTAAACTCGTGTTTGTTATTATAGGCCTAGTTAAGAGAATGTTTATTTATTACACGCAACACCCCCTCTCAAACACGTGTTAACTTTATTAATGTCTATCACGCCAAGTCCTTGTATGCACTGATGATGGCTTGGTCCGAACAGTCCTTTCGTGAGCACATCAGCTACCATCTTGTTTGTTGGAATGTATTTCACATTGATTTCGCCTCGTTCAAAAACTTCACGCACATAGTGATGCCGAATGTCAATGTGTTTGGTACGAGAATGATACACAGGATTATGCATGAGCTTTTCAGCTCCTTGATTGTCACAATAAACAAGAGTTGGTATTGCATTGACACTCAAGAACCCGATTTCTTTTAACAAGTTTCGTAAGTAAACTGTCTCTTTTGCTGCATCTGTAAGAGCCATGTACTCTGCTTCAGTGCTTGAAAGAGCCACGGTGGATTGTTTTCTCGCCTCCCATGTCACGGCAGAGCCTGCCACTTGAAAAGCGTAGCCTGTGTATGATCTTCTGTCATCAAGGGCTCCTCCCCAATCTGCATCCACGTATCCAATCAGTTCAGCACCAGATCTCTTGTAGACTAGTCCATGGTTGCTCGTACCTTTCAGGTATCGCAAGACGCGCTTCGCCGCAACCCAGTGTCCTTTTCCGGGGTTTAGGTTGTACTGGCTCAAAGAGCTCACTGCATATGCAATGTCTGGTCGTGTAGATACTGCGAGGTACATCAGAGAGCCGATGAGTTGTTGGTATGGAACTTCGCTCATTTCCTCTGCCTCCTCTTCCGTAGATGGCTCCATGGCCTTGGATAATTTGCTGTTTCCATCTAATGGAGTATTTACCGGTTTGCAGTCTTGCATTCCAAATTTTTTGAGAATATCTTCTATGTACGATTTCTGTGACATAGTGACCAACTTTGAATTTTTATCTTGTTTGAATTCAATTCCAAGACAGTAGTGCAGCTTTCCTAAGTCTTTCATTTGGAAGTTTTGAGACAAATCGTCTCTCAATCTTGTGTAGGCTTCTTCACTGTTTGTAGCTATGATCAAATCATCTACATAAACAACCACGATAAGAGTCACACCAACATCATTCATGTAGTACACACACTTGTCACAATCTAATTGTTTGAGTCCAAAAATTTCTAGTCTCTCGTGCAACTTTTTGAACCACTGTCGGCCCGACTGCTTCAGGCCATATATGGACTTTTCGAGTGAACAAACTAGATGCTCCATTCCAGGGATGATGAAACCGTCCGCCTGTTCCATATAGATTTGTTCGTCAAGATCTCCATTTATGTAGGCCATTACAACATCAAGCTGATACAAAGTAAGGTCTAACTCAGCTGCTAGGGCAGCAACTAGTCTTATTGAGCTAAGTCTCGCAACAGGTGAAAATGTTTCATGGAAATCAATCCCTGGGCGTTGGTTGTAGCCCTTCGCTACCAACCGAGCTTTCCGGCGTTCGACATTACCGTCTGGCCCATACTTTGTTCTAAGTACCCACCGACAACCAATGACAGCTTTATCTTTTGGGCGTGGTTTCAATGTCCAGGCCTTGCTGTGTGTCAGAGCGTTGAACTCAGCTTCCATCGATTTCTGCCACTCAGCTGCATAAGGTCCTCCTAAGGCTTCTTGTACTGATGGATTTGCTGCCTCTTCATACGTCAAGCTCGCACTTTCAGGTTTTGGCGTAACCAAATTAAAATATTTTGCTGGTCGTCCCGGCTTTCCTGTTTTAATCAATTTTGGTCGACCAGGCCCCCTCTTATTCTCAATCACTGTGCAGTCTTTGCTTAAATTTTCTGATTTGAGGTCATTCTCATGGACTTCAATAGGCCTATCAGGATCAATGGGATCACTTTCTTGAACTTCATCTACATGTCCATCAGCATCAGAAATAGGGTCTTTCACACTGTTATCAACATATAAGTAAGAAGGTTCAAAGTTCGCACACTCCTTTTGTTCATTCGAAACTTTGACAGTTTCAAAATTTTCCAAAAATTTTACATCTCGGCTCCTCAATATTTTTTTTCTTTCTGGGTCCCAAATTCGATACGCTTTCGATTCAGTAGAGTAACCCACAAAAATACCTGCCTTGGATCTTGGGTCAAATTTTCCTTTATTTGGGGCCTTATTCAGCATATATGCCTTGCAACCAAACGTCTTGAAATGTCCTATTTTTGGTTTTAGCCCGAACCAAATTTCATAAGGGGTTCGTTCTTCCAGCTGTTTTGATGGACATCTGTTTCTGATGTAAGCAGCTGTGGCAATCGCTTCGGCCCAAAAACTTGTTGGTAAGCCAGACTCCAACAGCATACATCTTGCCATCCCCACCAGCGTGAGATTCATGCGTTCAGCTTTGCCGTTCTGTTCTGGAGTTTCTGCTACTGTATGTTCTCTTCTTATTCCTGCAATGCGCATTTCTTCTGTGAACTCTTTTCCGCAGTACTCCAGGCCATTGTCTGTCCGCAAAGTTTTGATTTTCCTTTCGTGACGGTTTTCCACTAATGCTTTGAATGTTTCAAAAGCCTTTTTCACGTCACTTTTGTGTTTTAGAAAATGAACTTCTACCCAGTTAGATTTATCATCGATAAACGTTGCAAAATAAGAAGCATTACCATGAGATTTCACTCTCATTGGGCCACAAACATCTGAGTGCACTAATTCGAGTAATTTTTCACTTTCCGACTCAGACCTTTTTGGAAAAGGCGTAGCAACTTGCTTTCCTAAGATACAGGTTTCACATGTTGAAAATGTTTTTGATTTCTTAAAATCCATACCGCTAACCATGTCTTTCTGAACGAGTTTCCGCAAGTCATATGCATTTAAATGTCCGTATCTTCTGTGCCACTTTTCAAGTTCACTAAGATTGCCTGCCTCATTCACGTTAGCTACATATGTCGAACTCTCACTTTGCATGTAAGGTTCGATAAAATACAAATTTCCACGTTTATGAGCAGTTAACAACACTTCACCATTTTCGACAATTTCAGCATCATTTGCATTAAAACACACGCTTCGCCCTTTTTCAACAGTTTTTGAAATTGAAAATAAATTTGTCTTAAGTGTGGGTACAAAAAGAGTGTTTTCTAACCTCACTTTTACAAATTGGCCCTTTTTATTTGAAACATTCATTACTGCCGTTCCAATGCCTTCAATGTCAGTTGTTCTGTCATCCGCTAACCTAACCTTCTGACTTACGGTTGGCGTGAGTTCCAAAAAACTATTCCTGTCGCGGCACATGTGTGTTGTTGCTCCACTGTCAACACACCACACGTCACCACTTCTCGTCAACTTCGCACAGGGAGCGCTCACTGAAGATGATGTCAATGTCACGATCTCTTCTGCTACTGCATGGGTTTGCTCTGATGCCATCGAAACTTGCTTTTCATTCGCCATTTTTGTCCAGCAATCGGCTGCCTTGTGTCCCGATTTTTTACAATAGTTACACTTATATAACCGTTTCGATGCTTTAAAATTCCTATTTTGATTTTGCACACCACTTTGACCTTGGATTTGAAAAACTTTATTATTTTGGTTTGTAGGTAGGCCTACACAGTTTTTATCTGAAGGTTTGTTTTTATTTAGACTTCGCCCTATGGAAGATTTTACATAGAAAGCGCCCTCACCATTTAAGTCTGCTTTCTTGTCCTGTCTTGCACTGAATTCTTCTAGAAGTTTTACTTTCAAAGACTCTGTGTCCGGTAGTTCATCTCTAGCTTCGATTGCACAACGAAAATTATCGTAGCTATCTGGCACACTGTATAATAACACGATGGTTAATAATTCTTCGGAAATGCGAATATCCATTTCATTGAGTTTATCAACTGTGTTGAGAAAATTCGTGAGATGATCCGCCATGTTTTCTCCCTCTTGCATTTTTGTGAACAATAGCTTTTTCAAAAGGGTAGCTTTTCTTGCAGGCCCTCTAGACTGGTAAACTAGTTCTAGTTTTTGCCAAACGTCTTGCGATGTTTCACAATGTCTTATGTGACAAAGTTCTGTAGGACTCACAGCTAAAATAATATCAGCTTTAGCTTTACGATCGGCTTTGTCCCACGTGGCCGCGTGTCTAGCGTTATCGGCAATTGCTTCCGCGTCAGCATCTACTGCCGCTGTAGGCCTAGGATTGGTTCCATCAACGTATTCCCAGTGGTCGTTCTTAATTAAAATTGCTTCCATTTGTTGTCTCCATGTATCATAGTTGTCCTTTCCCAGCTTTTCTATATGCGTCGAGAATCCGGACATCTTGAATGAATGGATATGATTTCAGGCGTCACTAACGATACTTATGTTTATGTTACCGCATTTCCACTGCCCTATCACGTTAACAAAAACAAATAGTTAATGTTTATCTTCTTCCAAAACGTTAATACAGCATCCTGGGCCCATAACCTGTTAGTTTTATTTATGAAAGAACAATAAACAGTTAAAGAACAAAGAGCACATGCTCGCCACTCGAGATATACACCGGAACTGGGAACTATCTAAATGTTGCGTGAGACGCTTTGGTGACGTCATCACAGAAGTGGCTTCACAAATCTAAAAGTGGAACAGTTACTAAACTCGTGTTTGTTATTATAGGCCTAGTTAAGAGAATGTTTATTTATTACACGCAACAGTATTAATCTTGCAATAGACTGGTCTAACAATGACAAGGATATCAGGGTTCAAATCCCAGTTATGTATACCAAGTGTGGTTTTACCTAAGGGCTTCTTTCCTTTCCCTCCCCGCCAAATTGCGTACACTTCAACATTAATCCTCCCAACAACATTAGTATAATTAGAAAATATTTATATAGCTCAAACGGGTATTAAGACATGGTGCTAAAAATAAAATAAATGGTACGGCGCACCGCACAGACTTTCTCTCTCTTTCTATAAACTCGTAAGATTTCTGAACGGAATAATGTACATTGTATCATCACCACTCCACATAAGA
>CABFWB010000702.1:117527-151364 GCA_902151455.1 Timema bartmani | reverse complement strand
GTAGCCATTTTGTTTGGAATATTTATTAATGTTCATAAATGAAATTTAATCAAAATCGTTAGAGCCGATTTTGAGAAAATCGACTTTTTCTCTTTTTTCCCTTCAGTAAACTACCCTTAATTTTAGGGGTAGATATCCAATTCCAAAAACCCCTCGGGGCAACCCTATGAAAACCCAAGATATCAAGTTTCAGCTCAACCGGTAAAATAGTTTAGGCTCTAGTTGGAGGTACAGACAGACAGACAGACAGACAGACAGACGGAAATTCAAAAACCACTTTTTCGGATTCAGGAAGTCATGAAACGTCAAAATTCATCAAAATGTCGAGTTCGATTTTTTTGACGATCACCATACTTTCTCTACCTGTAAGATAGAGAGAAAGTAAAAGTGTTTTAGTGGAATAATGAAAGGTTTATGTACAGGGTATAGACTATTACTTGAATACTCTTTTGTTAGACTGCCTAATGAAATTAACTACACCCTGTTTTTGGTTGGTAGAAAAGTAGAGAAAATTAAAACATATTTCTTTGTGACCAATATTAATAATATTTTACTTTGTATTTGCGTTATTGTATAGGTATTGATAATATCTATCAAAAGTGAAATCTGTAGATAAAATGACTTGATATATCAAAATATTAAAATTGTTTTAGTAACTTAGTAACTAACTTATACTATTCTTCCTACCAAAATCATAATATAGTTACTATATTCTTTACATTAAACTTCGTCTGGATAATCATATCTCGCAAATTTTGGTTGGTGGGGCATACAGCATGAATTGAAGAATTTAGAACCATGTTCAAAGTATTACTGGCCAACTTAATGGGAAGAGGTAATTGGGAAGAACTAATTGCAGATGGGAGAAAATTTTTAGAATGGGCTTTAAAAAATAGGGTGTAATGAGATGGATGGATATAACTAAATCAATAGAGGGATAGGTGGTGTACTTTTTTAAGTATGGCAATGGTAAGTAAATAAAACAATAGTCTAACATATAATAAATCAAACCACTTACTTGCACATCCAATGGCGCAGACCCTGCCTTTCTTGTGTCCACTGTAAATTCAGTGGGCTTTCCTTTCATTGCTCCATCTTTTTCTAAACCTTTCCCATGGCACTCAACCTAGAAAACATAGGAGTTTCACAAATATTCGGCAGAAGAAATTGATGTATTTAATTCTATACAACCACACATAATTATTATATAAGCAAAGGTTGAATCTCCCTACCTAGATTAACTATATATTATATATAACAGTGATTTTTAAATTGTGCTTTGAAGAGCTGAGCCACTCTTCCCTCCATCCGCCTAAAAATGCACAGAGCTAATTATCCTGATTTTAATACTAGTCACACACATACATTGCAATCACATAAAATAATATTTTTTTAATACCAAGATCCTTCCTCTATCAGTACTATCTGCAAGTGAAATATTGCTCATGTTTCAAACTCGATTCTATGATTAATGTTTCCACCATTTAAAGTAATAACAAACTCTCGGCTATCAAATGGCCTTCTTAGACAGAGTTTATTTGTAGGAAATTTTATTCAACATAATCAATGATTTTGTTGCTGAAGTGGTTGACCAAACAAATTCATTTTTGTGATTGTTAGGTTCATTTATTTTGATTTGAAAGAAGTAGGACCTAGCTTGTATTTCTGGAACAAGCAGAGCATTATGTACTAAGATGATATTTCAAAACGTATGAATTATACTATCAGCGGCTAAATTATTTAAGCACCACACCCATTGAGGTTGTTTTCCATCCCCACCATCTCATACTTTAGAACCTTTACTATCACAAAAAAATGTGTGACAGTTTAATAAACAAACTAAGCCTTAATGTGAAGGAAATAATTAATACGCTAATGCCTTAAATTATATAACTAAACTTAACGCTTTAAACTTTGGATACCACCGCAAGATATGAAAGGCCTATAACCCTGCCACTGAAAGAGGATGAGAACTTCTTGCTTCAAAAGCTGCTATCAAGTGAGCTCAATTTGTTGCAGCCAACAAAAGTTGGAGCTTCCCCAGCACACCAACTGTCTTATTAAAGATTTAAGACATTTCTAAACTATTATCAAAAGCCAAGCTAATCAAGTTAGATTCTCACTTCACCGTTTGTTATATTTTGTCAATGAGGTATAACTACATACAAATAAGAAAAAATAATTTCAACAAAATGATTAAACGAGGAGGGGGGAAGGTAAACTACAGTCTCTGGCTGATTTAATAGCCCACCCTCAACAAATGTGAAACCTCATCATAACTAGTCATGATGTTCCCTTACGAGGTAAGCAAGAAACTTTGCATATAGCTCAAATATATCTCCATACTTATTCTATCCTCACTAATTTTTTCCACATTTCCCTATCCTTACATACTCCCTTCGCTTCAACAACATATATACACTGAGTCATGCATGGTCTTTTATCCTCTACACTTTAAATGTTTCTTATTTTCGGACATTCGTCTAACATTTAGTCATGTCTTGCATGGCCTTCCCCATTCCTTTTGATCTTCATATATTTGCTTCATCATTTGATCCCCACTCATCATGCCCAAACCAACGTAGCACACTTCTTTCACAATGACCTATTGGCTTCCCCTTCAAACCACACTTCTTCGGCACACATTCATTACTGAATATATCCATACGAGATTTCCAGATACATTTCCTAAATTTCTTATTCCAATCGCATTCATCTTGCTCTTGTTTTTCTCCTGACAAGCCCATGCTTCATATCTATAAAACAATATTGGAGTTAACACACTTTTATATACCACCATCTTTGCCTCGTTCTATACTACATTATTCTTTGCAATAGCCCAAACACATCCATCCAGCTACTCTCCCAGATGCATTCACCCCGCTGTTGATTTCACCATCTACCCCTCCCTTTTTACCAAACATTCTGACCAGATACACAAAATCATTCACTTGTTCTAACATCTTTCCCTTTATACAAAGCTGACAATGACCTGTCATAATCAAAAACTATCACCTTATCTTTGGAGACATTTATACGAAGATCCATTCTGCCTGTCCCCACAGTCAAATGATTTAATGCATTTTGAAGGTCACTTGATTTTTAGACATAAATACGGCATCAACTGCATATAAAAGGAATCTCAATTTCACATTGTCTATTTGTACTCCAACCACATCCTCACAAGCATTTCTCATACACTTATCCATGAATACGATAATCAACCATGGAGACATAACATAACCTTATCTAAAATCCCGTTCAATGTCAAACCATTCGCTCAAAGCTCCAACTATTCTAACACACGCCATTTTAATTTCATCATATGCCGTCAAAATTGCATTTACTAACCATGCATCCACACCATACTCTTTAAGAACATTCCATAACATACATCTATTCACCCAAAACGTACATTTTCTCAAGCTCAAAAAAGGCAAAATAAAACTTTCTTCCTACTGCCATACATTTCTCAATCACTTGCTCCCATGCAACCAATACCTGGCGTGAAACCACATTGCAGAACCCAAATCTTGTCTGCAGTTTTTTTCATATACCCTCTCATTTAGAACTCTCCCAAAAACTTTGCGTGGAATATTTAACATAGTATTTGCCCTATAATTCCTACAACCACTCATACTGCCTTTGTCTTTGTACAAAGGAACAGTGACAGCATTCTTCCAGTAATTAGGAACATTCAAAATCCCAGCACATACAGCAAACAGCTCACACAATCTGACAAGTAGTACCATTTCCCCACACTTCATTTTACTTTTGATCCCATCTATGTCAGCAGTCTTGCTATACTTTAGCAATATAATAGTTTTAACACTCTAGCCTCATTAATTCTTTCACTCATTATGGCATTTTCCATATTTTCTGTTATTTCTCTTTGTTTTCACCATACAATTGCTCAAAACATTCTCTATCACTCTCTTAAATTGTTTTTATTTAGTTATATTTATTGATTTTATTATCTAGCCACATACATTTTGAATTACATATAGGTTTTGCCTTGCACTCCTTGTTCCATTCTCTTTACCCACTTCCAGAAGAGCTTATTTCCTTCAAAATCATTCCGCATTCTTTCTCCTTATTTTAATCTCATTTGCTCTTTACTTTCCTTTACTACTTTCTTTGCATTCTTTCTTTTTCTCTTTGTATATGTCCCACAGCCTCTTATGTTCTGTTTCACTCTTCACAGCAATCATTCTTTTGTACAAGTCTTTCTTTTCTCTCACAGCTTCTTTCACCTGTTCATTTTAACATGCATTACTCTTTAGTTTCCCACCCCCACAGATCCACACATATCATTCACGCACTCAACTACAGCCTCTCTTATTCTGTTCTAAGCACGTTCTATATCATTAGCATTTAGCTCGACATTCCATTTATGCTCTTGTAAAGTTAATTTTTCACCCAACAATCTTTCATATTGTGCTCTCACACTTTAATCCTGCAGTTTTTCCACTTTTATTCTTAATTGATTAATACTTTGCGCCGCTTCCTCACAAAATGCAGCTACTGTGATCACTAGAAAGTGATCTTTTCCACATTCGACTTGATGCGCAGCCCTAGTATTCATTCTTAAACTTCCTAGTATTCATTATTAAACTTCTAAGTCTCTCATCATACACAAAAAAATCAATCATCATTCTTGAATCGCCCGTTTGCCATGCATAAAAGTGAATATATTTGTGCTTAAGCTATGTGTTCAACCCAAGTAAGCCTTTTTCTAAACACAGACTCAATAATTCATTATCATTTTTGGTTACCCTTACATAACCATACCTTCCTAACACACACTATGTATTCTCTCTCTGGGTACCCAACCATCCAATCATATCTCCTAACAAGATAATTCTTTCACCAAGTTCATATGCTTTCAAGAATTCACTGAGCTCATTCCTAAACTCCATCCTCACATTCTCATTTTCACCCTCCACCAGAGCTTAGCCAGCAACTAACTTAGTTCTATGAATGCCTATTTTCATACATACCTATAGAAGCAGAATTTTTTTAAAGATATATATATATATTTTTAAATTCATGAATATGAATTGGAACACCATTTTGTACATGCAGTGAATTAGTGGATTTGTTATAAAGTATTCAAATTAAGATTATTCATTCCTCGCTCCAAACATCACGTGAGGACTGTACCAGTGTTCTAGTGACCGAATATGGAAGCTGAGCAGGGCCAGCTCTGACGGTCCCTCTCATAGAAGCCCCACTCGGTGTGAGCTGTCTCTCAAAGTCAATCCCCTTACCATTCCGGTATGAGCTTTACACTAGCGAATGGGGCCAGCCTGGGTGGGTCTGCTTTACAATAAAAGTGGTCTATATATTGTGTTTTCATCTGTGTGTTTGTGTTTTAGTATGTGTTAAAACCCAAGAAGAAAGATAATGCGTGAATATGAGTAATTAAAATGAATAAGGTAGATGCTTTACTAAAAACTCCATTCTCTTCATTAAAACTGCAAGAAAAACTGGAAATTAAACGGTTAAGAGCATATCAGTCTAATTACTTTAAGTGTATGCAGGTGGATGGAAAGGGAAAAAAAAGAACCCTTTCTAATGCTAGGGTATGGTAAACAATTGTGGACTGTTAGTGAAGAAAAACAGAGCTTATTTGGTTTTTATTGATTATTATTTAGTGGCAAGGGGTTGTGGACAACAGTGGGTTGTAAGGATCTTAAACTTTTAAGTAAAAGAATTAAAAAAACACGAGTAATGTGCAATTAATTTGGAAAAAGTATCTAAGTTTAAAACATTTGGAACAATAACTTAAATATTGCATCACAGATAGATTCCGCGGTCAAAATTTCTGTCCAAAAACACAATTAACATGTGTTCAAAAATAAGCATATATTAGGCTGATTTATGGAATGCTTAAAATATTGTTGTACTCATGAACTGGCGTTCAGAGACAGCCGTGCCCAACATTTGTACAAGTAAGGTCATAACTTGGTAAGTTTAATTCAAAACCTGTATTACTTCATTTTTTATGTTTGTAGATTTTCAGTGATTTTGTAATTTTAGTGATTTTTAAAAATTAGGAAAACTTTAATGAATTTAATTTAATATGTTAACAAGTGGTGAGAAAAATCATTACCGGTAAGCTTTGACCTGGCCCCATCAAAAATAAAGATCACACTCCACCCCTGCATAGAAGTTTAGATGACACCAACTCACACCTTTTCACAAACCGCTTAGCTGTTGGGCTTAGGATTAAACCTACTCTATGACTTCCCCTTACCCATTCGTCCATACCTGACCATAGTGCCTGGCTACAATCACTTGTCATCAAAAAATGTTTCCCTTTCCACTTATTTTCACATACACACAGACAACCAATTTTTCCTACATTCATTTCCTCTAACAGTTCATTTTCTTTACCACACACTCCTCTCACCTTCCACGTTCCAATGGACCATGTTCACATCAGATTGTCAACAGATGGGCCCCTTTAGGTTTAACCTCAGCTGCCTATTATATCTTTGCACATCCGAGGCTAATATTGTGTAGTTCATTTTAGTAATAAGTTTATTATTATTCTTTCTACTAGCTGTAATATATTAGAGACTTTTTCCTTGGAAAATCATCATTTTAAAAGTTTCCATATATTTTCTAATGGGTTCTATGGAGAGTTTCCTGGCCACTCACATATAAATAATATAGTTGCAATAATATTTTAAGGAAACGATGTTTTTAATTACTCGATATTTGTGTGATTTCAAATAATTATATAATTGTAATGCATATGTTATTAAAATATATCTTAAATAAGGGAAAATGTAGTATTTTCTCCATTTCCTGAGGTGTGGACTTATAAATTGGCCAAGTACTGTACATGGGACTGAATAATCCGTTAATGATTCCATAAATCGTTAACTAAAATGTGAGGGAGAAAAATCCTAGCATAACTATGTGGAGGTAATTGTAAAAAANAAAAAAAAAAAAAAATGTATACATTTGAATTCAAACTAAATGTTAGTGGAGACTAAAGAAAGATATGAAAAACCTACCTTGAATTCCAAATTTAAAAAATTATTTTAGTTAGTGCTTGAGATGAGGAGAAAATATATTATTTCTAAAATTTATCAACATACCATTAACAAAGTGTATTTAGTACTACAAAAATAATTTCAGCCTACCTAAGCTACAATGAGAAAAGGGGTTTGATCTGAGAAAATGTACTTCAAGTTAAAGTTACTAAATTAATATAATTGTTGGGGGGTAGTGGACTGACTGTTGATTGCATGTAATTTTTCACAACTTACATCAACCAATAACAGAGGTTTTGATCTTCTGAGTCAGCTTATACAACATTTTAACCCATTCCCTGGCACAGATGTTGAACAATGTCTTTGTTTAACCGAAGATTCCCTAATGTGGGTGCTAATCAACGTTTCATTTGATTAAATCGATGAACCACTGTACTTTAGCAAATCCGAATACTTCATATTGAAGCTAAATGGTAGGGTTACCAGTTCAATGCTATAATATGACCATGAATAAAACAATGAGAAAATAAGTAGAGAAAATGTGTATCAAATAAGAGTATACGAGTAGAAAAATTGCTGCCGAGCCTGCATAGATCTATGTGCTAAATATACGACAGGGAATGGGTTAGAGTAATAAATGCTGACTTTTAGACAAAGAAATCGATAACAAATTGTGTAATTGTTTGGTAATAATTCTACCAATGTCACAAATTTAAAACTTTCACCAGAGGTAATTTTAAACTTAGTGCCAATCAAGAAAAAATAAACATATAACTGTAGTTATTAAATTAACTAGGCAGTCTACTACATCTCCTTTAATAATATGACCAATTAAATTTGTATATCTGTGAGGTACCATCACTTCCTTCAATTCCTTTAACTTTGGAGGAAACCCTTTTCTGAACAATCACTAGCTTTACATATATGATTATGTTAAAATGTTTTACTTACAAAATTGTTTGCTAATCATCAAGCTAATAATATTACATTAAGTATTATTATATGTTACTGACAATTAAACTAGTTAAGCCTTAGATGTTATTTTTGAAGTGGCAACATTTTTATTCCATCTTAGATAATTTTATAGATCTGAAATAATTCCCAAGAAATGATCAATTATTGGGTTTAGTTAGGTAAGAAATGATAAATTATTGAATCTATTTAGGTTAAGAAAGACAAAACATAGTTTGTATAAAGTGTTCCAATATTTTTTTCTTTTTAGCAATAGTGATAACTGGCTTTGCCTAGTAAAGCATATTCTAGTATTGCATATATCACTAAGTAGATAGAAATTGAGATTTTAAACTTCAGTTTTAACAATTAAAGTCAATTATTCATACAATAATCTACTATGATGAGATTATAAATTATACCCAACCTTATCTGGATAGTAATCAGTGTTAGGTAGAACTTGAGCAACATAAGGAGATTTAGGAATGTCTTCACTGTCACAGAGAATATGAACAGCATACTCTCCTGGGGCTGTTGGGTAGTAGCGAACATCTGCAGACCCATCTCCATTGTCATGGCAATCAATTTTTGCTTGAGATGGACCCTCAATACTGAAACCTGGTGCAAATATAGTTCTAGACTATTTATCACCAATCAAGATCGATATATTGTGAAAGACCAACATGATTATTTGAATGTAAAATTAAACATTTTGATCAGTAAAATTAACTTAAATATATTTGATCAATTTTATTTTTAGAAAGAAAAAAAATAGTTTCACAAAAACTATCACTTACAGTGGAAACTCATTTATCCGGCCATCATTGATGCGGATTTCTGGTTTATTCATTGTTATTCTGAAAATAAATGGTAAGTTGGAGTAATATATATTGTTTTCAAGCATTTTCCCTATAATTTCAAGATTTTTATTAATCCAGAGGACACCTGTCTCAGTTAGGCCAGACAAACGAGGTTCCACTGTTTATATTTGCAAAGTACTTACTAACTCATAACATTAAATCCTTTAATTGGATAGAAATAATACTATTACATACCTAAGGCACCAGTTTCTCCATTAGTTTCAACAGTGAAGAGAGCTGGATAGTTCACAACGCCACCCACCAAACCAGGCCCATATGCTTTAATCAGTGTTTCCTTGTAAGGACCAACAGATACTTCAAATGGTGAACGTGGTATTTCTTGCCCAGCAAATGACACCATCACAACATAACGACCTTCCTTCCGTGGATTGTAAATTACTTCATAGGTTGTGCCATTTACTTTATGCATTTTGACAGGTTCTTTTACTCCTCCTATTTAAATTTATTATTTTTTATTAGACCAGATTATTTATACAAATCTTAACTAATACTATTAAAGAAAAGTAGTTTTAAAAATTCAATAAAAGTTAGTTCACATGAAGAAAAACCACATTACATACTACTTACTAGACTAATATTTTTTTGTGTGATCGATTCTAAGAAACATAAATATTTAAAATACTTACCTGGACCAATAATGTTAACTTCTGGAGTCCCTTCGCCAGCTCCTTCGGTATAAATTTTGAAATTGGCTTCATCTTTAACTCTTACCCCACAAGGTTGTAATCCTCTTCCTGAGGCACGTACCTTTTTAGCATCAAATACTGCAACAACAAAGTAATACTTGTAATTTAAAAAAAAAAATTATAAACAATTCACATACAATATCTATAATATTTGCAAAATGGACAAATATAATAAATATGACAGAGATATTATGTAAATAATTGAAATTAAACATTTTTGCTAGTTTCTAATATGGTTGGGACATTTAAAACAATACTAAATGTAGATGAAAGAAGTACATATTTTAGGAAAAAATTATCTAGACTACAATGTTAATATGAATCATCAATACTAGAGGGAAATCGTGTGATCAAGTACATTTTCCAAATGATATGTTAAAAAAAATAATAATACAAAATAAAATTCCTTGTTTCTAACAATGTTTTAATTATTCAAAGGACCAAATTAAAAGTATCAATTTCTAAACATAATTTTTGCTGTGCGCAGAACTTTGATGGTTATGTTCTACAAAAAACAATTTTTAGTAGGCTACTAATGTTTGTTCTTAAAAAGCCATTTAACTAGCTATTTTAAGTCAAGTTCAAACATGCATTAAAATTATATATTAAGAAAAATACATATCAAATCCAAATAGATATATTTGGAAGAAGGTACAGGAAAGGTGGATAGAAATCTTATAAAAGGGAACGAACACAATATGGATGTTACATTGAAAAAAAGAACAGTACCCACTTTACATTGCTGCCACTAGACAAAGAGGTGTTGGCTGTCTCTTTAATAAAATCGATCGTCACCTCCCAATTTCCATTCTATTGAAACTAGTCAGTAAGGCATGTGAAATGTGTAACGCAACTTCCTTAATGAGGGGGAAAATACACAAAAGGGATACAAGAGAAATTATTAAGGGATGATAGACCACCTGTATAAGAACATGTAAAGGAATAACATTAAGGATAAAGATAGTAAAAGGACAGTGGATATGAATATATTATATATCAATACCGCTTTGTCCAGTGGCAGCAAAGTAAATTGTGTACTGTGTTATTTTCATTATGACAGCCATATTGTGTTCATACCCTTTTATATGTTTTCTAGCCAACATTCCTGTACCTTATTCCAAATATATATAATAATTATCTCAATAAGCGAAAAGAGGTTTTCCTTAAAGAGATAAATTATAATATGTATTTAATATTTATTTTAAAGGGGACTTTTATAGAGGAATTTATCTGAAATGTCTTTTTTGGTTTATCAACCGTTTGACTATTCCCAATGCTTTAAATTGTGAAAGAGTAAGGGATTGGAACAAGTTGATAAGTTTATTTTATGGTGAATGGAGAGTGAATGAATCATTTATAGGCATACAAACACATTAGGAACTATTAAGGTAACTGCTTTTTAAAAAAATTAAAGACATTGCGCTTAGGTGTGGCCATCTTAGGCACTAATTTGGGCTAACTGTACAAGTAATCGTGTAGTGCTGATAATTGTTGCATATATATATTATATATATATATATATATATATATATATATATATATATTTTTAAACACAAGAGGTTTACTGGAATATCATGTTTAAGCATTTATTTCTTTTGAGCCAAAATTGCCGACATAAAAAAATCTTCCTTTCTGAGATATCTGTTAAGTTAAATTTAGCTTAAAGAGTTAATTTATTACTACAGATTTATATCAGTTCAAGCTGAAGAAACAGTGAGAGGCTTTTATAAATCTAAATTAAGGTTGCGCTCTATGAAACAATCTCTCAAGTGCTGAGATCGTCCACACAATAAATGAATAAGAGGAAGGAGTAGTATAATTAATCTTTGGTGAATCTCTACTATCACACTTATTGGATTAACTTCCAGCTATCACATCACCACAAACAAAATAGCCTGCAAAGGTCTACCTTTCAAATCTCACATCGGAGTTCATAGTTGTTGACAAGCTTCTAATGAGTAAAGTTTGGTTGCTTTACAGTACATGTTACTCTTCTCACACCAAGTTATTTGTTAGCTACTAACCAAATCATAGTGTTAGTGTATCCTTATTGATTAAAATGTATAATAATACATTGTAGAAACACTGTACAATAATGTAAAGTAAGTGATAGTGAAGGAAGCCAACCTGAAAGAATGGTTAGGTTAGGACTAGATAGAAACACACTTCTCTCTTCTTGTCTTCTTCTCTTTTATTCTTAAACATTTACTCTCTTCTTTACTTCCTAAACCTATTTTACACTTTCCACTTTTTCCCACTTTCACAATAACAGTTGTGTAAAGTGTAAAAGTTTAAGAAGAAAAGAAGAAAATAAATGAAGAAAGAAGGGTGTTTGTTTCTATCTAGGTCTAGCCATTCAGGTTAGCTTCCTTCACATTATTGTACAGTGTTCCTATATCGTCTTTTTATAGTTTTCCAAGCCATTAGGAATTAATTCATTTTAAATTTTGAATAAAATATATTCTTTATTCTATCAACCACAGAAATTTGAGGACTGTTTTTCTTAATAGCCTATACAGACTGTTGAATTATAACGAGAAAAGGTTTATGTTCAGAGGTTGTAGACCAATTGAGAATAACTAATTAGCAGTTTGATATATTTATTAATAATCAGAAATGAACATTAAAACAGATTACAAACAAGCAAACTATACCTGTACGAGAGACAACAAGAGTGTAAGTGCGTGGCAACAATCATTATACTAATGCCTCTCCTCAATCCCAAGCACACACAACAATATCGCTTCCCCTGCACACACACCTGCACACCACAGATGTCGCTACATTTATATTGGCTGTAATATAAATTTATCTATATTTCAACACAGACAATTATTTTGGCACTAACAAACAGACTGGTGTGATACAGCTTTCAATTAAAATCACACAATTGTACAAAATTAGGATACAATATAAGGTAAACTATATAATGGAAGTAAATTGTTTTTATTCTTATAATAAAAGAGTATTTTAAAATTACCTGGAGCTACACGAACTCCACAAGGGCTGTTTGGAATAGGTTTACCAGCAAAAAATATATTAACAGAATGAAGCCCTGTGATAGGTGAAACATATTCGCAGCGCCAAACATCTGGAGATATCTGGCGTAGCTTTACTGGCACAGTATTTTTATTTCCAGCTGGGTCTAGAATTATTACTTCAGGACCACCCCGGCCAGCATCTGTAAAAATATTACATAAAGATAATGTAAATTCTGTAAGATGATATTATCTAATATTTTAATGTTTTTTATCAATATGAAAAAAGTTAAAAATAAAAGTGAAAATAAAAGTGAAAATAAAATACTGATGCAATGGAATGTAAAACAAAGAATATACAAAATAATAACTTTGCTGGTTGTTCTCTATGGGTATGAAACATGGTTTCTTACATTAAATAAGAAAAAATAAATAAAAAATTAAGGTGTTCTAAAACAAAGTGCTGGGAGAAATATTTGGTCAAATAAGATATGAGGCAACTGGGGAGTAGAGGATTTTATGTAATGATGAATTACATACCCTGTACTTATCACAAAACATTGTTAGTATAAACAAGTCTTTAAGATTGTGGTGGGCAGGACATGCAGCGTGAATGGGGGAGTCTAGAACCTTGTTCAGGGTACTGACTGGCAAACAAAATGGAAACAGACCATTGGGAAGACCTACACGCAGATGTGAGGATAATAATAGAATGGACCTGAAAGAGATAGGAATAATGAGGTAGATTGGATAAAACTGGCTCAATATAGGGATAGGTGGCGTACTTTTATAAGTGCAGCAATGAACTTTAGAGCCTCTATTGCAATAGATTAAGTAGGTAAGATGCAATGAATTAGTTAAGAAATACATGTAGGTTGTAAGACATATTTTCCAAAAAATAGTCTAAATTCAACATTTAAACATCATTAGTTAAAACTACTATCAGGCACCTTAGCTCAGTCAGTAGCGTGTCTTTCTACTGAGCTAGGGGTCTCGGGTTCGATTCCAGGCATGGCCGAACAATTTATCATTGGTGAAATGTGGGTTAACCTTTTCATAGTGATGAATTAACGGCCTGGGACTGGATATTGTTCCTGTCCTAATCTTAAGTTAAATTATAAGGAATATGAAGCTACGACAGGCCTATCAAGCCAGTAGTGGAAAATATATGGCTTGAATAAAATTGACCCAGGCCACAGGCTGGAAACAGTAGTGGATGTAAAAAAAAAGCTAAAACTACTGTACAATAATTATATAAACGCAAATTTATTGCAAAATGTGATTTTAATTCATATGTATTACAAGCTGATATGTGATGATTGTCAATAGAATCAGTCCTGATAGCTTAATCAAATTCAATTAATGGAAAAATGACAACCTGGACATTGAACCTGGGGCCTTGAGCTCCAATGTTCTATCAGTGAGCCAACCAGGATCCAGGATGGCTCAGTGGAGGGGTATTAAAACAAAAAACCAAAGTTCCTGGGTTCAATTCTGGTGTCCTATTAATATTTTTAACTCAAATGAATCAAAATGTGAAGTTATTTAACTAGAAAAAAAAATTCAAGTAATTATGTTTTTTATATGAGGTAATTACTATGGTATCTCCTTAGTCTAGAAAAAAATAAAATAACAGACAACTTAATTACTAGGCGAAATTTACAAAATCATGTTTCTATAGTTAGACAATTTTGGATGATTGAGAATTGAAGCTCTAATAAAATGAGTTTTCTTGTTTGGCCCCTGATTAACTTTTACCTTAGACAATCGGAATAATTTTATCCATTCATGAAATGTATGGATGAAAAACACTAACCTTTAGTAGAGATATCAAAATATGTAGGTCTGTTAATCATAACTCCTTCTGGCTGCAAGCCTGGCCCAGATGCAGTTACCTTGCTGGCATCACCAGCGTGGCCCTCTACAAGAACAGTGTAGGGTGACTTGGGAATCTCCCGTCCAGCAAACTTTACAGACACCTTATGGTTTCCCTCTAATTTGGGTGTGTAGGACACACTATATGTCAAGTTACGATCCTTGTTGAAACGAATATCAACCTATTATAGAATGAAAATATTAAAATATATTTTCAAAGTGAAGCAAGATTATATGTACTTTTATGGATATTCCATTAAAAAATACAAGAATTAGAGAATTGAAATGTAAACCTTTTTAAATCAAAAATCAACAACAACAAAAAAAGCAAGAACAATAAATATTATTGTGCAAGTATATAGTGCCTTAGTACAATATAAAGGAAATGGATTGTATAAAATGAATTTTAAGGAAATTCACAAGCATTTACTTTAAAAGAAAGATGGGACTCCACATTGTGTCAAAATTAAGTTTAAGTCCACTTGGTTGAGTGTTAAAGTTCAATATTAAGGGTCTGTATCAAGCACATTAGAACAAAGTTAACTTTTCTGGTAAAATCATTTTCGTCTATTAAAATGTTTACAAACTAAAGGAATAGTCACTTGATGTATTCATAGAAAAAAACCCACCTGAACATCATTTGTTTTTGTTTAAATAAAATATAATCTTTGTGGTATAATTTTGTGTATAGCAGAAAATTCAATTAATATTTAGATGTCAGATTGTATTGCTCTTGGTCAAAAATAAAAATTATAATAATTAATTAATAATGTATTAACTATAGCCAAAATACCACATCAGAGAAAAATTGACCTAGCCCATAATCTTTTTTTAGCACTGCATCTTACTACCTGTTCAGGTTAAATGCAACCAGTCATATTTAAAGTTAGAACTGTTTTTATACAATGGTATTATTTTATTATTAGCAAACACATTGTTTATGCATATTGTTTTATGTTATGGGGTACCATAAATCCTGAATATAGAATGAATAGATAATGAAAATGGTATTATGAGAAATCAACCCTGTCAAATGATAACCAAAGAACAATAAAAACATAAAGTGCTGAAAGATTTATTTTTTTATGAAATAAAAAACAATAATTATATATGATTGAATTGTTGTTGATAAGAATATTGAGGAGTAAATCCCGCTCTGGTATATCGAGGGTGTCTATCTCTAAATGGTTTCTACCTTTTTCTCCACAGGTATCTTCCCTTTAAATTCATACATTAACCATTTTAATAATATAATATTTGGCAGGTGTATTAATAGCTTAGTCACTTATAACTTATAATAAAATATTAAGGTGGGCTTATAAAACTTTTAAGTGATTTGTTATTTTAATAAAACTAAAATTTCTTCACGATTTGATTAACTCATCAATGAGATTGAAATCTTCTTGGTTAAAATCAGAGCTTTGTTAATTATTTATGTTACTCACAGGCTCAACTTCTCCATGAGGATTTTCTATTGCTACATCAACTTGACCTTTTCCTGCAGAAAAGGTCTCAACTGTGAAGTTTGCAGGTGCACCAACTACAGGCCCACTAGGCTCAATCCCAGGTCCATATGCACGTACTCTGTTATATAATGAATAAAAATACACATATATAAATATTAAAGAAAGAGTTGCTCATGTTTAACACAATGAATAGATTTTAACTAAAATACTTATAACAAACGGCATCATAAAAGAAAAGGTTGAAGGGAAAAAGGAGCTTAGGAAGGAGGATTTAAATATTGGATGAAATGAAGAAAGATGAAAGTTCTGGGAGGTGAAGGAGGAGGCAGAGGACGCATAATGGTGGTCTAAATTCACTGACAAAGGAATAAACCCGTTATACAACAGAATACATAATAATAATAATAATAACAAAAATTAAAATATATGCACACTAAATGACAATTGAGACAAATTTCAGTAGTTTAATCCTAAAATTATAGGTGCTCTGGATATTGATGAAGTTTGAATTTGAGTCTCTGTGGGGGGAAGTAATTGCTATATATTATTATATTATAATCAGATAAATATATATTACACTTTATTAATGAAATAATCTTTTTGTTAAACAAAAAAATAGTAGTAGTAGTAGTAAAGTTACGACACTTAGTTAAAGTTTTGCCAAGCATGCAGAAAGAATGCACTTAAAATACTCAAGGGGTCTTCTTGTTAACTTGGACAAAGAACTCTCATCCTACATCAAGGATTCTAATCCCTTTCTAAACAGCCTTCACCGAATCAGGCAACTATTCCCTGTATTTTTCTTGGATGCCATATATGTTACTTCTCCCTGCACAAATATTTTGCATATGACAGAGCTGCCATATAGCATATTCCTATCCTTATATCACATCTGCCCACAAACAGAACAGCTTACTTATTTGCATTAGATAGAATAATTCTATAAAACAAAAAATTCTGTGCCATAATGACATTACATACTTTGAGATTTCCAAAATATTTTGCAAAGCAGGTTGCATCTAAGCTTGACGGACCCAAGCACTTTAAGCCATAGGTGTGCGCAAGGTGTTGCTGATGGGGGTGTCAGAAGACGAAGGGGGCGGGATTAACATACCCCCACACAAATCTGTTTTATATTTTTAAAGTCAATTAGAAATTAGAAACAAGGAAAAAAAAATCAATATTTTATTTTACAATATTATTCTTTTAAAGACTAAAATATTTCGCTATAGAATGTCCTCTATCTGGATGTTGAGGTCTTCAATGAGAACAACACTATTCATATGATAGATCACAAAAAACCTACTAACCACCAACATTCCATTATCATAGCAGCCCCCTTTTCCACACTAACTATTCCAAACACATAGTCTTGGCACAAGGGCCAAACTTATATTTAAGGAAAATACCAATCTCACTCAATACTGTAATTAACTTTTTACCCTATTGCTTTCATTGATACTCAAATTTTCATAGCCATCTCTGAAGAATTTTTCCATCACAAAAGTGTTTCTGATCATTTCATCACACAATACCATCCATGATTCCAAATTATTAACACAATTCTAGAGGATGTCTACATTTTTGTTGGGCATTTTATCCTTGACACAAGGCTCTCTCACTAGTTTGTCTTTCTTAAACTTTCCTAGACTCCAAATACATTCAAAACTGCTTGACATTAACAGAATGTGTATATCAGTCAATACATTAAAAGGATTTTATCAAAGTATTAAATAATGCTGCAACATGTAAGCACATATTTTTTAAATAACTGCTGTTTGTTGTTCAATATGATTTTTTCATAGAGAATTCAAATCCACCAAATTAAATATTTTACAAAAACAAATAAATTATAGTGACAGAAAAAATGTCACTTACAAATAAAAATGTTATCAAAACCCTTCCTGAAAACAACTATAAATGTACATTCGAATAAGTTAAGAATGTGTAAAAAATAAATATATTATTTAGTTAAAACAAAATATATATTATGTATATGTCTTCAATTACCCCTGCCTGTTCAGGTTATAAACACGTATGAAAATTACTTTAGTGGGGTAGGGATAAGGAAGGAAGCATTTTAGAGGATATTTACCCTCATTTGCGTGGAAGGAGAGTGAGAAACCATTTAGGAAATACCACCCTCAGTATCCTTGACTGGGGTTCAAATCTTGATTTCCCAGTCTTAAGCAGGCCAATCTAACACAAGAGTGAAACCTTAGACCATTCGGCCATTGAAGTTGGTTTCAAACAAAATATAATTGCCAAATGTGCCATACTATAAAAATGACAAATTTCATAGATATGACATGAAAAACTAATATAAAACCAATTGTTAAGGGCTTATCTTGAAAGTGATGGTTATATTTAACAAATAAAAATAAAGAGGTATACCAAATATTAAAAGATACTCGAATTAATGGCACCAATAATATTTATACCTTTCTTTCATATTATTTGATAAATACTATTTTATTTGTGTAGTTGATCCTATTAAAACATATAATAATTGTAATTAAAAATCAAACTTAAATAAAAAACAAAATTCTTTATTTAAAAAAACAGTTTTAAAAGTCTAGCTTTTAAGACAATATAAAAAATAAACAAAATGTTGATTCTGTATTAGTGTATTAACGTTTTCTGCCCAAAAAATGCATTGTTTAAAATCCTTGTAAAAAAAAAGTTGTCTTGTCAAATCTAAGTAGTATGGCACCATGTGACTGAGGGGGCCACAGAAATAAGCATGCGTTTGAAAAAATTAAATACATTTTAATTCTAAGCCAATGAAATTTGCTTGGACTGCGCTTTGACCAAGGAAACATATTCCAATTTTCTATCAAACTTTAGATGCTGTAAAATTAAAATATACAACAACAAAACTAGTAAGATGGTATCATGATTAGTTTATCTTTCAAGTGTTTTTTTTAATATAAAAAATAATATATAAATGTAAATATAACATGAATTTTAAACCAAGAACCCTGTCTTTAAATTAATGTATATAGTCATTTAGCTATACACAAACTTTTAAAACAGGTCGGCTAAATAATCACGGTATGTAAATAAATCCTAACATGAAGTTATGAATATTATATTCATGATATATCTAGGTACCTAAATAGTATATACATTGGGCCCCTCCGACCATCAATTTGCTTGAATCAAGACCAAAAATATATAGTACTTAAGTAATTAAATTAATTGAAAAGTTAAGAGTTACTAGACTCCTTTTTAAAATTTTTACATTATTTTACAAACATAAATGTGTTTCAGTAGTTTCACATTTAAAATTTAAGTGATTAATTAGATGGTTAATTTATTAGAATTTATCTAAATAGTAAGCCAATATATTATCCCTAAGATAATTACATATTATAATTAATATATAACTACAGATTAAGGTACTTTGGTTGCTATACTATAAAACACACAGCAAAGTAATACTTAATCCATTTAGATAATTTGTATGGAAACAACTAAAACATTGCCAAAACATGCAGCTCTTTTAAAATATTTTGCTTCTTCAGTCATTACTAGCTAAATTATTTACACCAAATTGAAATTAAAACCAAGCAATAAGAATATAAAAAAGTGAAACTTGAATAATTTATTATGTATTTATTCAAACTGAATTTTTAAACTTTTTTTGCAAATGATGAACTCACCTCACTGTTAAATATCAAAATATTATCAAGGCTTTAGAAATATTTTCTGAATTAATCTTTAAAGAGTCTACTTCAGCACATTAAGTCTATTTTTAATCTCATATTTTGAATTTTAGTAATATTTCACCTATTTTAAAGTTACTATTTCATCACAAAAATTCTACCGAATATTATAAATAAAACATAAAATTACATTGGCTGTAAATACATCCGTCAGTTATTTTTATACTGAGATTTTAACTATCTCCAATAGTTAAGTACAATTTGAAAGGCAGTTAGAACTGTGCCCTAATCCCCCATCCTTTTATTATGTTTTAACAAACCACAATTAAAGGATTATTCATACAAATAGGGCACAATTAGGGTATAATGATAAAGCGTGTTAAAATAAAAACGAGAACACGTATATATGGCTGTGAAACAAAAAGCTTTCAAACAATAAGAATCTCACACACATAAAAACTCACCGTGGAGGAGGAATACTGCATTGACAGCAATGCAAGAAAAAAAATACAAACATTAGAATCCAAAGGGCATATATAAAAATTATTATGTTTGCATTTATTATGACTTAAACAGATTCATCATACATGATTAACTTTAAAGTAAGGTAAATCAAATATTTAAAATACCTTAACCTAAATCACTTAAATTACATTAAGTGTCTTAGTGTGCAAGACTACCTTTCTATATATAACATCCATTCCTTTCGTTTGTTTGGGTATGATCAGTAAATATGATATTGAATAGAAAAAACCTAGATGGTTTCACTGAAGTGGTTCCAGTTTGCTAGCCTTACTAAAGAATAACAATCGTGTAATCAAAACAGAATGTCAATACAGTAAAACACAAATAATCTTCCGCTACTAATACTCTTCTCAGTGACCGGAATAATGGGTTATTAAGGTAAGCAGAGATTGTCTAAACTCTAAGCATGAATAGCTATCCTCATTGATTAGGACTTAATTAATACTCATCCTTGAGTGAGTTAATATAGAGTAAAGTGTAGACTGTATGATTGGTAGAATGGAAACTGTGTGATAGGACCATTCCAAGTGAATAGTTTTAACAACACCACATAACTTATCTATAGTCCATAACATGGACCCTGCTACATATCAGTTAGTAGTAGTTTTCTAGAGTTGCAAATAAGTTTTTTTATTACTGCATATTACTACTGGTTCAGGATATATGTGTGCATTATAATTACTCTAATGGGAAAGGGATGAGAAAGGAAACATTTTATAGGTAATATGCCAGTATTTGTGTGGAAGAAGAGTGAGAAAACATTTAGGAAAAACCACGCTGAATGGACACAACCAAGATTCGAGCCTCAATCACCCCGTCATTAGCAGGCCAGTCTGACCTAGAGTGACTCCTTAGGCTAGGGGCTCCCAAATGTTTTAGAGTGAAGGAGCCTTTGCACCAGAAAAATACATGCTGGAGCCATCATAAATAAATGGTACGGCGCACCGCACAGACTTTCTCTCTCTTTCTATAAACTCGTAAGATTTCTGAACGGAATAATGTACATTGTATCATCACCACTCCACATAAGAACACGCATAAAATAATATACAATGATATATAATCAATGAGAAAAGAGGCGCATCTTTGTCCACCTAAGAGCATTTCAAACAGTTTAATGTCTTCCACAAGGGTCAAAACTTCGTATTAAAATTTCGATTTCTGGTTAAAATTTTAACATTTTATAAGGTGTTGCAGATCTTCAAGTCATCGCATTGATATTTAATTATTCATTTATACATTTTGACCAATAAAAAATGTAAATATTGACTATTGAGTCTAAAATGGAGATAGATCATTGCTATGCAAACATTTCTCCTAAGAGATTTAAGGAAAAATAACATACTTTTTTAGATACTTATATTTAATTACTCTATGGCATTGGAGAATTATTGCGTTAAGACTTAAGTAGTATATGTTTACAACTAAAGCTCACAAAATTGTATTAATATATTTGCAAATATCTCAGAAACTGTTGCTTTTATAAAAATATATGTCAAATAAAAGTTTTTTATTTCTAATAGTCCTACAATTTTGCAATGATAAGTTGTTTAGTTTCTCAAATAGTTGTGGAGATACGGAAATTAACGCTTCTGTAAAGTACCCTAAAAATCATTTTCATAGGAAAATGAAAATAGCCAGTTTATTTATAATCTTAATCAACGCCTAGATACGAATTTTAATCAAAATCGTTTGAGCAGATTTTGAGAAAACCAAATTTTTCTCTTTTCGCCCTTCAGTAAACTACCCTTAATTTTAAGTTTTTATAGACACACAGACAGACGGCATTGCAAAGACTATTTTTTAGGGTTCGGGGGGTCATGAGACGTCGACATCCATCAACATTTCAGGTTAGTTTTTTTTTACGGTCGCAATACTTAAACTTTAATGTCCAAAAAGTTAAAAAAATTCATATAATTGCGTATAGATTGAAAGTTATTGATTTTATAAAAATATGTTTCGGATAAAATATCTGTATTATAAATATATATACATATTTGTAATGCTAAGTAATTTCATATCTCAAATAGTTTCGGAGCTATTATAAAAAATGTTAATTTACGCATCAGACCGGAGCCCTTAAAGCCATTTTGCCGAAATATTGAGAGTAGCCATTTTGTTTGGAATATTTATTAATGTTCATAAATGAAATTTAATCAAAATCGTTAGAGCCGATTTTGAGAAAATCGACTTTTTCTCTTTTTTCCCTTCAGTAAACTACCCTTAATTTTAGGGGTAGATATCCAATTCCAAAAACCCCTCGGGGCAACCCTATGAAAACCCTAGATATCAAGTTTCAGCTCAATCGGTAAAATAGTTTAGGCTCTAGTTGGAGGTACAGACAGACAGACAGACAGACAGACAGACAGACGGACGGAAATTCCAAAACCACTTTTTCGGATTCAGAGAGTCATAAAACGTCAAGATTCATCAAAATCTCGAGTTCGAATTTTTTGACGATCACCATACTTTCTCTACCTGTAAG
Source organism: Timema bartmani (assembly GCA_902151455.1). NCBI lineage: Eukaryota > Metazoa > Arthropoda > Insecta > Phasmatodea > Timematidae > Timema > Timema bartmani. The sequence goes on along the minus strand of CABFWB010000702.1, from coordinate 128,842 downwards.
ATAGAGAGAAAGTAAAAAAGTTTATAATAAAATTATGAACATTAAATAACAACAGTTAAATTCTACAAGTATAAAAATATAATATAAATGGAAAACAGCACATGTTCTGGATGTGCCTCTGGCAAATTCCTTTATTCAGATTAGAAAAAAATTGACAATTCTATTTACTGAAACTATTTTATTGTGTGAAAAAGAAATAAAGAATATTATAACATTTCTTCAGAATGTCAGATAACTATGGTTGAACCCAAGGGCTCCAAGGAGAAGTATGAAAATCACTGCCTTAGACCATTCAACCACTGCACTGAAGCGTGTATCAGTATTATTAATATCAATTATTTCAGTAGTAATCTATGATCCTCTGGGTGATTCAATTTGATAGTTCTTCTTCAGAAGCTTTTAAGATCGACCAGCCATGTATTTTTAATCTAAATATAGGGGAGATTTTCTCCTCTGACAACTCCTTCATTACACTATTGGTTGATTATAAAACCCACAATAATCTTTATCCAAGAATAAAATATTTGAAAAGAGAATTTATTTTTATCATTTTTGCTAAATGTATTGGAAAGGTTGTGTGCACTTTTGTTTTGGGGTAAGTTACATGCATAGAAAATAAATAGTAAATAATAATAAATAGTAAATTTTAAGAAGTTAACAGTTGACAATGTGGAACACAAAAACTATGGACTTAAAAAAACAAATTTAAAGAACAAGCTCAAAACTTAAGAAATTTCACAGAGATAAAACCAATGAGCCCCCTTTACACTGATAACTCTGAAAGGGCGGTAAATGTGTCGCCAAATATGTGTTGATACATGTGCCTTAAGTGCAGAAGCATAGCACAATATTTGTTCAAGTAAGGTGTAATTTAAAGATGTCAAAAATTGTGACTTATTTTAAAATAATGTATTATATTTTATATATTTTTTCTTAGTGCAAGTTAAGTTAATAAATTATATTTTGACCATTAATCATTTTATAATAATTGGAACAATGTTTAGCTTGTGCTTTGTATGTAGTACTGTATTCTAGAGAGCTCAGTGGTAGAGCAATGATACACTAAGCTAAGGGTCGAGGTTGAATTCCTGTAGTCGGGTGTCATTTTTCAACCAAGGGAAATATTAACAAATACAGAGTGACTAGCCAAACTAGATTTTTAAATTAACTGACTTTTCCAGGTTTCCCAGTTAAAATAGGTTTTTCCAGTCACTATATATAAATACAGTCGACTCCCAACTATCCAGCCTAATGTGGCGGAAGGGCAGGCCGGACAACAAAAAATACAGATAGGCCAGTTCTATAAATATCTCACTTCCTGCCCCCCTCCCACTCCCCCATACCATTAAAACACACGTTTTATACCAAAACCCGCTCTTTTTCATATTTTCTGATTTTTTAATACAGACTGGTACTTTTTAAATTTTTCTATGTACTGTACTGTACATTTTTAAAAATTATTACAGAATAAAAATATTGTACACATTTTAAGATAAATTTTATAATGTCCAACTTAATTGCAGGAAACATAAAATTATGTACCCTGTACAGTATGAATACAGTAGTATCAATACTCCAGAGTCCAGTCACTTTATAGCGCATAGTTTCTCCTCCATAGTCACTACAACCTTTTTTCGTTTATCACCCATTTCGTAATCTTCAATAAAAAAAAAAGAAGCACACCAAAAAACTATTTATGAACATAGCCAGGAACAGCGGCAAACGTATTCTGCACTTGTTGACATCCAATACACAGCTGATGAAACAAAGAGCAAGTAGCAGGGCAGGGGGAGGCCTGCGCTTTTCATGTTGTAGCTTGTCTTTTGCCCGCGGCACATAGGAGGATCGTAGATTGTAGCAGACCCGGCTTCCAACGCCTTGGCAAAGTAATATGTACCTCATTTTATCACAGATTTTTTTTTAATTAGGCCAGATAGTACGGAGGGACAGATAGTCATGAGCCAGATAATCGGGAGTCTACTGTATTCAGTATATTACAAACCTTATTTTATTAATATCGCAACTTAAGGTAATAATGTTTTTAAACACACATTGTGAAATTGTGTCACTCTATGAAGGCACCCTTTTTAGTGGTGTCTTCCTATAACGTAATCGAAACCTCTTGCATGTGCATAGCCATCCCTCAACTTTAGCTTAAGACGTGCGATAGAGGGGTGTGAAGACAACACAAAAATAACATGTTACTTTAAGAATTGAAATCTCAGTACGCTCAACAGGGACAACTGTGGTTAAAAGAGATTCGCAGCAAGTATTAACAGGAAGTAATATATTATGACTATTGTAAACAAAAGTTGGGTATTATTTTAGTGCATAAAAAAAATTCTAGAAATTTGATGAAATTTCCTAATTTTTCCACGACTTTTCCTTGACCAAAAAAATTTCCAGACATTTCCCTATTTTCCAGGTCACTGGACACCCTGAAATATTGATTTTATAATAATTAATATAATCCATATGATAATCGGTATAAGGTGCAAGACTAGCTTACCCTGAGAATATGACTCTGCGGAGAAAACATAATTTCCATTTCATCTATTCAACATACTGGTGTGAGAAATTGTGTCAACACTTTCTGGGGCCCCTCTGCATTATAGTTTTATTAAAATAAAAAGAATGTCATAATCTTAAAAAATATTTCAGCAGTTTAAACAACTTAAACAAACGTTACAGAATGGGTAGGGTAGTAAAATAATATGGTAATACTGCTTGTTGTAGATATTTTAATAGGGTTTCACAAATAAATAGTATATTTAAAATAATCTCTCGGTGTTATCCTTCAAAAGTTTTTGCCTTTTAAATTGTAAGAATGGTTTTACCAGTGATTTGTGTTTATTTTTATATAATTGGGAACTGCTTTTCAGTCTGATGTATACAAGTATACACTATAACCATAAAACTAACCGTATGAAGATTTAAAATTGTGTTTGGATTGTTGGTGTCAAAAAGTATGGGTGTGCTATAATGTGTTGTCAAAAGATTTAAAAAAAGTGTGATGATGATAAAAATTTATTAAGGCTATAAATGAATGATAAACTTTTATGCCCATTTTTGGACAGGCTGAATATTCAAATAGTGTGCTTGCAAGTCCAAGTTGAAAAATAATGATTCCATTTTAATCACAGTGGGATGGTATGGTATTTGGAAGTCTTTTCTTCTGTGTGTGTGTGTGTTATTATTTTTAATTATTGCGTCTTACTAACTATTCAGGTTATACACATATATTATAATTACTTTAATGGAATATGGATAAGAAAGGAAGCATTTAAGAAGTAATCTACATGCATTTGTATGGAATAAGAGTGGGAAACCATTTAGGAAAAAACACCCTCAGTAACCTATAACAAGATTCAAACCCCAATATCTTCGTCTTCAGCAGGCCAGTCAAATACGAGTGTGAAGTTTTAGACCATTCTGCCCCTGGAGCGGGTATAAGTGTGTATTTAACCACATGTGTAAGATTGTGCAGATGTGTGTGTGTGTGTGCCTTTGAATAATAAAATAGTTTTGATCAAATTCTGTACACACACAGATATTCTTTGGAAAATGTCTTCTTTAAATTTGTTTTATATTTCCTTCAATTTCAATAGGATCTCCAAACGTCTATAAACACATGCCTAACTAAACCATGTCTGACATACAAATAAATAGAGAAAGCTAAATTTATATTGTTATTATATCTCATCTGTCTTGCACTATAAAATGAAAAATTCAAAACTAAAATGCAATACTATGAAGTATGGTTAGGCAAAGATAATAACAAGTTATCAAGCTGAATCACTTTCATACTGCCATGTATAACTTTACATTAGGTAATTAACAATAAATCAAACATTAACAACAGACAATTAAAGGTATTTAATAAATCCCACTACTGTGTAATGTACCATATTAGACCAAATGAAGACCTTGCTGTGAGTGAAAGAGTAATTAATATAAATATTTAGGGTTGACCGTTTGAATAGAGGTGATGTTAATAGTGAAGGGGACAGATAGATGCTAGTTTGTTCTGTGTATATAGCCAGCATAGTTATTGTCAGAGCCCTGCTTTTATGGTGAATAAAAAAGCCCAATTTCGTTTTTAAGTTTCCCAAAAGCGGTGAATAAGCGGTGAATTACAAAAATCCTATTTTTGCGACGAAATTATCGAACTAAGACAAAAGCGTTAAAAAAGTGGTTTTTAACAAACTTTCGTGATTAAGGTGACTTTGTTGGGTTAAAACTAGACTTCCAGGACAATGTTTGAAACAGGTAAACTAAACATATTGAAGTGAAAACAAAAAATTACATTTTGTTTGGACAAAACGCTAAAAAACACTAGTCCGCAAAAAAATGTGCTGTCAACTTATTAAAAAAGTAAGATTTAGCGGCAGCTGGTCCGGGAAAAGTATGTACAAGTCACAATAACAAAATATTACACAAAAATCATCTTGTTACTTCACAAAAATTGTGACTATATTTTTAAATCTCAATTTAGGCTAGAAAAATACAGAATAACTACTCAACATCACCAAACTGCAACATGCAGCTGGTAACAATGTTATCCACTTTCATTGTGGTTCTGCAGTCTGTTACTACTAAACTATACCTAGAAAAATATCGTTCTGAATCTGCATTTGAAATCGGCAGCCACAACGCTTGCAAACACTTTGTTGCGAAGTCACTGAACATACTGTCTGTCTTCAGCCCTAGCAGCACATTATCAATTTTTAAACTTTCGATGCCATCACTGGGTTCCATCAAAACTTTCAATTTTTTACACATTTCAATGTAGAAAAAAAGACAAATTTCCATCTCCATCGCGATTATCGCGAATATAGTTTAAAATCGCGAATATCGCGCTAAAACGCCGATTTCGTGAATTATCACGACAATTCTAAGCATATATTTGCAATCAGGTTAACCTGAAATGTGAACATCTAAAAGAAAAAATGCCATATCTAACATTCGCGAATTATCGCGATCTCCACAAACACAGGGCTCTGGTTATTGTCAATATAAAAAAAAATCTGTTTGAAAATTTTAAAAAATTATTTTGTGCACCATGTTTAGCTATCAATTTGTGCTATACACATATTTATACTAATGGGATCGGAATGAGCAAATTAAAACTTAAAAAATGTGCCTGTATTTGTTTAGAGGAAGAGTGGGAAACCAACCATTTGTTAAAAACCACCAGGAGTGATGCTTTAAACCAAGAGACCTACAAAGCATATTCACCAAGTGTTATAATGATAATGAATTAAGAGGATTTAAAAAAAAAAGTTTTATAATGTGTCTAAGTACAACCATAGTAAGTTTAACAGCTTAAATTTTCCTGTTTGTGTTTAATTATTTGAGTTATATATATGTGATCCAGCACCTTAGCCCAGTCAGTAGCATGTCTGTACTGAGATAAGGGCCCAGGATTCGATTCCCGGCATGGCCGAAAAATTTATCATTGGTGAAATGGGGGTTTACCCTATCACAGTGATGAATTAATGGCCGGGGACTGGGTGTTGTGCCTGTACTTGTCTTAAATTATATTAAAAGGTGTATGAAGCTACAACAGGCCTAGCAAGTGGGTAGTGGAAAATATGAGACTTCAATAAAAAAATTTACCCAGATCATAGGCTGGAAAAGTATAAAACTTTTACTTTACATCTATTACTGACAATAATGGATGTAAAATAAAAGTTATATTATATGCCTCTTCATGAAGTTGCTCAAGAACAAACAAGCGGAATATAAATAAATTAATCATGTAATAACTCTGGTTTTACCAGTTCTATTGAGAACTGTGGTATCAATAATGAAACATTTGTTGTTGTTGAGTAGAGGTCAATGTAGTTATGGACTTAGCTATACATAAATTACAAAATTTAGACATGGATTGGACAGGATTATAAGATGTTGCAAAAATAAGCAGTACCAGAATGATCATAGAATGTTTTCATTGTCTTTGACAAAATTGTATAATAATTATAATGTTCAATCCTTGGGTTAACTATGCACAACATAAAATAATATGAATAATACAAAGGTTTTTTTAAATTGAGGTTTGTGTATCATAAGCATTCCCAGCTTAGAATCATAAGGCCGAGGCTAAATCCAAACCAGGCGTATTGTAAGTGGTATTTTATTAAAATGATATTTTACTATCATGTGTTCTTGGGTAAGTTAGTTTATTGTTGAAGGTTGATAGGACAGTATGTGTGTAGTACCAAAAAATTGGTTTTGAATGTAAGGGTCTAGACAGTGAGCTGTGAACATGAATAGTTCAGTAATAGAGAAGATAGTCTTTTGCCATATTAACTGGGGTCATAAATATATTCTTATTTATACGATCTTTCACTAGCACTAATTAATTCTAAGCACCACCTATTACCACCTGTTCGGGCTATTAGCTTATATACTAATTATGCTAGAGGCTTTAGGGATGATGAAGGTTATACTAGTTTATATTAGTAGGAAGTGTAAATGAATTTGCGTGGAGAGTTGAAAACTATTATGGAAAAACCACCTTCAGTACACCCAACTGAGATTCAAACCTCGATCTCCCCATCATTAGCAGTCTAGTCTACTGTGAGAGTAGCACCTTAGACCATGTGAGCACCAAAGAAGGTCATTAGCACTATTCACTAATGTAATTGTGAAAGAAAAGTTCAGTCATAATAAAACATTTATGTATTAAAAAAGCACAAACAAAGCAATAGAAAAATTAAATTATCATGGATTGTGAAAAAATATTATTAATAATCACAGCTACATGAGCTTGTGTAATGAAGCGTTAATATGGTCTGGTTTGGTTTGCCGCCAATGAGAAAGTGTTAAGTGTTTACTAAAACTTATTTTACTCTCTCCATGCAAGTATGGGTGCATTTTCTCTCAATTCTACCTTCCTAATTCATATTCCATAAGTGTGTGTATAGAAAAGGCCTAGACAGGTAGAAATACGCAAATCAAGTAAAATATTGCAAAATCATCCAAATTAACAAAGCTAATGATGTTGCCCAAAACAAGTATGAAATATATTATCTTGATAAGTTTTATAGAAATCAAATAAATTTCAAATGGGTTGCAAAATAAAAAATAAAATAACTATATATTTTAATAACTTTCTTTGTGCATCTATTTTAAGTAAATACAATAAATTCACTTGAAGTAGAGCTTGATAAAATTATCTGCCGGACCATAGTTTTTATCAAACAAGGTGCATTATAAAATGATGCATCTTAATTTAGAGTTAAATGCAGACTGCAGTTTGGAATTTATATAAATGGGCTGTTTAAAGTAAAGTAATTCATGAGATTGTACTAGTTTGAATAGAGGATTACTTTTAACACTAAATAAAAAAAATATATCACTTATATATACTAAGCAAGAGCTACATATATGTAATTAATGCTTTTCAATTATGAGTATAAGGTATTATTTATAATAAAACACGGATTACACACAAAAATTGTTTACGATTTATAACTAAATTTCTAGTGTGTTATAAAACAATTGTCCTTCAAAAAAAATATCTGTTAAAAGTAAATTAGACAGTAAAATGAGTGCCAATAAATAAAAATATCTAAGATTTGTTCCCTCCAATAAACTAATCAATTACTTTTTTAAATGGAGTTAAGTAACTAAAAAGTTAGCCATTTAATATTTTAAAATATGTAATGTATAACTCTAAAACACTCACAATGGACCTTCAGCAAGCTGTAGACAAGATTGAACCATTTCAAAACATGTTAAATAACTGGGGAAGAATTATTAAAGATGTGACCACAATAATTTAAGACAAAAATTTTGTTTAATGTGTGATTTTTTGTGTTACAATTTGGTAAAAGGTATTTAAATCTACCTTTCTCTAAAGATATTGTAAAGGTATGAAGGAAGATTATGGTCTAAGCTTATAGTTATTAATTTCTAGTTCAATATAATGTTTTAGTGTGTAATTACAATGATAAAATTAATTTTCCTGAAACTTGGAGCAAAAATATTGTGGTTATTTTTTTGTGATTATGTATATGCTTCTTAAATTATTTTATTTTACTTATCAATATATATATATGTATTGATAAGTACATAAATATATATATTTAAATTTAATTTTTACTTGCCCGTTTCACTACCTTTTCAGGTTATATTCATAAGTTATATAATTTATTTTTACATATTATAACGGTATAGTTAACAATGAGCAGATTTAAGTCACTTTCAGTTGTTTTGTGATTAATTTAATAATTTTTTTTTACATCCAATGATATAAGGAGTCCATGGCTTATAGGACACCCATCCAAATCCCCAATTTTTTAGACTTATTTTGCTATTAAAAAAACCTTTAAAATTCTCCAAAATATGAATTATGCTACACATATGTTTGTGCTTTGTATAGTCAGCAGTTAATTGTGCCACAGTGTAGACCCAGTGTGAATTTTGTGGACTATTTCAGCTGTTTTTGTGGAATTTGCCCATAATAATGCTTGATAAGAAAAGAAAATTTGTTTTATCACCTTTGCACATTTATATTTATCAGTCACCTTCTGTGTCGCCTGGTAGTTTCCCCTACTGCTTTTCTGAAGGTCATGGTGAGATCCGAGATTGTCTCGTGTTAGTCTGCTAGCAGTAGTGATACTTTTTTTTTGTACTGTTAACTGATACTACACACGCGTGCATGTGACATTTTATTATTGGGGCTGTGAATACGCACGTGTGCATTTACACTTCAGCTAAGTTTTATTACTTCTATAGCATTATATACTACTTTTGACACTAATTTTTATGAGTAAATTATTTTCTCAATTGTTGACAGATTAAATTTTCGCTTTATTTTAGGCAGTTTTTGGAAATATACTCTCTCAAAAATTGTGAGAGCTTTGAATTTGTTCTATATACACTTATTGCGAACAAGTTTTGTATGCAGTGTATATATGTGTCAGTGAGTGAACGTGCCCGTGTTTGGTTTTGTTAGTGCTTTCATTTTTGTACAATTTTATTGAGGAAAATGTCTGGACCTAATGACCAAGATATACTACGCTGGCTTGACAAAGACGAATTCGGTGCTTCCGATGACAGCGCTGAAGATATAGTCAATGAGAGTGATCATTACTAAGATAGTGAACAATTGGCTGACAAAGGTAATTGCAATGAGCTTTATATTGTTAAAGATGGAACTCAGTGGCGTTCTGCACCAAATCAAAATTATAGAGTAAGATGACGTGAATGTGATTTGCTTCGCTGCCTCCCTGGTGTTCTGCATGCTGCCAAGAATGCAAATAGCCCAATACAGGCTTTACAGTTTTTTCTTTCTGATCAGATGTTAAAACGAATTTGTCAGGTGCACCAATATTTGCATAGCGTCTATTCAAGATAAGTATTCAAGACCTAGAGATGCAGCTGAAGCTACTCTCCCTGAATTGAAGGCATGTTTAGGGATTCTTATTCTTGGGGGTGTTTTTAAGGTTTAACATACCAGACTTGAGGATCTTTGGAGAAATTATGGAACTGGCATAAAATATTTTAAGCTCACTATGGGAATCAACCGTTTTAGGTATTTACTAAAATCCTTCAAATTTGACGATATTACATCTAGAAACCAGCGAAAAACTAACAGACAAATTAGCTGATGTTAGATATCTTATTGGTAAATTTAATGAAAACTATAAGATGCATTACAGTTTGTCTGAAAGGTTAGCCATTGATGAAATGCTTGATGCATTTAGAGGGTGGTGTGGGTTTCGCCAGTACATCCCATCCAAACCTGTCAAATACGGCATATAGATTTTTGCCCTCACAGATGCTAAAATGTTCTATACAAACAATGTAGAAATTTACTGTGGAAAACAGCTTGAAGACCCCTATAAGTGAGAAAACAATCCTCATAGTATTGCCGAGCGACTTGTGCAGCCCATATCAAAAAGTGGTCAAAATAGTACATGCAATAATTGGTTTGTGCCAGTTATATTAGCCCAGGACTTACTGAAGAACGACAAACTTTCAATGATAGGGACTATAATAAAGAACAAAAAAGAGATCCCACTGTTTATGATACAAGTGAAAGGTAATCCAATAGATTCCAGTATCTTTGCTTTAAAAAAAAATTAACTCTCGTGTCTTATAAGCCTAAGAAAAGCAAAGTAGTGCTAGCATTATCAGCATTCCATAATGAGGAAGACAAAATTGAAGATCTAGAGGGTGCTGAAGTCCATAAAACCCAAAATTATCACATTTTAAAATGAAATGAAATCGGGTGTTGATAAGGTGTATGAAATGAAGTGTGCTTATTCTGTAGCCAGAATAACCCGAAGATGGATTTAAGTTTTTTTTTTTTTCATTTATGAATAATGCTGGTATAAATTCCTACATAATTTACAAGGATAATACTAAATCCAACTTGGAAAGAAAGCACTTTTTGAAAATACTTGCAAAGGAACTTCTGAATGACCATTTGCGTTTGAGAGCCAAGCAGCAAAATTTACCTACTACAGTAAAGCTGCGTCTTATAGAGAGATCTTGGAGATTCCAAAAGCTCAACCAGAAGTCAGACCAGAAGAAGTGAGAACCCGGGGAAGGTATTTTTGGGATTAAAATTTTCTAAAAAAAATAGGCCAACTCGATTCACGTGCAGAGGTTGCAACAAGTATGTCTTAGCAAAAAAACTAGTTTGTAACTTTGCCATTTTGGTTTTTGTTTGATTACAAATCTTTTTTGTCATTAATTTGATTTTTCTTTTTTTTATTGTGTTCTATGTATGAAAATATTTTGTAATCTCAAGTTAGTTCCTAAGAAAACTTATAAGTAAGTTTATTGAGAAAAGTGTATCATGGGTGTAAGTTACTAAAACAATAAGGTAGTATTAAAAAAATAGCGAGAAAATCAACATGGAAAAGATCTTTTTAATATATGTATGATCATTTTAAATGAAAATAAGTATTCTTAAATGTTTCAAAAGTACTAAGGAATGCGAAATCGAACCGAAAACTGCCGTAAAACAGAAGTGGATTAACAGTCCGCACATGTGTATTAAGGTTATAGGTGTCCACGCGTGTAGTGGAGGGTTAATTGACTCAAACCAAATGTTTTATCTGCATATTATGATGGGAAAAAGATAAAATTAGCTTGTGTGTGTTTATTTTTAAATTTATATTTAGGAAAAAACTTACTAACTTTGATAACAAAAGTTTATTTTTAATTTCAATATGAGAAGGTATCTGGAATTTTAATTAGTTGTTAGAGAATAAAATATTAGAAAATATTAACTTATGTATATATCTATATATATATATATATATATATATATATATATATATATATATATAAAA
>CABFWB010000702.1:103905-117383 GCA_902151455.1 Timema bartmani | reverse complement strand
ATATATATAAATATATATAACATTTATATATATATATAAATATATATAACATTTATATATATATAAATATATATAACATTTATATATATATAAATATATATAACATTTATATATATATAAATATATATAACATTTATATATATATAAATATATATAACATTTATATATATATAAATATATATAACATTTATATATATATAAATATATATAACATTTATATATATATAAATATATATAACATTTATATATATATAAATATATATAACATTTATATATATATAAATATATATAACATTTATATATATATAAATATATATAACATTTATATATATATAAATATATATAACATTTATATATATATAAATATATATAACATTTATATATATATAAATATATATAACATTTATATATATATAAATATATATAACATTTATATATATATAAATATATATAACATTTATATATATATAAATATATATAACATTTATATATATATAAATATATATAACATTTATATATATATAAATATATATAACATTTATATATATATAAATATATATAACATTTATATATATATAAATATATATAACATTTATATATATATAAATATATATAACATTTATATATATATAAATATATATAACATTTATATATATATAAATATATATAACATTTATATATATATAAATATATATAACATTTATATATATATAAATATATATAACATTTATATATATATAAATATATATAACATTTATATATATATAAATATATATAACATTTATATATATATAAATATATATAACATTTATATATATATAAATATATATAACATTTATATATATATAAATATATATAACATTTATATATATATAAATATATATAACATTTATATATATATAAATATATATAACATTTATATATATATAAATATATATAACATTTATATATATATAAATATATATAACATTTATATATATATAAATATATATAACATTTATATATATATAAATATATATAACATTTATATATATATAAATATATATAACATTTATATATATATAAATATATATAACATATTTATATATAAATATATATAACATATTTATATATATATAAATATATATAACATATTTATATATATATAAATATATATAACATATTTATATATATATTATTATATATACCATATATATAATTTAAATATATGGTATATGTTATCCCCTGAATCGCTGTTTAGATAAATATTGTGCAAATAGACACTATTAGCCAGTTGGTTTTTGAAAATGGCCATTATTTGTGAAACGCAGGTGTCTGTTAGTACTGAATTTTCATCTTTAGTGCTGTACATTTAAGGTGCGGCAGAAGAGAGCGCGAGTAATCTTACAGTTTTTATAGAATAGAAATTTTTTGGCAAAAATAAATCAAATATTTCTCCAGTAGAAACATAGAGTTTAGTTTTCTTCACATTCTAATACCAATAGATCTTGAATATCTGTCAAGGGTGTCCCGTAATTTTGTCAAAACTTTTTAAATAAAGAGAAAAAGTTTTGACAAACTTCAAAGACACCCTTGACAAATATTTAAGATTTGTTGATATTAGAATGTGCAGAAAACTAAACTCTATATTGCTACTTGAGAAATATTTGATTTATTTTTGCCAAAAAATTTCTATTCTATAAAAACTGTAAAATTACTCGCGCTCTCTTCTGCCACACCTTAAGGCAACTAGTAATGGTTTCTCAATCTGGCACCTTAGCTTAGTCGGTAGCCTGTCTATCTACTGAGCTATGAGTCGCAGGTTCGATTCCCGGCATGGCCAAAAAATCATTGGTGAAATGTGTGTTTACCCTTTCACAGTGATGAATTAACGGCTGGGGACTGGATTTTGTGTCTGTCCTAGTCTTAAATTATATTATAAGGTATTTGAAGCTATGGCAGGCCTAGCAAGCCAATAGTGGTAAAATGCATGGCTTGAATAAACAACAGGCACTAGTCATTGACTGGAAATAGTAATGGATGTAAAAAAAAAGTTTCTTTTAAGTGGCTATGCATAAGTTAAGTTATTTACCAGATATATGAAATAATCTAGCTATCACTTTTTTGGAAACCCTCCACGTTTGTGCAACGTTTGTGCAACGTTAGTGCTCATTTTTTATCGTTAAAAGCTGAAAATTTAAGGCAAGGCACTTATTAACAATTTCATATGTTTGGCTAAGTTTTGGTTAATAAAAGTTAATATTCTGCTATGCTACACCAACTTTGTAGCCACACTCTTAGCGCCAATTACTGCACCACAATGAAAAAACATTGAATTAATTATACGAGTAAAATAGTTTTGGTTCGTTCTTTCATCAGAGTGCAAAAGTTCTCCTTTGTTGGAGTGTTTCTTTATTTCCTATGTGTCATCTCGGATTGAATTTAGGTCCAGGGATTTTCCTGGACAGTCTAGAAGGGATATTATTTTTGTAGATACAATAGAATTTATCACTTGTGATATATGATTGTCATCATTATGTTGCTGAAAAATCTAATTGCAAAAAATTCTTTCTGAGTATAAAGTATCATGTTCTGTGTACATGAAATGGCCTAAAGAACCAATGAAATCTACCCAATTTCCAACTAGTTGAGCAGAAAAAAGTCTCCAAACCATAACACCTCCACCATAATATTTTACCCTCAGAAATGGATATCAAGGATTGTATTTAGTGCACACTGGGCATGGTACATACTGCTTACCATCATTTCCTAACAGTTTGATATTTGATTCATAAAATAAATGTACTTTATTTATGTTTTTTGTATTCCAGTGTTTGTGTTTTTCACCAAATTATTTTTGATTACCAAAGTTTTTAAACCCACATATCAAAATCTTTTACTGCAGTCACACATCAAGTTACAGTGATCTAATGTTCATCAGTGTGATTTTCTTTCATTTCATAGTTTTTGAGCAATCTCAGATGCACTCTTTTTAACATCCATCAGAATTTTTATTCTAATATTTTATTGACACGGTGTGTTATTTGTTGTGTTTGATCATTTTGATGCGATTTTGCTAGCTTTATGAAGATTTAAATGTAGCAATATATTCAATATGAGTAGTTTTATTAATATATATTATATTGAGAACTTTGCGAGATGTGGTTTTCATGTTCGAATAGACTTTTTACGGCTTCACTCAATATGAATGTGATGTGCTGCTGCATTTTATCACTAATTGAGAGAACTTGACTGTAAATATATATTTATAGCTTTGAGTTTGAAGACTAATGTAAACAAAAACCCCCTTTAAATTCTGAGAAAGACTATGACCCGAAATTATTGCCACTTATATATTGCCACTTAGCTGTAATAAATAATAACTTAATATAAATAGCTCTTATTTTTTATTACATTGTACACTTTATGCAACTACAAATAATGGGCAGATTAAGAAAATAATAAATTAGCTCTGATGACAAAAATTTAATTCAAAACCCTAATTATTATAAACTACACATAAAGCATTAAGAACAAAATCACACACTTCAGTGGTTACATGGTCTAAGGTGTCACTCTAGCAATAGACTAGAATGCTGACGATAGGAAAATAGGGTTTCGAATCTCAGTCAGGTGTAATGAGGGTGGATTTTCTTTAATGGTTAAATGGTCCATTAAAATGCAGGACTAACATAGAAAATAGAACACTAACCAGCACTAACATAGCACAAACGATGGGCGTTTTCAAAAATCTGATGTCTAAAAGTCGGGGGGCCAATTTGACAAACATCTGTGTGTTGAAGCACAAATATAATATAAAATAAATACAAAATAATATGCCTCAAGCTCCACGTGACTACGAGAAGGAAAAAAAATAACAGAAAAACCACTTGTTTATTGAAAATGTTAGCAGGTATCAATGTCATTCACTTAGTCCTCTACAGCATGCGCTTTGCCTGAGTGTGTCATTATTCTGTGTAATCCGACCCTGACTCCTCCTGCCTTGGTCAAGCAATGTTCGTTTTTAGAAAGCATTTCACGCTGCACTGTCCCATCCTCGACCCCCTGCACTAAACTATCACGCAGCATCCGATTTGTAAATGTTCCAAAGTTACAACAGTTGGCCATCTCTCTCAAAACGGCAACATATTCCACAATGGACTTGCCGGGTTGCTGATCCCTTTTACTGAAAATTAAAGTTTGAACAATATCTTTGTGTTTTGGCGCAAAATGGCCGTTTAAAACACTAAATAGATCATCAAATGATTTAGAATCGGGATCCTCTGGCGCCACTAACGCAGTTAAGAGATCAAATGTTTTATCCCTGATCACACAAAACAATATAGACCATTTCTTCTTATCGTCAATGATGTCATTAGCAATGAAAAAATGTTCTAACCTCTTTGCGTAGTTCGTCCAAGTGTGTGGTTGGGTAGTATCGAATTCAACGAAACTTGACAAAAACTTTGCCATTATGTACAGTTCGGTGGCTTGACCTATATCATGGGTTAAAGTATCAATCACCTCGTCGCCAAACTGTTATGTTCTTACACATTCAAATATTTTGTCTGGTATACGAACCACATCTCGCGCACGTTACAACGCCAATAAGAGAAAAGAAAGTATTAGACCGCACCATGTTGTCCATCTGCCATCACTTTCTGCCACAACTACTCTAGTCAGTTCACTCCAGATTGACCAACTTAACCTGTACACATCCCTGCTATAGAGTATATTACAATTTACTTAACACATTTTTAAATATTAACTTGCATTCAAATATATTTTGTTCTATAATGTATGTCTCAAGTGACATTATATTCTATCACATCTTTTTGGCCATTTAATGCAAAGCAAAATTGAATGTGAAGCATTAAGCATTAATTTATTCTTTTTTATCAATAATAATAATTTTAAATCTCCTTATTAAATGTTCTTCAAAAATATATTAAAGTTATAAAATTTATTTTGGAAGTGTTTTAAGACAGTGAAGTAATTAATTTATATCCTCATTAGGTATGACACAAATTACACAAATAAAGTTAATTATTAATACAATATAACATGATTTAAAACATTGATAAAAAAGTGAAATAGTGTTTTGCCAAATGTTTTTAAAGTAAGCATATGGATATTTCAAAATATATAATCTAAGATTTCATTTATTTGTTCAGATTTAATGTAGAATATATTTGAGTAAAATGTGAGAATGTCAAACTCAATTGTTGCTCGCACCTAGATGATCAAGAATTTATCTTAAAATCACCATTTTCAATACCTCAATTCTTAGCTTTCTAGGATTCAAATAAAATGAAAGTTTCAAAATTGGATAATTTTTCATCGTTTCCCTTATGAGTTTATTCACAGCTTTATTTGAATGCAGGAACACTGTAATTTTACTCAACATGACGTTTTTGTTCTACAAATATTCCCCAGAGTAGGCATGGCTGCTTTGTTGTACTATTTTTGAAACTATTTAACATTTTATTTTCTCATTTATTAATTTTTGCAAATATATTAATTAATGTACAAAAATAAATAAAATATTTTTAATAATAAATAATGATGTCAGGAAAATGTTGAAATGTGAATGTTTTGGAATCTGAATTGACAACCGAATTATAGAGGATAAATTTAAGAAGCAAAATTAATAAAAACAGAGCTCATGATAACCCTATTAAAAAGTAAATGACGGTTGAAATATATAAAATTTTATCAGAAAAACTTATAAATTCTATTGTATTCATTTAAGTCAACAGTGTGTTGATTATGTATTAATGATTTGCATTGGTCCACAAAATGTGGTTTGAGTACCGAGTTCAAATTGTAATAAAAGTTTAGCAGGAATTTCTCACATAATCTTATTGGACTAAATCAAAACAAAAATGTGTTATTTGCAAATTATCAAAAAAATATTCATGAACTCTTCATCATTTACTTTATGATATATTGTTAAATTTAATCATAATTCTTAGTACTAAAATTATATAACATAAAATTGTATTTCTGTAACATTTAAAATTACCAGTAAGAAAAGTAATTCCCTCAACACAAAATATGGAGTTTGGCAGCATTATTAGGATTTGAAATATAAGTTTAGTTTATTAATCATTATTGTAATACACACTATACCAGGATCTGTATGGCTAAACTATTTATGTGTTTTTTTACAAGACGCAGTTTATTACAATAGATTTACAATGTATTTACCTTAAAATTTAAAATATTATAATCAGAACTATTTCCCACACAAATCTGCATAAGCCTTTATGCACAAAGCTACAGTTCTGATAAACTCCAAAGTCATCAAGTTGAAAGCATCAGATATAGCAGCTTTTGATATTTTAACAATCTATAAATGCATATAATGTATAGGCATGTATATATATAAATGTTTCACCGTCTATCCAAGTATTTTGATCACAATCAATGCCTTATCCAAGAAAAAAATATATGAGTGATAACATTCTTCATTACAGCTGCCAACAGCATTAAATGGTTTTGCTGAAGAGTCATTTCTTCAATAGATTGGATATTTAAGTATTCATAAAAATGCTTATCATAGTCACCAAACAAAATAATTCCCAATTTGATACATAGTTTTAATTTAATGAATTGAATACTAAATTCCACAAGTAACTTTTTTTGGTTCTACCGACTGAGTGATTATTTTAACAGCATTTCTTTGGGTCAGAATGCAGTTTTAATTCCTTAAATTTACCACTTAAATCCTGTTTCCGTAGGTTAACTAGTTCAAGTCACAGCTAGAGTATATGAATAGTAATAAAAAATTGGAACTGTTCTGATATTTTCTGCTTTAACCTTAAATCTATTATATAGATATGTTAATCAATTTATTTCAATTATAAATGCATAGTGTATTTATTAATAGAAAAGATTTCCATCCTTGACTTGAGTAATTTTTCTATTATGTAATCTTATACGAGTGTTTTAATTTCTAAAATAAATTACTAGAAAGGTACACAATAAATTTAAAATAATTACAATTATTTCTACCTGTTTGGGTTTGTGCGAGGACGTAAAGGTGCCCCCTGCTTCAACTTAGCATTTGGATACTGAGATAGATAGGTCATCATCGACTGCTCATCCATATTAGGACTGACCAGCTCTTCAGGTCTTATGNAAAAAAAAAAAAAAAAATTAGTGATAGTGAATATATTACCAAATGAGGTTAGTTCTTAAAAGTCATGTATACACCAAAATAAATGAACAAATGAGGTTAGTTCTTAAAAGCCATGTATACACCAAAATAAATGAACAAATAAGATACATGAAATGAAATATCTGCTAAACAACAGATATGCGGTATAAGTAATTGTGTGTGTTCAAACCAATTGAAATATTGTAGGCAAACAAATAATCAAAAATCACCATCCAATCTACCAATAAAATACATCAACTAAACTGACAGAATAATTTAAG
This sequence comes from Timema bartmani, assembly GCA_902151455.1. NCBI lineage: Eukaryota > Metazoa > Arthropoda > Insecta > Phasmatodea > Timematidae > Timema > Timema bartmani. The sequence goes on along the minus strand of CABFWB010000702.1, from coordinate 109,961 downwards.
GACTTAAATGAAAATTAACCTGTCCCCCAAGATTTATAGAGTATTTTAATATTTCAATATATTATTCCTGCAATACTATATTCAAAAAATAACTAGAATGTTTTTTTTTAAGTTTTTATCTTTCTATTGATTTTATGAAACTATATGTAAATATGTAAAAATGGCCAATTTTTCAAATGAGGTCAACATAAAACAACGTAGATTGTAGTAATGCTAGTTAAGTATAATGTCAGATCAATACTTTTAAAACTAGATTTGAAACTAAAATGTCAATACCAGAACTAATTTTAAATAAGGTTTTTAATTGTATCTATAGTTAACTTTAGGCTGTTCTTGCTGATTGTTTTTAAAGAAAATCTTGTACATATTTTTAACAAATGATACAATATTTTAATAGCACTTCTTTCCCTTTACCCCTTATTAATGATTTTTTTAACACCTTTTTGTAAAATTTACTATGTATTAAGAATTAACTTTTTGAAAATTATGATTTCTAGCAAAAAAATTCGAGGGTGACTTTCCGTCATAGTAAATGTAGAACATCCTTATTCCACATATTTGGCATGGAGATTAAAATATAAAAGATTTACCCTTATAAATGAGGGGTTTTTTTTCCAGAATATCTGAAGTCTTACATAGCATTCACGCAATTCAACCTTGTTACGCATAAAACACGTTTTTTAAATCAAATTTTAGCTTATTTAAGTTATAAAATCTTGCATATTTAACATAGTCAAAGCTAGATGCGATGTAACTTTAATCAATTCCAATACATATGCAAAATCCAAAGAACTTTAATTGGCCAACAAGTGAAAGTAAACAAACCAAATTTAGTAGTGGAAATATTTAACATCGCTGAGAATGACATTTGACAGACATTCTTTCCACTAAGCTACGGTGTCATACTTTAAGATATTAACTATATAAATAAATAAAACTTCATAAGTTTTGCTTTTACTAACAAATACTTGTGGTGCCACAAAATTACAATGTGTGTGACTTTTTTTTAATTTATAAATTAAAAACAAACAGAAGTATGTGTTTATAAAAAAGATAAGTTTAGCTCTCTTTAGAGGCAATTGATTGTAAATATTATAGCATGGATACTAAGAAAATTTTAATGAAACATGACAACAATCTTCATCCCTTTGAATACATTGAAATCTAGAGCTAAACATGTTATTTAAATTGGTTGTGCCACATACACACACAAACAAATATTTAAATTAAAAAAATTATAAATCCATAAAACTATACCTAAACAAAATAAATAAACGAAATTAAAAAAAATATAGTTATTGTGAAGAAAGCTGCCAGTAAAATTTAAAAAAAAATTATAGGTACCTCAAATAATGGGTGAGAAATGAAAACAAAGGAACAAAAAATAAAAGCAAAATACAAATTATTAATCATTAGAACCATACTTATCCGACACCTTAGTTCAGTCGGTCGCGTGTCTATTTATCGAGCTAAGGGTCTCGGGTTCGATTTCTGGCATGGCCAAAAAATTTACCTTTGCCAAAATGTGGGTTTACACTTTCACGGTGATGAATTAACGGCCGGGGACTGGATGTTGCGCCTGTCCTAGTCTTAAGTTAGACTCTAAGGCATATGAATCTAAAACCGGCCTATCAAGAAGGCAGTGGAAAATATATGGCTTGAATAAAAAAATTGACCCAGGCCGCAGGCTGGAAACAGTAATGGATGTAAAGAAATAAAAATACATACTTGAAATTCCAAATAGGAGTGATGATGATAATGATGAAGTATATTACATTTAGAAAGAATCATTTTTGGGCATCAAGTAATTAAATAATATTTTGTATTAATGAAAAACCCCAAAGAACATGATTAAAAGCTTATCTCTGTACCTGTCTAACATTCAACCAATCATCAGCCAGCCCCATGGCTTCTGAGGCATTCTGAAGGGAGTCTGTCGGATTCCAGTCTTGCCAGTCTGGACAAAGGCCTGCAAAAAAAAAAGTATCTTGAAGAATATTCTGTGCACTTTTATATTAACAGGTTTTCCATTAGAAATAAAACATGCATATAAAATGTCTTCACCATTTAGAGGAGTGAATAGAACTTATCATCAATATGTGTATGGAACACTTATTTATATTTTAATGGGTCCTATCTAAACAATAACACAATAATGCCTTCCAATGCAGCTGTTTAAAATTTCTTTAGTAGAGGTAATATAGTGACAGTATAAAAATATTTTTAGCAGGCTGTGTGTTTGAAAATATGGTCCTACTTTTTGGGCCAAAAAGCAAGATCTCACAAAACAGCTTTTATGAGACATCTCCTTATTCATATATATTTAAATATGTTTTGTAGTATACTATGATTGTCATTGTTTTGTTAATTCTCTTCTATTACTTTAAGTTCAATAGTTACTATGAAAAAAAAACTTAATGGGCTGCATGGTCCTTATGAACATAAAACTTCTACTTACTTTTTTACCATACTTTTCCTGCTCCTAAAGGGTTAATTGAATAAAGGTAAAAATAAACTAATAAACTGTACAGGTTATTTTTTAGTTAAAATTATTTTCTAAGATCTTTAACAATTTTGTATTTCATAGATTGAGATTTTGTTAAGTTACTATTTTTAGGAGACTACTTAGCAAAGATCAATGGTAAATATTTAATTCTAATATCTATAAAAAGCCATGCTAATAACTTGTTGAAGGCAGTATAGGGATGTATGAAAAATAAAAAAATAAAAAAAAGTACATAGTTTTATCAGCACCAAGAAACCATCTAAAATACTTTCAGGGAAACCAGCCAAACCTTATTTTAAAATTCCATGACTTTTCCAGGTATTCCAGAGCCAAGTTACAATTTTTCCAGTCATTATATTATAAACATTATTGTATTAAAATCGCAACTTGGTGTAGTATTTTTAGACACACACACATTTTGAAATGTTAACTCTCTATGAAGGGGTTAAATGATGTCAGCCTAAAGCAATGGGATATTGAGTTGTGCGATCTAAGTTAGATTTCAGTTAGATTATATTTATACATTAAAAGATCACCTTAAACGGCCTAATGAACTAATGACTCAACTTTGGCTACAGACACGCAATATAGGGGTGGAAAGTTGATATGAAAATCCCACGATGACTTGTAGAATTGAGATTAGTGTACTCAAAATGGACAAATGTACCAAAAGAAATTTGCAGTGAGTATTAACTGGAAGAAAAATGTTATTTTGACAGTTGGTTATTGTAAATGAAAATAGCTCAGGCCTATTATTTTAGTGAATATGTGAAAATTCCAGACTTTAGCAAAAATATGTGTTGAAGTCAAAAATAACAAAGAATGTAATTCACGACACTCCATATGAGTACAGTATTTTAATCTATAACTTTGAAATATAACTGATAGCTTATAAAGGTATTTTATCATTTTTATCTTAAATTAAATTATTATTTCGTGTATATATATAATATATATTTATTATATATATACACATATTATATATATATATATAATATATATATAATATATATTATATATATATATATATATAATATATATTATATATATATATATATATAATGATGAATAATATATTATTTGACTGAATTTTACCTTGAAGCAGACACTTAAATAGTTAATTAAACATCTGCTCAAAAGCTACCATTTATAGCTTGTAGAGATTGAAGTACTGTTTGCTAACAGTAAATATCATTTCTCTTTGTTGTTATTTTGTTTAATAAAACACATCAATTTAATCAATGTGCTTGGAGAAATTATTGATGATTTAGGAATATCTTCAGGTTAAGAAAATGCTCAGAAACATCTGAGCAAGTAAAATTATCTTTTCAAAGTAATCAAATTAATCAAGGAAAATAGTTTACTGCCATATTTAATATACAAATTAAAAAAAACTTTCAAGTTTATAGCAAACTACATCAAAAAATAGATCTGATTTAGTAGTAAAATAATATAAAGAGCATAACTCAAATATAATTACATACAACAATAAGTTTTCAAGTAGAAGTGGTAAATAAGTAAAATTCGAGATCCTAGCTTATTTAATTATAGTTTAAATTAAGCTATTGGTTCTATGATTAAATATTTGTATTTTATCCTTACACAAATGGAGCCCTTATGATAAAAGGTCTAGAGAAAATTTCAGTGGGACATCATTGTAATTTAGAGCAAAATATATTTTACTTAAATTTGCACTTTTCTACAGTTTTCTCTATCTAGTTAATAACTAACTATAAGGTTGTCCTTCTTTTTTGTGTGCACACACCCGCAGTCAAATATGTTAAGCTATTTCAACAACTTTCTTGTATGAAGATAATGATGACCATAAAAACGATGTGTCAACATTGGTTTATTTAATATCTCATAGGAGTTGTGAAGCCCTTTGAATATTAAGATATTTATAGAAGAGTTAGTAAAAAAAACCTAAATCCATGTTACTAACGGTGCTCCCATAACCAAATAGATAGAATCACCATATATTAGCACAAAATCGTTATCTTATTAGTATAAAATAAATTTCCTAATTTTATTAATGACCAAATAAAACACATACAAAAAAAAAAAAGAGAGAAAATTAGAGGGGAAATAACTAAAAGTCTAGAAATCTCCTTTCTCTTTTACATCCCCCAAAATCAAGAATAAATTTAATGATCTGAGAGAAATAATGTTTGCTTCTTTCTAGTTGATTGTGTTCCCTGCTCTCTTAGAGTGAAAGCAATAGCCTGATTATAAGCAAATAAGAATAAAACCTCTTGTCACTATATGTTCACTCTGTTTAGCTTGAAAGATATCCTCAACCTTAACCGTGACGAAGTACACTATGACCTTTTATTATAACCAATCAAATATTGGAATAATGCAAGTTAAGCTTACTACCACCTTGGAGGGTAAACAAAAGGTACAGCCCAGGAGCAGCTTTTGTGTTTACAGGGAGGGCTATTTTAGCTTGCCAAACTGTATAAGAAATTGTTTTTGTCATCGAGTCTTGACAACAATTCGGGTTATGCACATATGTACTAATTACGCTTATGTGTTAGGTTTGAGGAAGGTTGAATTCCACGAAGTGTATACACATTCACATGGAAATACACATAAAATAACACACACACTTAAACCCTGGTGCATTCAGTTTAAAATAGTTATTAAAATTACAACATTTATTTTAATTGGTGTTAGCCATGCACAGTAAGATCCCAGTAAGTAAATGATACCAACTCAAAATAAATTACTTTTAAATTGTAGCTTTAACTTTGATAAGTATTTATAAAAATACACCGCTTTGACACTATTTAAAACATGTTAATGTGCAGGAGTTATGCTACTTTGCCACAAAAGTGTTTATGGGTTGTAACCTATATATACTTGCACAGAGGTATTGGCATATGTTCAGGGATTCAATGCCTCAGTGAAGTATTGTTACAGATTTAAAAAAAAAAATACAAATTATAAATTATAGCATTGGAGGAATATGCTTTACCAAGAAAATATATTGTTTGAGGTAAATATTACTGAATAAATACTAATTTTATTGGGCAAATTAAATACTTTAGTTTTATAAAGCTTAGCTTGGCTTGACTAGACTAAATTTTTCCGAGCCCTGCTCAAGCTTTAATATTAATTAATATTAACTAATACTTTCAAATCATACCATAATATAATTGTTTATATATCAAACTGGCATTAAGTGTGTATGTAGTTTATTCCACAGTAAAGAGTAGTACCAAGCATAAAACTTATTACTAAATTATATGCACATTTCCAAACATTCAAAAATATTTTACCATGGATAAGATAATATAGTGTGGAAAAATATGCAAATTAGAAAGGTCAGGTGCTCTACCAAAGCAGGGACAAGAGAGGCCAGAGCTGAATCCCAAAAGGCTGTAATAGTACTGTTTTTTCAATATTATAATTCTCATTTTTCAACAGAGGTCTACATGTGCAGTTTCTCTAGATACTATATATATTAACAACTTTTTAACTCTAAAAGGAGATTCCAACTGGGACTGGGCAGCAAATAAAAACATGCAGACATGCATTAAATGTAAAA
>CABFWB010000702.1:89889-103897 GCA_902151455.1 Timema bartmani | reverse complement strand
AAAAAAAAAAAAAAAAACTTTATCCTCATTTGGGTTATATGCATACTTTAGTTTGGAATAGGGATGAGAAAGTGAGAATATTAGAGGACATGTATTTAAATTTGCATGGAGATAGATAGTGACAAGCCATTTAAGAAAAAAACACGCTCAGTTTACCTGGCCTGGGTTCAAAACACAATCTCCCCATCACCAGAAATTCAATATAATATAATATAATAGTTATATCATAGACCATGCAGTAACAAATGTGGGTTGTACAAAAAAAAAGTTTGTAAGAATTTGAATAACTTAAGTTTATTATATTCGAAACTCAATTTATTATATTGATTAAAAGTTGCATTTTTTGTTACACTTTTTACATGTGATTTGTTTCAAATCTTGTAGACAAAAGGTATCAAAGTGAAATTTTAGAAAAGTTTTTTTTAATTCTATAAAAGATCAGTATTACCATTGTCTGGCCAACATATACATTTGAGTAGTTATGATCACATGGCCATGATAATTATGGTTCAAAGCAAATTGACAAATGAAAATACACTAGTGTCTGAAGAAAAAAAATGCATCATACCAAAAATCTCTCTTCAAAGAGCAGTATTATACCGTTAAAACTTTCAATGGTCAAGGGATGACCTTTCAGAAATGTAAACATACCTATTCCATAAGGAAACCCTATCCTCCAAATTTCTTAAAATTTCATTTTAAATTAACTGTATTTGTTTCCTTTGTAAATCTAAAAACAAACAAGAATTCACTAAAACCAAAACACATTAACGATTGATACTTATATGTCAATCGAGGAATAGAAAGACACTAAATGACATTGAGAGAAAATGGATTTAAAACTTTACCCTAGCCTGGATACAATATGTGAAACAATGGAGGAAATAACTTTATTGTACTTGGTGGTGTAGTCACACAATTTCAGTATAATGTAAATATACTCCTGACCAAAAACGAATTTCTTTTTTTTCAAGCCCTTCTCAGTAGGTGTTTAAAAATGACACATATATGCAGTCCAAAGTTCCTCACAGGTTTTGTTTCCAATCTAGTTTGTAAAAACGTTTTACTTTATACCTTCCAATTTTTGAGGTTAACAAGAGTGAAGCAAAAGTACTTCCCCATTTTAAAGTTGGCTGTCTCATGTTAAAAACAAATATTATCTTTTATTTTCAAATGTTATCAGTCAGTAGCATAGAGCTTTTGTTGTTGATAAGGCGTAACTTGGTTGCTTGCATTCCTACCCATACCCCGCAGCTCTTACCCTTCTCAACCATCTTAAATCTATGACGCCACAAATAAGAACTAAGCTAGCTAGAGCTATGGAATGAAAGCCGAAAAAATATATACTTTCAACTACCATATGATGGACTAGTGAATGTTCCGCATGCATATTATGGTAACTGTCATGTGTGGGAAATTTTTTGTCAAACACACTGAAGATAGAATTAAATTTAAATGATTACCAGGAGAGTATTTTTGCAAACATTAAATAAAATAATTACATCTCTTCAAGCAGAGGCAACCCGTGCTTGCCTTGCTTGCCCTGACATGACGCCAGTGCTACCAATGGTAGCACTGGATTTTAGACAAGGTTGAGGAATAATTAAGTGAATAAACAAATTGGATGGGAGGTGAAAATAAGTTCATAGCCCTTCTTCCCCTGAATAAAATACTACTTTAGGGTTGATATGACTTTTAAGCTTTGTGATTCCCTGACTATTTCAGGTTTTCCATACCAAAAAATATACATTTTCCAGCATTTTTTATTTGCAAAGCTATGAGTAAAACACATTATTTTCAATGTTTTCTATAAAAATTAAATTCTTGACAGAAATACTATTTAAGTCAAATATTTCAGTTCTCTTTGCAAAATCATATGAATTGTTGATATAACTAATATTTTACCATGGGTGCTCCTCCTCTACTTGTTTTTTAAAAAATAATTTTAAAATTATCTGAAATTTGTGATAGTTTTTTTTTTTTTTAGATTTCTTTGTCACACCATATTCCTTGACTTTTTCAGGTGTGTATCAACCCTGTACTTAGTTGTGTTGATTCTCTGAGACCTATTCAAGCTCTCAAAAAAAAAGCATCAAGGAACACTTAAGGTTTTTTGGCCATTTTGGGAAAAATAACTTTATGTTGGGGAAAAAAAACTACTGTGCTCTTTGCAAAAACTGTTCATTGTTCTAAAATAAACAATGTGATAAAAATAATAGTATTTTACAGTTAAATAGATTAGTAAATCCACTTTTCATACATTCCCATGTCACAATGTACCTTTTGATAGATAATACCAATACATATTAAATAATACTAATAATATATTTGAATATTACCAATGTTGACCACAAAAACAACCCATACTGTACTTTCTACCATGTTTTTATCACCAGTTTTGTATTCTGGGGTAGGCATGGGTTTAAGGCATATTAACTTTTAAGTTTAAATTATATCTATATAAGCCCCTATTTAATTCATAAAATTAGAATATACTTAACAATTTGAATGTGTTTACAAGTATATTTCATGCTTGTAAAATTAGGATAAGAGCTTCCATTACAACAAATAGAAAATTATCTAGACACTTAAACTAAAATATTCAGAAAATCCCTTCACTAAAGTTCTACTTACTAATATTTAAGGACACCCTCCTCCTAAATTGCCCTTTGAATTTAATTAATAATTTAGTGTATATTTACTAATTTTATTTCCCAGAGATGAGAGAGTAAATATTATTTTCATAGTACTTCAACACTAAATATCCCCTGTGAAAGCAACCCTAAACATACCTGGTGCAACTGCATCCACCAGTGCTCCCACTGCTCTGCCATCGTTCCAGTCCGCAGTAAAGTTGGTGATTGGCAAATCTGGGACCCTGCTCTGGATCCAGTGGAGTAGCCTGATGACATAAAATGTGATAACATGCTGCAAATCTCCCAATTACACGAGCTTTTACCAGGGCTGATAGAGTTTAACAAAGATGGACATCTCAAATGAATAAGACTATTCCACTGCTTGAGGATTACATATAAATAGGTTTATTTAGTTTGCTGAGTTGCAAAAAAGGTTGGACTGTGGCATACTGCTTTTTGAAAAAAACATAACCATTGCATTAGATTAGTGTGCTTATGCTTTAGTGACTGAGCTAAGGTGTTGGATCATGTAGTTAATAAATAAAGAACGCAATATTTGGGAAAGTAAGACAATAGAATAATTTCAAATAGATTTATTGTATTTTGATATTTGTAATGTAAAAAATTTTTGAATTTCCACAAAATCAATAAACAGTGAAAGGAAACTTCATCTCTAGACAAAGTATTGAAACAAAATTGATCATATTCTTGAGCTTTCCAAATATTTGATTAGCTTTTTAACACACTTAAACATACTTTTCTTGCGGTATCTATGATGTTTTTGTGGCTTACTATAGTTTCTAAGAAAAGGATATATCACTATTTTTTAGTTAAGCTCAACTCTTTCTAATGGATGGAAATAACTTTTGTAAGGATGGCTTAGTATAAACCGATATAAATTATGCTTAGTAGTAAAGCAATGGCACACCAAGCCAAGGATTCAAGGTTTTATTACCATATCCAAGTGTTATTTTTCAACTATACTTTATTTAATCCACTATTCACGCTAATATATATATATATATATATTTATCAACTGTACTAAGATAGCAAGGTACCGACCTTTGCTTGGGTGTTGGACCTTTGCCCTCGCCAAAGTCTTCTTCCCCCTCCCACATAGGCATAGAGATAGAATAGTGAAGGATAAGTGTCCATATTAATCCAAGAATGAGTTTTAATTTGCAGTCCACAATATCAGTTGAATCTGAAATACAAAATACATATGTTTTTTATGGAAATAAATTTACTAGGTACTTATTATGATGTTTAAAAACTGGATTCGAGCTTACAAAATAAATTTAATATCATATGGAATTAGTATCTCTCTTACCAAATGTGCATTTGTAAGGAAGAGAAATACTGACAAAAACATTGACTAAAAACACACAACAGTAGCATAAGTCAATATTAAATAACACTAAACCTTTAGTACTAATTTGTGGTTTGACCGAGTATATTTTAAATATTTGCTGAAGAGTGACTAGCTAAGAATTTTAATATTTGTACTTTAAAATGTCATGTTCAAACCAAATATGTAAAATCTATTCTCTTAGGCCCAGTTTCATAGTCAAACTTAGTACGCCTAAAGTGCGAGTCGATACTAAATACAGGACGACACCTACCTAGACCAAAATGGAATGGGCCAGTTTCATATATGAAACTGGCCCATTCCATTCAATTTCAGGTAGGTGACGTCTTGTATTTAGTATTGCGCCGCACTTGAGGCGTACTAAATCTTACTATGAAACTGGGCCTTAGAGCTATATTTTTAAATAAAACAGTAACAGATGATGATAATAATAATGTGGATTAAAAGAAGATAGTAACACAATGAAAATAAAATAAAATAAAATTTGATGTATGGTTGATTTAAAAAAAACTTTTAGTACTAACTTATTGTGTATGGTTAGTGAATGTATTGTGTAGGCCTACAATCATATTTCTATAATTAATGCTATTACACTTATAGTGAGATTAAAGCAAAGCTAGCCCACCCACTAGGCATGACTAAGCATCATAAATGTTTTATCATGGAACATAAAACCTTCTTTGAAATTTTATTATAATAGTAAAAATGCTTGGTACCGGTACTGCTTGGGATTAACAAAACATGTTTTCATGTAGAGGCCTAGTGAGTGTAAAATATTATGGGATGGAAAATTAGATTCACTTTAAAACCATAAAGACTTAACAGTTTAATCACAGATTTTGATGTTCAATCCTTTCAGTATTTCCCCTTGTGGACATTGTAAAATTTGTAAGTGCTTGTGAACATTGTAAAATTTGTAAGTGTTAAGTTAAAGTACCAATTTAGGAGGAAAATAATTCAAGAAGGTAGTCTGAATATATTGTATGAGTTTAAATATGATTGAAAAGAGGTTCAAACCTTGGTAGGGTATTTTGAGGGTGATTTTTCCAAAATGGTTTTCCACTCTCCCTCTGAACAAATGCGTCCCTTATCACTAAAACCATTAATGTAATTAGTACACAAGTGTATAACCTGAATGAGTAATAAGATGTGGTGCTAAAAAAATTGTTGAAAAAAGGACATACACACATACACTAAATCACTATTCAGATGTAATTTTATAACCATAGTAGACCCTTGACTATTCAGGTTAATAAAAGGAAGGAATTGTGCATGGACGTTCAATATATATATATATATATATTCTGAAAATTGAAAAATGACACCTGGACACGGGAATCGAACCCGGGACCTCTGGCTTAGTACGCCAATGCTCTGACCACTGAGCTATTGGCGTACTAAGCCAGAGGTCCCGGGTTCGATTCCCGTGTCCAGGTGTCATTTTTCAATTTTCAGAATATGATATCTAGGTGGAGTAATCCCCACTAATAAGCATAAATAATAGCTCTGGCTATTAATTCTTAATATATATATATATATATATAATCCAATTTAATAGTGAATGTTGTCTTCCAACACATCCCAAATTAACACTTACGGTACTTAACAATAGATATTAGATATTTGCCAGAGTAAAAAGTCAATGAAAACCCTCAGAAATCCTTAAATTTGCTAAGAAATTTACCTAATTCACACATAAAATAAATATCAGTCAGGCAGCAAATCTGTATAAAAATTATATCAATGTATCACGAGTGCTGGCATGGCATCAAAGTGCTTAAAGTGGGAGTGGAGGGAAATCAAGAAAAGGACAGTGTTTTTTGCAGTTTTTATAGCAAAATTTTTTCGGTCAAAATAAATAGAATATTGCCCCAGTATAAATATAGTGTTATCAATAGTTCTTGAATATCTGTCAAGGGTTCTTAAATGTTCTTAGGTATTATATAAAAAAAACTGCATTTTAAGCCGTTCTTTCTTAAACTTAATTTTATTTTGAAAATAAAATTTTCCCTTTTCTCTGGGATTTTTCTGAAAGCGAGATATTTTTATTTTCCAAGAGATTATAAAAGTAACAATAAGCACATAGCAGTAGGCACAAATGAGTTCAGATTCTTAAGGAATGATTATTGTCACATTGTAGGATAAGATGTATTTAGCTTCGAGTGAGAAAACATATCTAAGAAGGGTGTGCGATGATAAATTAAAAACTAACCAGTTTTACAAAATTTTATATTTAATAGAAAGAATTTTAATTAAAATTTGTATTCCTAAAAATTAAACAATTTAAGTGGTTGATGAATGGCCAATTTACATGGAACAGCAAAAGGAAGGAGTCGAAAAATGTTAATATTTTCACTCGGTTTTCAAATATTATCAAGTATGAAGTCGTCCAAAGTGTGTGATAATTGTGTATAGGTCATAAATACTTTTATAGTTTTATTAATAATCGATTATTTGAATTATTTGATTGACAAGGTGAAATAAATATTACCAAGTGTGGAATTTATTTAAATGACAGAGAGAGTGACACAGCAAAGTTATTATTAAGATGTTTCTTAAGTTAAATTACATCAAGTTAATATATTGTACCCTGCAAACTCATTTATTGTTTTGGTGTGTCTAAAAATTAAGGACTTCAAGAAAGAACTAAAATTTAAATTTAAATGTTTGAATTAAAATCAAGAATATTGCCATAAAATTGTTTTAATATCCTGTGAATAAAGCTTAAAATAATATGGTTTTACATAAAAAGAATTGACAGACACATTATAGAGCTGATTAAGTTTTTTTTAGACAAACAAACTAAAATCAAATAGATCTACAGTATTTCCCTTTGGTTCCGACATGGCAAGTAGCTAGCTTGATTACATCAAACCAGCTTTAGATAATTTATCTACTTTTTTTTTAAATTGAAAATTCAATTAAAATATATTTTTTTAATACACTAATTTAAAAATAAATTAAAATTATATTCAAAAATTATAAAAGAAAATTACATGGCGTGAGCCCTCAATCGAGCCATACTGAACAAGTGGTTATTCACTCATCCCCACGAGGCTGAGTTTGACCGTGTTCTAGACCCACTGCTTCACAGAAAATCCTGGAAGCACCTGAGATCGAACCCAGGAGCTCTTGATATGTAGCCAGAAACTTTACCACAAAGGCCATCTTTTTATTATTTTCTAGAGTTCTGGTAAACAAAAATAAAATAATTTCCTGCTGAATTTTATCTAAATTGAGTAGTTATCAATCTTCTGAATTAATTGTATTTTTATATAAATAACGCTTTTGGTAGAATATTATGTTTTATTTACAAATATTTTATTGGAACTAGAACTAATAAAAATAAAGTTTTTAGAACCGGAACCAGAACCTAACTAAGAACTGGAGAGAACAGGAACGTTTATTTTTCTAGAGCCAGAACCTTTGAAATTTTTGTTTTAAGAAAGGGCACCAGAACCGTTAAGTATTTTGGTTGGACTCTCACGCACGCACGCACGCACGCACGCACGCACACACACACACACACACACACACACACACACGCATGCACAAAAAGCACACTGGCCTCAAAATTACGGTTTCCAGGTTGCCAAATTTCTGTCTGGTGATTGTCCCTTATATCATACTAGCTTATCTACATTATCAAAGTTTATAATTAAATGGGCATAATAAGATCATGTTTAGCAATTTCCAAGTTTTCTCTGAACTAATGGAACAATATATATTTGTATTTGTGTATTCAGTATGAAAGCAAATTTCAAGGGAATGCATAAGAAATGACTTTGAGAGTAGACAGTGAAAATCCTAATGTGAGGAAGGGGCGGGGGGTGGGGGTGACGCTAATGCAACCCACCGAGGTACAAAACTACCGAACCTCTCCAGAATATAAAGTAGTACTCTCTCCAGCCAAGCTAACAAAACTGTCCCAGGTTATTTATCTGCTTGAAAACAAAATAAATTTACTTTAGAAAAATATCAGAAAAGAAACCAAATCTAATTTATCCTTATTCCTTTTATTTGAGAAATTAATGACAAAAGAATTTTAAAAAAAACGCTTCGATGGTCGAATGGTCCGGGCCATAGGGAGTCATTCTCGCAATAGATTGTATTGCCGTCACAACATAGGGGGCTCAAATTCCGGTCGGATGTACTGAGGAGGATGGTTTATTCTTAATGGTTTCCCTCACTCCTTCCATCAAAATGCGGGTACATTTTCTTAAATTCTACTTTCCTCGTTCCTACAACATTAAATATTTAAGCATACAGCACGAACGGGTAGTGTGAGACGCGCTGAAAATCGGAATCAGAATCCAACCAACGGAAATGATTTTTGTCTGCATACTGGTTCGGAATTCAATTCATGTAAGTCGGAAGACAGCAACCAAAACGGTACCTCGATAGTGAGTGATAACAGCAGTGAAGAGTAGAAAATGGTGGTTGATGTGTGCATTGCTGACAATACCGCTCATTTTTGTTAGAAATATCATAAATTATAGGGTACTATTGAACTAAATTGATACCCGCCTCGGTGGCGTAGTTGGCTAACGCACTAGTCGTGTTGAGCTCGAGCGCCGAGGACAGGGAGATCGAGGTTCGAATCTCGGTTGGGTGAACTGGGGGTGGTTTTTCCTAAATGGTTTTCCACTCTCCCTCCAAGCAAATGCGGGTTCACTTCCTCTAAATTCAACCCTCCCAATTCCTAATCCATTAGCGTAATTAGTACTTAAGCGTATAACCCGAACGGGTAGTAAGACGCGGTGCTAAATATTATTAACTAAATTGATTGTTTCTTCGTCCAGATACTTTTTTTTTTTAATAATCAATAATTGTAAAGCAATAGGAAACGAACATCAACAATTGTAAAGTGAGCGCGAGTGTATATGATACAATAGTTCAATGCTGAGGACGCATGTGGATAACTTCGGACTCCATCAGAATTGGTCAAAATATTCCCTCCTGGCTAACCGATTCGTTCCGTTCAGATCCGACGATGACGTTTCCTTTCCGATCCGATCCGAGCCGAGCCGAGCCGAGCCAATGTGCGGGCCTCCATTAAAATGCAGCTAGTCAAAAATTTCTGATATGATCCGTTTCGATCCGACCCAGTGTGTGGCAAGCTTAAGAGTAGACTTAGGTGTACTTAGGGTAAAGTGCTCGCCTCAAGACCCCACTGTTCGTGGGTTTAAACCGAACCTAGGTCAACTGATTTTTCTTGAGCTATAACAAGCCGTAGCACAACTTTTTTCAAAGGGTAAGTAAAGCCGTCGGTCCCATATAGAAGAAAGCGGGAAGGCATGTTAAAATACCCTTCCTGGCAAAATTGGTAATCCTTTTCACTCTCACTCATAGAAATTCTCGTGTGCTGATATGATCAGTCAGTTCAGTAAATGCACATTAAATATGATCAGTCAGTTCAGTAAATGCACATTAAATATCTCAAATAAACAAAAAAATTGTGTTATCCGAAAGTCTATTTCACTAAACGCTATACGGTTTTGCTAAAAAATTTGGTAACAGTTGCCTTTTCCAAAATAAAATGATGAACTCTTTCAGTAATGACGTTAAGGGATGTATGTCTAGGATTAATTTTAAGGAATTGAATGCCCCCAAACCTATCTGGAGTTTTTTAAATGGTAATCGCCTGTGTGAGTAGGGTGCAAAAATTAACTATTTATTTTAGATTCGTAAAGAACACTATAAAAAAATTATGCCTAGCTAATCTGAATCCGTGGGGAGGGGGTCAAAAACCCGACCGGGAGTAATTAGGATGTCATCAGCAGTCCAGTCTATTACGGGAGTGACTCCTTAGATCATTGGACCACCGAAAAGGGTCATAAATCATAATATAATTATGCTACCGATACAGTAAATAACACTAGTAATATAGGAAAATGTTATCAATGTTGACCAAAAAAATAATAGAGACCTATACGTATTTTCCAAAACAACTAAATGGCTCTTTCTGTGACAAGTGAACTATAGATGGGGTGACCTGGCGGTCTAGAGGTAAGGTGTCAGACTTCTGTACTGGGGATCCGGGGTTCAGTCCTCGGTCCCGGTACAGATTTAATTGAATGCTAAACCCTTCCTTCACCTCTGACAAGACGTGTATTAATCACAACTTATGAATTGTGAGGAATGCCAGGCCTCTACCGTGGTTCGGATTCCACGTTAAACTGTAGGTCCTCCATTTCATCTCAGAATCACCCTAACATTACATATTAGCATAAGTGCGTATAAACCGAACGGGTAGTAAGATGGACTATAGATGAGAAAGTCTGTGCAATATGTTTTCGCCATTTATTGATATTGAATAAGATAAATAAATATAAAGCTTTTTTTAAGGCCACAAATATAATATAGATCGCTTCCTAACAAATAAAAAACCGTATTCAAGCAAATATAATAGCTTTCCGATCGTTGTTTGACCTTGGTGGCAGCACACATCTGACGCGCTAGGCCGGATGTTTACACCCAGCATTCCACAAGAGCGGAAATATCATTAGTTTGACAGAAAGATATTTTGAGCCGTTTTACCAGAGAGTTAATATTTAAGTGAAGTGGTTTTTTGTCATATATAAAAAGGAAAAGGTGGTGGTGTTATTTTTTATTTTATTTTAACCAGAGTGATCGATTTGCGATATGCGTTTATTTTATCTAATCGTATAAAACAGGATTAGAAGCCCAAATGTCTGGGAAATGAAATCGCACAGATTACACCTGGTTGGGATTCAACTCTGACCAAGTTTAAGTTGGTTCGCCATGTTAAGAATTGCATCTTAAAACTGTTTCGGTGTTCGAACGGTGTGATAAGAGCCTGAAAACTCACGGCCCGCTAGACATATCTTACCGACTCGCTTATCTACAATACTATCCGGCCTGCAGTCATATCCGCTACGAACGTTTATTATTTAATTTTAGTGTGTATATAATAAATTTGACTAACAAAATAAACCGCTTTGGTAGCCACATGGTACAAGGCGCTACTCTCGCAACAGATTAGACTGACGAAGACTGGCAGATCAGGGTTCGATCACAGTCGGTTGCACAGAGGGTATTTTTACCTAATTTGTTTTACACTCTCCCTCCACGCATTAGTATAATTAGTAGATAGGCGTGTAGCCCGAGCAGGTAGTTGGCCACAGTGCTAAAATATAATCAAATGTCAAAGCGAGCCTGAATGTCATAAGACCATAAAAGTGATTATGTTGATAATCACCCTCTTTTTAAATTTAATTAATTCTTAATTTTAGATCAAAAAGATGTTATTTCTTTATTTAGAGATAGTTATTTATTATTTAATTCGAATAAATATTTATTTAAACACAAACAATTACATTTTGTTGGAATGCACCCTTAGGACCTTTGCGCCCTAGGATATGTCCTGTCCTGCTTACACGCAGATTAAACGTTGGGCTCATCTGGTCTAGTTTGTCGATGTCAGGGAGTTCAAGGTTCAAATTCCAGCCGGATGTACAAAGGATACTTTTCCCTTGGTGGATCCTCATATTCTATTTACTCAAATAAGGTTTCATTTCCTTGAAATTATATCTTCCTCGCCTTATACCTAGTAGCGTGAATAAAATACTCGTATGTATAGCAGTTTTTAAAGAACTTAAGGCAATTGGCCCTTTTCATTTGGCGTGGAAATGCAGTGCCATTGGAACAAACGGCTATCTTCAAGAATGTTTATTGTTTTGCAATTTTCTTCTCGGAAAGAAAAGAAGCATGTTGATTAAGTTGTACTTTTTATATATGTCACAGGAAAAGTAGATTGTTAGGGAGAGTTGACTTGGCCTAGGTAAAGTCGACTCTTACTAAAAGTATCAGTAAAAGTTGATTGAGAATAAACAGATCAACTTTTCCTAGGAAGAGTTAACTATGCCTGCTGTGGTTTAGTAAAAGTTGATTCCGCGATGTTGCTCTCCACATGCGACTTCGCGCGCACATCTTTGTTTTGAATATCCCAGCTCTATTTGTTTACTGTTGTTTTCTAGGTTAGGTTAGGTTGGGTTAGCTCTGCAACTCAAAGTGTCACAAATCTTTACCTTGCTGTAATGAATAATTAAATATTTATATCGCTCTTTGCATCATAAAGGTTTTGCTTTTTTATTTGTTTTTTATTAGGTAGTAGACCATTTCCTTGGAAAAAGTCAACTTTTACTAACTCAAGGTAGTAAGAGTATACTTTCCCTAGGTACAGTCAACTCTGACTAGTAAATGTTGAACGAAATTTATCACTTTTCGCTTTTAATAAACTTTTACTAAAAAGACCAGTAAGAGTCGACTTTACCTAGGCCGAGTCGACTCTTACTGGAGAATCTACTTTTCCTGTAACATATATACACCACATCTTTAATTTTACAGTGATCAAATATCGATAAAATTGACATTTTTTAACAGAAAACTGCCAGCTTCATAACAACAAATAAGAAAATGTAACAATTAATAAACATATATACATTATCTAAGAAGGGGTGTTGAAAATATTAACATAAAAATTTCACTCGTTCTCGAAAAAATTGGTATTTTCAAACGTATGATAATTCCGCAAGACTTGTCCGGTAGTTAGCACCATCTACAGTTTCCGTGATCCATCTGTTCTTGTTAGCGCGGAAGAATACTTTGGTTGGTTGTGAAGCCACGCCACGCCTTTCACCCTCCCACCCACCATCCCACAAAATAGGTTTTAGACTTTCACTCGACAGGACCAAGGGCCTTAAAGGGGTACATTGGTTAGACCAAGGTCCCGAAAAGAGTAAGCGATTGGTGAAAGTTCGGAAAGCACTGTTATAAAAGGTACTTTCCATCACGATACAACTATTTCACATCAACCCTGCTGGTATAATGAATAGAGACATCTCTTTCTGTGAAATTTAACAGACACTTGTAGAGATATCCGCCTATATTTACACTAATGAGGAAAGTTGAATTGAGAGGAAATTCACCCGAATTCTCGTGTCAGAAGTGTGAGAAACTATTTAGAGAAAAATACTCTCAATACACCCAACCGAGATTCGAATTCCAAGATCTTAGTCGGCAATTCACAAATTCACACTAGATGAGCATGATATTAAACCAAGTGCCCATCGATATTTAAACAGTCCCTTCCCTATGGTTATTAAAACTGTTTAAGGTGTGGTATCTGAAGCGAGGGATAAGCCAAATGAATGCTTTCCTTTGTTTTACAGCTGTTCAAAGGTCGGGGTATTTATCAGAGATTAAAGTACATAAACATGATAACATCAACTTTATTAAAAATTGTACAAACCAGGCCACATATTTTTTTAAAGATTACACCAAAATCTAAATATTTCATTAAAACCAATTTTTTTAAATCTAAGGTACCAGCACCAGTGGACAATGTAGTCGGGAGCGTCATGTCTATTTCACTGGTAACGAGAATGTTGGGGTTTGAATCACGGCCAAGTGAAATAGAGTGTTTATTTTCTAAATTGCTTCCCCACTTCTTTCAAGCAAATAAAGGGATACTTACCCTCAATTATGTTTTCCTCATCCTTAGTTCAATAGCGTAAATATGCAGATAGCTCGGGCTGGTGATAAGACAAGGAACACAAAATTAACTGTTCCATCCCTGTCCCATTTTCTTTATGCGAATTAACTTGGACTTTAAAAGAGAATAAATTATATTTATGAGCCAATTACAATGCACGTATCACTTTTTTTTTAAATTAAAATCTGAATTTTTTTTTACAAGTAAAACTAAGACTATCGGAAAATATTACCAATTCTACACTAAATCTTAATATATATAATTCTTCTGTACGTGTGTATGTCACTGAACTCCTCATAAACGGCTGGACCGATTTTGATGAAATTTTTTGTGTGTGTTTGAGTGGGTCCGTGGACGGTTTAGATTTACAATTGGACCCGGTAGGTGGCGCTGCAATCGGGTTCTAGGAATTATTTTTTGGGGGGGACTTTTTTTTTTAGATTCTTTGCATATCATAAAATGTAACCTCAAAATTTCATCCCCCCC
>CABFWB010000702.1:71173-89728 GCA_902151455.1 Timema bartmani | reverse complement strand
ACCCCCACCATCACCCTCCAATATTCATTGTGAATTTGTAATTGTGATGATCACATAGTATTTGTTTTATTATCGAAATCAATTATGCCACCCAAACGAAAAGCCAACGTTTCGGGCAGGACAACGTCTGTCGGGTCCGCTAGTTATATATATTTTATTTTGTTTACTTGTTTTTAAAAGTAAAAAGCTTCTCACAGAGAGTCCAGAAAAGTGCAGTTTGGTGGGGTAAAATAGCCAGAAATTCTAGAGGTGGTATTCCCACAAAGTACGTTATTTCACGCGTAGTGGAGTGCCATGCATACCAATGATTGTTCACACCCCCGAGTTGAGCATCAGTTTTGAAGAATCAATGAATGGTTAAATTAAACTGTTAAAGGAGGGAGGAAATAAGCAAAATGTAAAATAGTGCGTATTTATTCCAACTCTAAATAATTCTAAAATATTCAACAATCACTTTAGACTACAATTGTGTCCTAAATATATATAGCTAGACAGGTACAATAAATTTAGGGAAAGAATAACAAAATGTTCAATTTTGAATTTAGTTTGGATATCTCGTTTTTGGAGCTTATTAACCTTTAGTAAGAAAAATTTAATAAATTTGGAAAATTGGTTTGGGCAACAATTAATCTTACATGTAACAAGGAAGTCCAGGTTTAAATCCCCTTCGAGTGAAATGAGGTATTTGTTTACTATTCTTCTACACATAAATACGAGTACATTCTTCTGAAATCATACCTTTCCTATCCATAATCTTGATTGGTAGACAATTGAAGGCCTCACAACTGTTAATTTGAATTACAATCTACATAATAACACTTTTTTATAAACAATACTAAACATTAAGGCAAAATAAGGGCAAGGATGCCAAAATAAAAATTAGACTCTTTTTAGTATTTATTTTTTCCAGACAGATATATTCTAGTAAATAAGCTGTTCCTCAGACTGAAATAATCTAGTGAAATTTTCATCACAAAAAAGTGAAATTTCCACAAATAATCGCACCCCTTACGTCTTTTAAACCAGAGATTGGAAATAAGTTATCTTCCATGTGGCATATCTAGCGAGTACTGGGTGGTCTTCAAGGCTGTTCAATTTTCATATCTTAGCACACAACAAATATCACGGTATACAGTACACTCTATATTAAGATGTTTGTAAATACAGTTTCAATTTACTTTTTTTTTTAATTTGAGTTATTTAAAGTACACATTCTGAACCAACTGATTATATCAGCAAGTGAGAGTATGTATGTGCGAGAGTGCAAGGACCTCCCGATTTTATTGGAAAAAGTACCTTCACATACCTTCAAGGTTATTCTACATGTCACAATTGAAATGAGACCGACGGCTTTACTTTCCCTCCGGAGGACGTTGTGCTAACGATTTTTATCGTACAAGAAACATCCAACAATATCGGCTGGGTTTGAACCTACGAACATGAGAGTAGTCTCGCTGGCCCTGTCGCCTAAATTTGACCTTTGACCCCGATCTGGAGAGAGTTTATTGACCTACTTTCCCATCAGGTTGATTTACCGCTATAACAACCACCCCCCCTCCCCTTCAGAGACCATGCCCCCGGACCAACATCCCGGCGAGGGTGGAGTGCCACAACAGTATCCTACCCACTAGTAAGGGTTGATTTTGTGTTTGCCCGTTGGCTTTTATGTGTGCCTGTTGGCTTTTATGTGTGCCCGTTGGCTTTTTATGAGTGCCCGTTGGATGGGACTGACGTGGGAGTTTTTGGGGAGCGTGCAGTCTCGGGCATTCCTCCCACGACGTGTCAGCAATTCTAGGCAGTGTGGGGGTTCAAACTCGGGACATTGCCCGTCCCATAGGGCAGGGACAATAATTCTTGATATTTATAGTGTTACAACTTATGAATTTATGTAAAAGTTATATATAATTTCATCAAAATATTGTTGCGAACATTAAATGATATTTAAAATGTTGTTTAAATGCTATTATTTTTTATTTTTTTGCATTTCTAATATTGATTCAAGGTCCTCATAATTGTATTTGATATTGCTTATTATTTCGTCAAAATATAGTTGCGAATATTAAATGATATTTCAAATTAATTTCTTCGTTATTTAAATGCTTTTTATTTGCATTTCTAATATACATTCAAGGTCTTCATAATTGTATTTTATATTACTTTTGAATTTGTAAAAGTTATATATTATTACGTCAAACCAGTGCTGGAACGTCTCTCCACTTCAGCTCTACTACACCCATGGCACTGGTACACATTAACGTACAAAATCATCTTTAAAATATAAGCACACAGAGTATATATTTAAAAAAAATTGTACGGTACTCCGCACGGACTTTCTCACTCTATTGTTTTAAAATTGAGATATTTACTCAAAATTCTTAATATAATATACACTAGCAAACCCAAGAACAAATTGCGCTAGGCATACGTAAAACATTTTTTATTCTTGGTTTTAAATTTCATAACTTTATTTTTAAAGAATTAACGTCTTCATTTGTATATTTGGACCAATAAAAAATATCGATATTGGGTCCCCGAGGGCCAACATTTCGGTAATAAAATTTTGACTTCCGGCTAAATTTTCATCGTTTTACTATGGTATACACATCTTATGGTTATCGCATAGCTATTAAATTTCTCTTTTATAAATTTTGACCAATAAAATAGGTATTTATTGACTAATGAGTCTAAAATGAGAGAGCTAGAATAGTTATAACCGATTTTGAGAAAATGGAATTTCTATCTTTTCATCCTCTAGTAAAATGCTATTAATTTTAGGGTTAGCAGACACACAGACAGACGGCGTTGCAAAAACCACTTTTTAGGGTTCCAGGGGTCATTAGACGTCGACATCCATCAAAATCTCGAGTTCAATTTTTTTGACGATCACAATATTTGCTCTAACTTTAAGGTAGCGAGAAAGTAAAAACAATATTGATATTGGATCCTCAAGGGTCAACACTTCGTATTAAAATGTGAAATTCCTGTTTAAAATTTTCGAAATTTTATAAGGGGTTTCACATCTTATGGTTATTGCGTTGCTATTAAATTCTTAATTTATAGATGTTGGCCAATAAAATAGGTAAATATCGAATATTCAATCTAAAATGATATAGATTATTGTTGGACAAACATTTCTCCTAAGAGGTTGAAAGAAAGAGAACATACCATTTTTGAGAAATTTACTCATTTCTTAATCTATAGCATTGGAGAATTATTGCGTTAATGTTTAAGTAGTATCTCTTTACAACTAAAGATCACAAAATTGTATTAATATATTTGTCAATATCTCAGAAAATGTTGTTTTTGTAAATTTCATATAAAAGTTTTATATTTTTAATAGTACTACAATTTTGCAATTATAAGTTATTTAGTATCTCAAATAGTTGCGGAGATACGGAAATTTCCGCTTCTCTAAAGTACCCTTAAAATCATTTTCATGGGAAAATGAAAATAGCCAGTTTATTTATAATCTTAATCAACGCCTGGGTACTAATCTTAATCAAAATCGATAGAGCCAATTTTGAGAAAATCGACTTTTCGTATTTTGGCCCTTCAGTAAACTACCCTTCATTTTAGGGTTAAATATCAAATTCTAAAAACCCTTCAGGGAAGCCCTATGAAAACCCTAGATACCAAGTGTTATCCCGATTGGTAAAATATTTTAGGCTCTAGTCAGAGGTACAGACAGACAAACAGACGGAAATTCAAAAAACGCTTTTTCGGATTTGGGGGTCATGAAACGTCGAAATTCATAAAAATCTCGAGTTAGATATTTTTTTATTTTTTTAAGATCACAATACTTTCTCTACCTGTAAGATAGTGAGAAAGTAAAAACAATAAATTTGATTGTAAAATTATAATTAAAATAACGAGATAGCTATTTTAGCACGTCTCGTGGCTGGGCGAAGTACTAAAATAAAGTTAAAAGTGCTCCTCAAAGATATATTATCCTACCGTGGTTGATGGACTGTGACACGTCCACACAATGCAGTGTCCGTTCAATCTTACGTATTTTAGTGAAGATCACCAGTGTCCGACACTCGTACCCCGTTGTAAAAACGCCCTAGAACCTGTGCAACACGAGGCGACTTAAGATGGGGTGCTAGTGAGCGTGAGTTTAGGGAAGTATTTTTTAAGTTTTTATAGCATTAACATTTTTTGGCCAAAATAAATCAAATTTTTCTTCTATAGAAACAGAGTTTAGTTTTCTGCATATGCTAATCTCAACAGTTCTTGAATATCTGTCAGATGTGTCCTGGAATTTAATGACAACTTTTTATCTTTATTTAAAAAGTTTGTCACCAAATGCCACCATGCTCATGACAGATATTCAAAAACTGTTGAGATTAGCACGTGCAGAAAGCTAAACTATATGTTTCTATAGAAGAAAAATTTGATTTTGTTCAAAAAATGTTTATGCTATAAAAACGGTAAAATTAGCGCACTAAATTCGCGCTCACTAGCACCCAACCTTAACTCGCCGCTACTACTACTCGCCAGTGACATGTCACTAGTATTTTCTGCTTTTAATCACGGCGAGTAGGCAAGTCTGGTCCATGTACACCTTTTAAAACGTCGTATATCGGTAATCGTCAACATGTTTTATGACCACATATTTGAATCGTTCTTTATTTTTCCCTCGGTGTGTTTCTATAGTAAATTTGTAAACCCCCTCCATTCAGTTCACGATACAGCTCGGTGAAATTATCTTCCGGGAATTTATTCGGATATAGTTTTCATTTACTATAATTTTTCATATTTTCACATAATATTTTTTTTTTTAAATCGGTATACCTGACCATTTCGAAACTTTAAATTTCTCAGACAGGACTATAAATAAACACACCGTAACACAAACAAAAATGAGCAAACACAGGTTAATAGTGGTTACTGCAGTGATGAGGACTAGACTTGGCTGTCAGACCAGGCTACTCCCACGATTATAGTATAGTATTATAGTATATTATGACCCGCCTCGGTGGCGTACTTAGCTAACGCACCAGTCGTGTTGAGCCAGGCCACCGAGGACGGGGAGATCGAGGTTTGAATCTCGGTCGAGTGAACTGGGGGTGGTTTTTCCTAAATGGTTTTCCACTCTCCCTCCACGAAAATGCGGGTTCACCACCTCTAAATTCAATCTTCCCAATTCCTAATCCATTAGTGTAATTAGTACTTAAGCGTATAACCCGAACGGGTAGTAAGACGCGGTGCTAAAATTAATTAATTAATTATTAATTGAAAAATGTTCAATTCAAGTAGCTGCGATTATTTTCAGTCGCTTGTTGGACATACAAGTGGCGGCTACCTTGTCACACGAGGCGACTTGATGGAGACTACTCGCTTTTGTGGCTGCATGGTCTAATGCATCACTCTCGCAGTATATTAGACTGCCGATGATGATCAGCTCGAGGTTTGAATCTCAGTCGGGTGTGCTAAGGGTGTTTTTTTCCAAAATGGTTTTATGCTCGGCCTCCACGCATATGTGAGTACATTTCCTAAAAATACAACCTTCCTCATCCTTAAAACCATTAGCATAATTAGTACATAAGCGTATAGCCCGTAAGAGTAGTAAGACGCAGTGCCTAAAAAAAATAGAAGTAATGGCTGCTGCAGTAGCATCGAGTAAAGTCGCCTCGTGTAGCACAGGCTTTGAGTGTCACTTTTATAGTTCTTGTGGCATGACATATGACATTTTTGTTCTCTGTGCATTTTAAGAGCTGAAAAACAGTCAGGTACAACCATTATCTTATCTTATTCATTGTTTCTATTTTTTAAATTAATTAAACATAATTTCACTTTTAGGATAGTAAGAAGCGTAGCACATAACAATGACGATATTGTGGCATGTTAATAAAGATTTTACTTGATAACAGGTTGGATGAACACACTGAAATGCAGTGCACTCATGCAAGCACATCACATCACATCACATCACATCACATCACATCACATCGTGAGCAATGTGACAGCGTGTTGACCTCTCCCAACGTAACACACCGCACTCCGTGTGAAATATCCTCGACTCACTCAATACCATATCAGATATCACCCTATATGAATAGTCAACATTTACAATAAAATGTATTCTAGTAGTTTAATAAAAAATAATCAGTGCCAAGTCTTCCTAACAATTCGGGTAATACGCATATCTACTAATTATGCTAAGTAGTTATAGGTGAGAAAGTTTGAATTTAGAGTATGTATAGCCTGGAGGGAGAGCGTAAAGCTATTTTAGAACAAAAAAAAAACACCCCCAGTACACCCGATAGGGATTCGAGACCTGATCCCTCCGTCTTCAACAGACAGTCTAATTCGAAGGTAGTGCCTCAGACCATTCGACCACCAAAGCGGACTGTGTGGAAAGCCAGGCCTCCACCGTGGTTCGGATCCCACGTTAAACTGTAGGTCCTCCATTCCATCTCACAATCACCCTACCGTTATACATTAGCGTTATTGCGTATAACCCGAACGGTTAGTAAGACGCGGTAATAATAATATTAATAATAATAACATGTATTAGCGTAGTAATTTTCACTTTTGTTATTTTAGATAATAGGCTTTGTCAAGAACTCTTGAAAATAGCACCTTGGCACAGAAACATTCTGAAACTGGCGTTATGTCTGATAAAACTTTTTTACTGCTAGTTTTTCAGTAGCTGCAAATAAAAGACAATTCAGTCAATTAAGGAGTGTAAAAAACTATCTTCGTAGATTAACAATTGTATTCTTTAATGATTCTTAAATATGAAGTGACCTTACCGACAGTATTACATTAGTTAGAAAAATGTTCGCTCTTTGAAAGAATTAAAGTACAGAAAAGCATGCATTTCAAGCGCTCAAAAGTAACAATTTTAAATTTTACTTTATAAATCTTGTCAATAAGAATGATCCTAAGGTTATTAAAATAATCTTTCTACGTTATCTCGCAAGAAGGATTCTTTTATTTGTCTTTGTTTGTAAAATTTACAAATATATATTTTAACATAAAACTAGAAATTAATCATTTCATACTTTTAGCAATTTCTTAACATATACGAGTAGTAGTTAAACGAACTGGAATTGGGGCCAATCAATTAGCCAAGGAAGTAAGCACTTTTAATAAAAAACTCTTTTTTCCTATAGTGAGTTGACAATCTGCTAAATGGTTTAATAATATGTGAATTAGCTATAAAAGAATAGAAGGACAATTTAATATTTATAAATTCCAATACAAGTCATCAACCAAAGTTAAAGAAAAGAATTCAAGTATCTTAAGCATGTAAATACAGTAGACTCTCGATTTTCCAGGGTAATGGAGGGGAGGGGAAGTACGGATAGTAGAAATCACGGATAGTACAAATAATCCCCAACTGTTTACCATCGGCAATCAAAATTTTCTGCCCTTTGTTTCTACTTATTTATGTGAAGAGGGATTTTCCACAGTGGTAGATATTAAAACTAAGCAGTGAAATCGACTCCTGCATACGAATAGTATTAAATAATAGGCTACACTCGAAACAAGAAGACAAATTAGTGGAAAGTGTTCAACATCAGAGGACCCGTTAAATACAGTTAGGTAAGTAAATTTCTGGTTTTTTTTATCTGTTTGTTATTTTAATCAGTAAATAAAGCCAGTATTTTAGAATAAATCTTGAAGATTAATATGTTAGTAAAAGCTAGAGGCTGCAAAGATATTTTAGGGTATTTAGGGGGTCGCTTATAATAACAGGTTAAGAACCACTGATCTAGTTAAAATCAGCCACTGACACACAATAATGTGTTCACATGGGAAGGCTTGAATTGAAGTTCACATAAAAATTAGTCAACACGTCATAATATCATGAGAATATACCTCCAGCTACCCCTCGCGCCATTTTATTTTCAACTACGAGTCTGACCTTGAAAACACTAAAGGGGCGTTTATACTATATATATTTTGCATGCAACATTATATAAGCAGATATATGCCTCTTGCCGCATGCCTATAGCCTCTTTCTTCATGCAACCCGACTTTTTTCCTCTTTTTCATCTCTTTCCATGCGTCATTGCGTTTAGAGATGTGGGAAGTACTTGCTGCTGGCGTCACTGCAGCTATCGAAATTTTACGGCGTAAACTACGCCTAGTGGTAGTATCGTATTTCTCCGTCAGGGTGACCAGACGTACTCCTTTTACCGAACATAACTTACATTTCAAACCGGTGTCCGGGAGGAATTTTCAAAAATTCCAAAAGTCCCCCATTTTGAAAAAATAAATAAACTAGTGTTTTTTTTGGTGCTATTTGCTCATAAAGTGATCTCGCATCTAGAAATTCTGCTCTAAAATGGCATTCCAGTTATCACTAGCAGTCTTCGAGCGTTTTCGTTGGCAAACTCCCCACGTGGTGTTCACGTGATAGAATTAGTTATTTATATTGGCTGCATGTATTCCGTCAGCAACCAATCACAAGAGAGCTTCCTAATCCATAAGTTAATTTGAAAAATATGCTTGAACAAATAATAATAAGTAATATTATCAATTAAACAAATAAGGGAATTTGTACAAGCTCATTTTAAAGGTTTATTTTGTTATGTCCTACATTTTGGGAGTCCTTGTCCTCCTTTGCGCCAAAGGCATCTCTCGTCACCCTGCTCTGCCCTATTTTTATAGTCTGTGTGTGATGACCCCCACTAAATAGATGGCTATGATAGTCATTGATGAATTCAGTTGTTTTATCGACACTCCACACCACTTCATCAAGGAAAACACAAAAATACAAAAACTTTTACGGAAAACACAGCTAAACAAATAGAAAAACCTACGACACCACCTTCAAGAGTTCTCAGGTGACTGTGGGGCAAGATTGTTGAAACATGCTCCCCAAAGATTTGAGGAGTATT
This sequence comes from Timema bartmani, assembly GCA_902151455.1. NCBI lineage: Eukaryota > Metazoa > Arthropoda > Insecta > Phasmatodea > Timematidae > Timema > Timema bartmani. The sequence goes on along the minus strand of CABFWB010000702.1, from coordinate 80,873 downwards.
TGCGCCTACTAGTGGCAAAACGCATGCAGCATGTTGCATGAAAAAAGGCAAAAGACTCTACATTCCTTTAGGATGAAGACGGTGAAGTAATTTGGAATATAGTTATTTCAATATGAAAACATTAATAATAAACCTATCTTAATTTCACTGTGGTCAGATCAAGGGAACATAAAACCGCATATTGATAAGTTTTCTAGTTCGTGCGTGATCTTGTATGTAGTTTCCTGATAAATCGGAAGTTAGACGAGCTCTAACAGGGAAAACCCAGACAGTAAATTATAAATAATAAAGTTCGTCTAAGATCGCACCATGGGCCTCGAGACCCACAAAGGAGCTAATTAACAACACGGCCACCCACAAATCTGGACAATGGCTAGATTTCACGGTTTATAATATTCCAAAGTTGACCCAGGGTATGGTCGAGAATGAAGAGGAAAGTTAAAAAAAACTACTGAGACTGGATAGAATTCAGATTGTGAAGGTTCGTGTTGTGTGAAAGCAAATAACTTAAAGAAGGGAAGGGATGGTTTGGAAGTTTCTAACGAAAGTATTATGAAAAATGCGTTTTTGTATTCCTCCTCAATACCTATGTAGGAGCTTATTAATAGTCTTATTAAATGCAAAACAACAATAGCACCAAAACAAACGATTAAACGAGTTCAAGCTACTGTCCAGCTGAGATTTACCCAAAGGGATTCAATGTTCGAAAAAAAAAAATCGTGCCATATTTTGTTGCGTCTACCCCCCCACCCCCCACCTCCATAAAAATATGAATCTGGGTACTGCACTTAGGTAAGTAAGTATCGACAGTTTTGGGTTTTCTTAAATTTCATTTCTAGACACTAATAACCCCACCAGTGAACACACACACTACTTACTTTACACTAACGTTGCAATACTGTCACGCTACTGTTTGCACACAAAAGTTGTTTTTTTTTCCCGACGCTTTTGCTCTATTTATGCAACTTTACCAGATAAGATATAGCATTTTATGTGTGGTTGGTTTAATTAGCCATGAAAGATAATGTCAAAACAAATGTTTTACACACTACTTAAATGTAAGAATTAGTAGCGCGGCAAAACGTTTTAATCATTTATGAATCAAGGTCAAGGGTTCGTGAATTATCTTTAATTGCTAAATAAAGCAGTTAAATAACATGATTTTTTTTTATGATTAACGTAATATATAGTCAACTAACGGTCCATATAACTTAATGAGCTTCAAACGCAAAGTCTTATTTTCTCCTAAGTTTGGTTACCCCTGGCCCAGGAATGTGGCTATAATAAACACAAATATGTGAACCGGACATGTTATATGAGTTTGTGGGTAGCCAGCCACCAGGTTTAGTCGAAATTCGACAGCAAATTACAGTATTATAAGTATGGAAAGTCTTAAAGTGTATATTTCTTCACACGCTATTATTGCAGGCGTGTCAAACTAGTTTGATCAAAAGAGTCACATATAAATATTAAAATAATGAGGGAGCTGTGCATCTCAAAAGTAAATAAACTTAATTTTAAAATCCTAACTATTATAATAAAAAACTTGATCTGCGAGAACGTATCAATAGCTCTCAGGCCACATGGATTAAAATACAATGCATGCTCCGTGTCATTTTATGAAACTGATATATTTGTCTACGCTTATACTCCCTTTTGAGCTTCACCTACAACCACCCTTTGTATGTTAACAGGGTGTCCAGCAAAATTTTATCTTAAAATTCCCTGACTTTTCAAGTTTTTCCAGAGCAAATTTCCAACTTTTCCAGTCACTATACTATAAACATTATTGTATTAAGATCTCAAGATCTCAACTTAATTTAATACTATTTTTAGACACACATTTTGAAATTGTAACACTCTATGAAGGGGCTAAAGGATGTCAGCCTAAAGCAATGGGTTGTTGGGTCGTGCGTTCCAAGTTAGATTTGAGTTAAATCCATTGAGACATTAAAAGATCGTCTTACACGGGTTAATGAACTAATGACTCAATTTTGGGTAAAGACAATAAAGTGGTGGAAAGATTAGATGAAAGTCCCATGCCGACTTTGAGAATTAATATTAGTATATTCAAGATGGACAACTGTACTAAAATAAATTCACAGTGAAAAAAAAATGTTTTTGAAAGTTATTTTATTGTAAATGAAAGTAGCGTAGGCCTATTATTTTAGTGACTATGTGAAAATTCCAGAAATTTGATCATATTCCCTGACTTTTCCATGACTTTTCCCTGACCAAGCAAATTCCCTGACTTTTCCCTGTTTTCCAAGTCGCTGGACACCCTGCAATTTTCTAACCACTGAGCTATCCAGGAATTGTCCCGTGCCCAGGGTCATTCTTTACTCATATTATAAGGCAGAGTCTATGATGGATGTGCGGAAATTGTCAGCTACAAATGTGTGATTTTATTAAGATCACGAGCTATCAGATAACGCAGCCACCTTTGACTAAGTAGTTGGTTTAATGCTGCCACTTGTACAATTATTATAATTGTAAGGGAATGCATATTTAAGAATCAAATAGCCGAAGCAATTAAGCCAACTACAGAGTCGAAGGTGGCTGCGTTATACGATAGCTCGTGATATTAATAAAATCACACATTTGTAGCCAACGACTTCCGCAAGTCCATCATAGACTCTGCCTTAAAATATGAGTGAAGAATTACCCTGGGCACGGGACGATTTCTGGATAGCTCAGTAATTAGAGCATTGGCGTACTAAGCCAAAGGTCCCAGGTTCGATTCCCGTGTCCAGATCCTAGACTCAGATTCGATAAGTTTAGCTTAAAATTTGAGTTTATAATTATTACTTGAAAATAAATACAATCAGACCAGAAACCAGTTGCGAAGTCGGGTGAATAAAGACATTGACTTGAGTTTCAGGTCATAAAGGAATCACATGGGTGACAGTTGTTTGTGAAAGTGAATATCTTCTTTATTTAAAAAAAATAGTTAAGTCTACCCTTTTTAAAATATTAATCAAACTTTGCACATTGATTGAAAAAAAAATTGCGTGATCTTTATTTGATGTTTCACCTTTTGAGATTAGTGTTAATGCATTGGCCTACATTTTTTTAATAAACATAAAATGTGTCTATAATGATTATCATCATATTTTTTAATATTTTATCATTGGTTTGGAACTCGGAAATTTAATATAGGTAAACATTCAACATGGATTATATTTGAAATATTATCATAATAAGCCTAAAATAAATTGTTTCAGATTTGAACCTATTTTTAAAATAAAATATTCAATCCAATTTTTTTTATTTAAGCAACAGATTTGACCAGGATTCGATTTGCTCATACAAAACTAGCATAAGATTCGATTCTTAATCAACTCATATTTTTTAAGCATGAGATATGAGTCAAGTCAGCAAAGATTTGGATTTGATTTGACATTGAAAATAATGATGGATTCAGACAGGCTTAATAAAAGGCCTAGTAATAATATATTTTTTTAAATATTTAAATCAATGTTATTCTAGACACAAAACATATGTATTTATAGCTTTGCTAGCAATCTTTTCAATGTGCAGTAATTTTTTTTATACCCTGAATATAACTTTAACACTTATTATTAAAACCTGCAATGCTCAAGAATAATAAAAACCGTGAAAGAATGCAGGCCACGAGTGTGAATTTTTACATGTTTGACTGCCTCAGTTAAACAAGGGCTAATGTCATAAAACTTTGTATACAGAGAAGCATATGGTTTTTTCTATGAAAATAATGTATCACTAGAGTAAGACTCATATAGGCCTACATTACAAGTAAACAGGGACCAACTATCTTTATTCACACAGCATTTAAGAATTTGTGAGTATTTTAGTTTCTTAATATATTAAGATGTTTATATTTAATTACAAAAAATTTCATATTTGGACATTGGCCCTTCTTATACCAAGGCACATGGTATTTATGTTTCCTTGACTCAAGAAGGTCACAGAGATTAGCTTCACCTTCCACTGCCACCTGGATTCCGATACAGCAGACTAGCCAATGTTTGCAAAATGATACTAGCTTGTAAATGGGTAGCGATCATACTAACGGCACCTATTATCAACTAAGATAACTATTTGTAGAAGGAGAAGTTATATTTAAAACCATGGATCTTTACTAGTGTAGACTTGGGAGTCGTTAGAGCTCAATATCTTTTTTTTTATACCCTGAATATAACTTTAACACTTATTATTAAAACCTGCAATGCTCAAGAATAATAAAAACCGTGAAAGAATGCAGGCCACGAGTGTGAATTTTTACATGTTTGACTGCCTCAGTTAAACAAGGGCTAATGTCATAAAACTTTGTATACAGAGAAGCATATGGTTTTTTCTATGAAAATAATGTATCACTAGAGTAAGACTCATATAGGCCTACATTACAAGTAAACAGGGACCAACTATCTTTATTCACACAGCATTTAAGAATTTGTGAGTATTTTAGTTTCTTAATATATTAAGATGTTTATATTTAATTACAAAAAATTTCATATTTGGACATTGGCCCTTCTTATACCAAGGCACATGGTATTTATGTTTCCTTGACTCAAGAAGGTCACAGAGATTAGCTTCACCTTCCACTGCCACCTGGATTCCGATACAGCAGACTAGCCAATGTTTGCAAAATGATACTAGCTTGTAAATGGGTAGCGATCATACTAACGGCACCTATTATCAACTAAGATAACTATTTGTAGAAGGAGAAGTTATATTTAAAACCATGGATCTTTACTAGTGTAGACTTGGGAGTCGTTAGAGCTCAATATCGTTGTGATTATTGAAACTAACCCAAATTTAAGAATTCAATCAAAAATAAGAATAAATTATTCATTAAATGATGTGTTATAAACAAACACTTTAGCTTAATTTTACAAAGAAAATAAATAAATCAATTAATAATTTTTTTTTTTCCATTTTAAAATGTATTGAATTGGAAACATTTTAACGAAAATATTTCAATAACTACTTTTAGCATGGTTTGAAAATTCCATAAAAATTATGAAAGGTGCCCAGATATATTATTAAAATAAATAAAAAACAACAATGTTGAATTATTACATTTTTTTTAAATAATTTTTTGTTTAGAACCGTGCATTTATGGTTAGGCTCAGCCTTAACGATAAGCCTTAGTACAGCTACCATATTATTATGGTTTTGTCAAGTCTTGAGTTGTGCTGTAAATAGATATAATTTGATATAGGCTACCATGTATCTTCGATTCTAAGATGCCATTGATTGTAATAGGCACCTTAATTTTTCAGTATCACCAAAATAAAAAAGCTATCTTATATCTAAGAAATATTTTTATTACAGAATTCAATTTAATAACACAATACAGACAGTACCTTATCTATCAGTAAATGGTATCACTTCCTCCTGAATCATCATCAGTCTTATTCTTATGAGTTGTTGATATCTGCATTTGAATTAATATCAGAGTCTACTTCATCTTCAGAGTTTGATTCTTCTGAGCCGTCTTTATCGCTATTCTCCCTTAATACCTGGTCTTCTGAGCCATTGAATGTGTTGGTGATGAAACATTTTTTTTAAATGATGGGATTAGCTTCCAAGCTGTTATATACCCACTCTGCCAATTTTGATGCTGTCATTTTCTTAATTTTTCCGGGAGGGGTAAGCAGAAGGTTGTCAGTCAATAGCCAGGATTCATATTCCTTTCTCAAGTAATCCTTAAATGGTTTGTTGACTGAAACGTCAAGGGGTTGCAGTTGGCTAGTCATGCCACCAGGAATCACAATCAAATCACCATCTTTTAGCATGATTTTATTTTGACCTGTTCGGTCAAATGTCCATGAAATGCATAAAGTATTAGAATGCTAGGTGGGTTACAAACACTTCCAGAACATTTATTTCAGACTACATCTAGCCAGTCTTCCATAAGCTCTGCTATCATCCCTCCATTTGTTTGTGCATGCACAATAACATCTTTGGGGAAAATTTCATTCTTTGGTATGGTTTTTTGATATAAAATTAAATATGGTGGCAACTTTCAGCCATCAGCGGTGATGCATAGCATCACAGTAATACACTACATTCCGTGGCCTGTGCTTATAATCTTGACTTATATAGCACCTTTACTGTTGACTTTGTAATTTCGAGGCATTTTAACGTAGACCATCATTTCATCAGCATTTTCAATTTGACTAAAATCATAGTTTCTTTTTTTTCCTTAATTTTATCAACTTTTGTTTAAAGTCTATAGGAAGTTTTTAACAGATAAATGTTTGGCGCCTTAACAACCTTCTACAATAAACAAATCTGTCGCATCAGCCACGAGTGCCTTTAAAATGTATACTGTATCCTCTATAATTCATTCATGACCTAAGTTTACTTGGATGACAGCTCAAAAAGTTACTAGAAATAGTCCCTAATACATCCCTACACCAACAGCTGACATCTATCACTTTAGATCACTGTAATGAAAACAGATAGTAATATATGAATGTGATAGTTAACCACAGTAATTTAGGCCAGTATTATTTATATATTTATTTGAGGTCAGACACAAAGCTTATTTAGAGTTTTATTCCACTTAAAAAAGATATTATTCACAGCACTTCCACAAAAGGTCTACCGAAAATAGCTTCGAAATGGCGCCCGACGAATTTAAACTATGTGGTTGAACATGTGAGAAGCAAGTTTTTTTAAATGATGCACCCAAGCAGTGGATAAAAATATTTTATTTGGTTAAATATACGATAAAATAATTATAAAATAATTTAATATATATATATGTATAATGACAAGTATTTTCTCTTTTCCAAGTAAATACGATGCCTGTATTAAAAGATATTGATGTATGCACTGTATTACACATAGTCAATAACGTTCCAAAACAAAGAATAAGTACTTTTATTTAAGTTTAAATATTGTTTCGAGTTGGATAGAAAGAAATTATTAAAATTAATTAAATAGTATGAGAAAGCGTTATTTTAAATGTAAAATATTATAGGTAATTAAAAAACTTAACAATTATAACAAAACAGTGATCTTTACAAGTGTTGGCAACCCAAATCCCTAAACATATGATTTTTGAACTGTCATCCAAGTAAAAACCTATCATGAACAGACTATTTCAAGGGGCTTGGCCATTTCTCCGGCTTTCAATTGCATGGCTTGTCAAGTTATGGGTAATCCTTTAGAGCGTGTTTCCGTTACAAAAGTATCACAGCTTCATCAACTACTAGAATTCTTCCTTTCTTTGGCCCTGTAAAGCCCTTGGCTGTTGCTTTGCTGCAAGAAAATGTGGAATTGTGATCTTTTCTCTAATGACGAACATTTACTTCACAAATAAAATGTTGACCAGCCGCTCTATTTCTAAGTTCTTCTGCATACACAATAACTTTTCGTTTCAATGCGGCATTGTAGTGCAATCTTTTTAACAACATTTTAAACAAAACACAACACAACTTCTTACATACAGTTCTTACAAGGATACAACCAAAACTTCCTAGTTCTCACTGAGCAAACTTCACTATGGTGAAATAACTGTGGATTCCCATTTGGAAAGCGCGTGAGAACACCCACGCCACTTTATTCTCCAAAGAAATTGAAGAATGTGTTAATGGTCAAACTTAGAGGCGGGGCATAGAAAAAAGGTGTTGTCAAACATGGAGGTGGGGGCTTCCACATAAAACAAAACATGTGGTGCCATGTGCAAAGTGCAGGAAAAATCGAAAAGTACTGTGATTATAAGATGCACTCTTTTTTATAGATATTTAAATTGAATAAAAAGTGTGTTTTAGAATCAAAGCTGTATGTTCAAGCCTATATCCAGAAACTTGGTTATATAATTTTATTGATTTATCAAATCTATTTGTTTCTGGGAGTTGTTTGGCAGAACATTGTCAAGTGAGTTAGACGAGTTTTCTAGGGCTTTTTTAACATTTTAGAATATTTTTCCCCCTATATTAGATTTTTTTTAAATTTGATGTTTTGTGTTTCCAAGTGCTATGAAATATTAAATTTCTAATAATGTGAAAGAGGAAAAAAATAAAGAATCCCGCCCTCAGCTCATACTATCCCCTTTTGAATTAACAAATATATAATATGAATATTATTTACCTAACTTATATTGCTATTTTCCATAGTTAATCTATTTATATAGGCCTAAGTAAAATATTATTCTTTAACAATTTTTAGTGCAGAGTTAAAAAATGAAAGTACGTTTCCTTTCAAAAAAGATTTTCACGCTAGAAACAGAAATATAACCAATTAATATGCTAGATATGAACAAAGAATAGGCCTACAACACAAATTAATTTTATCTTAACAGTTTGTAAATGTTTTATTTCATTTGGACACAATACAGTATATAATACTCTCAATCAATATTAAACGTTATTTTAACTAAAGTGGACGATAAATGTCAAGTCGCATGAACCCCTTAGTGGTATTATTATTTTAGCACGGTAGAGTTTGTTCGCTCTAAGCGGTGAATTTGTACACTTGAAAGTGAATTCGGACATGTAAGAAACAATATTTATGACTTTTCTTCCAATCATAGTTTGCCAACAAGCAATAGTGTGTTGTAAGCCTATTTATATAAATTGGGTATGTTTGAAAACAAGGATATGAATCAACATTAAATACTTACCAACAGTGGAACTCCTTTTTACATACTTCACATTCTAAAACTTTCCTTGCCTTAATCAAAGGTTTTTTACACAAATTACAATTAAAAGTCGACATTGCTACAATTAAAGTAAAAGGACGCTTCCATAGCCAAAATCAAAGATCACACAACTATGCAAAGAAATTAAGCCCTTAAAAGTTGCAACCACAGATAGCAATACTACAGCAGCATAAAAACGATGTGGGTAGTTTTTTGATTCATTAGCGCTTTTGTGACTCAAGAAATAAATTATTTATTATTTATTTTTTTATCTTTGACGTTCATATCAGTTTAAGTTTTCAACTTAATATTTAACAATTTCCGGTTTTAATATTAATGTTACAATGTAATTTATACGTTAACAGTAAAAAATGTATCTCCTTGAGCAGAGCTCTAGGTGGAGATCTTACCAAAATATAGGTAGTAATATCATTTAATAATTTTGTTTGATCTCACCTCAATACTAACAATTAAAAAATTCAAATTATAGCCTACCAAATAAATAAAACAAGAAAGCCTTTAGCTTGCGCACACCTATACGAAAGATAAACTTGCCACGATCCTTAAACATCGTAAATTATATTTATGGCTTGCCCTGTCGGCCCTACATTTGTAGCCCAAACTCTCGGATTAGAGGGGCCCAAATACAAATAATGGAAATCAACAAAAAGATAAGTTAAGATATGTAAATAAGAGTGGGCAGTGAGAGTAATTATTACTGATGATGCTGGACCCGTAATACGTCCCAAGCAATCCCATCCAATATAAAAAAAAAGAAGGGAAACACGGTCCTCCTTACAACAAAATATAAATATAAGTAGAAAGATTAAGTTACAAGGGGAGATGCCAGGGTAATATGATTGCATAAACTAGGGATAACCAGACTTAATTATATATATAAAGACGGCAGGTCAAAAAATAGAGTTTTATTATATGAATGCAATATTTAACAATATGATATATTTGGGCGTAATATTCACATATTCTTTTTATTTTTGATATGATTTTATATTACAACTTAATATTATAAATGCCCTTTCACCAGTAATTCCTTGACACATAGCA
>CABFWB010000702.1:21937-69780 GCA_902151455.1 Timema bartmani | reverse complement strand
TTTTTTTAATAAAATATCTTTACTTAAACACACGACCAAAATTGTCGTAGTAATTAAGAGTTTGAGACGTTAAACCGAATTTAGATTAATGTAAACGTAAATCAAATTTAAGGTGTCAGTCACTTAAGGTTTCTCACCATCAGGAGGATGATAAGGCAATGCGAGAGAGGCCCGGTGGGCGTGGGTGGTGAACCGTGAGTCATTCCTAGGCAGGTAGGCTCTACCCTTCCTCCCCTTGCTTTATTTATTTGAAATCACTCTGGGCCCGGCTCACTAGCCTATGTTGTCATTCTATCATAATGTCTACTCTAGGGGTCTGTATGTTATGATAAGAGTAGAATAAGTGATCTCTTTCAGTCTCGATGATTTAATATTGATGTAGAGTGTACTCCTGCGTGGCAAATTCACTGATAACTGTTAAGTAAGTATTCTTGGAATCCTTTCATAGATAGAATGAATGACTGTCGGTTCGGTGAGTGGCGCACCACCACGAACGTTCAACTCTAGTTGCCACATTTCGGTGTTAAACTTTTATTGCTTTTAATTCATGGTAAATTATACAACTTTTTGCGTATTTGGGATTTTTTTTATTTGAGTCGTGTTGTTGTTTATAAATTTGTCTCCCTCAATAAGCTAGACCTTGTTATTTTTCTATCTTTGATATTTTAATTTATAAAACTTTTAAAAAAAAACTATTATCCTATAGGTTGCCAAGGACCGCGATACCTAGCAACGTCGTTATCACAGAACAGATTTCTACAGATCAATCACTGTATTTTTCCTAAATTACAAAGGGTGATTGTAAATTTAGGACAAACAATTGAAATTTCTTAAAGTCATTTGTAATTAGCCCAATGAACCACAACCATAATTTGTGTTAATCCGCTCCAATCAGTGTGTATGCATTTCAGGTGAGGTTGCATCAATGGTCAATAAACAAAAGTCAGGTGCGCGTAAGCGCAAGGAAATGGAAGAGAAACTATTGATTTCCAAAATAGCTTATCGATCATTATTTAAAGCTGGAATACAACCGAAAAGCAGAAACGATAACACTGGTGGAGCTGACCTGGTCCCCATTCCTGTTGCTGGTCCATCTACTAAGACATCATCACTGCCGCTGACTGTGAATAAAGTTTCTACAGACCCTGTCGACCCTGAATTTGTGTCAGAAGGCTTACAAGTTAATTCTGAAATTAAAAATAGTGGTTCTTTTCATTTCACCAGCATTTGTGAGTCTTCCAAATAAGATTTATCTCAAGCACCTGCAATGCCTATAATAACATCGAATCTGAGACCATTTCATAACTTTAGCATGATAAGTACAGAATATCTTGCAATACTTGTTAAATGAGCCTTCTACCTTTTCCTAAAGAACTTCCAGGTGATGGGAAAAGAGCATTTCCGCGGAGTGTCTTAGTTTCGAAACAAGCTAATGGTGAAATTGTACCTCGAGTTTGGCTCTCGTTTAGTGAAATTACACAATATTTACATTGTTTTCCGTGTAGGCTATTTGGTTGTATTGATAAACCAAATTCTCACAAATTAGTTTTACTAACTGGCGATGGTTGGAAGAAGGAATATAAATGGCAAGAGCTATACAATAAACTGCCAAACTACGAAACATCGTCGAATCACAAATGTTATATGTGATGTAATATGGAAAGAAACTAAAATAAACGTACTGATACTAGCTCTCAATTGGACGCTGAACTTACAACAAAAATTCAGTACCTACTGGAAATACCTTCTTCAGCGAGTACTGTCAGTAGTATTATTTCTAGTGGAGAGAGGAATAGAAGTCAGAGGAATATCCAATAATATTGGTGACACCAATGGCTGTAACATTTTAGGAGTTCTAGAGCTGTTATCTAAGTACGACCCAGTACTGAGGGAACACGTTGTCAAAGTGAAGCAATCGCGAGAACACTGAAAAAGACTTCAGGCTCACTATCTGTCACCAGAGTATCAAATAAATTTATAGAGGCTTGTAGTGCTAAGGTTACACAGGCAATACTCGAGGAGTGGAAAATATTCAAGTATTATGGTTTCCTTGCAACGCTACGCCAGACACATCTCACACATAACAAACCACATTTGTATTGAGATACATACTTGAAAGTGAAACTGAATTCAGAATGGTCGCGAGATTTTTATGTTTAGTAGATTGTGGCAAAAAAAACTGGACAAGATATCTCCAACCTTATTATTGAAGAACTCGAAACACATTAAATACTCTTAGGTGAATGTCGTGGCCAGGGGTATGACAACGGCACCAATATTGCTGGCATATACAACGGTGCTCAGGTAATGATTAGTGAAATCAATCCAATAGCATTGTTTTCAAATTGTGGTGCACACAGCTTGGATCTTTATGTTACTAACGCAGCTGAATACGCTGAAGTAATGGTAACATTTTTTGGAATGGTCCAAAAGACTTATAAGTTCTTTGCCCGAAGCCCTCAGCGGTGGGAAATACTATAAAAACATATTGGATGTTGCTTACATAGTATTTCCAAAACCAGATGGTCTGCCCATGTTGACAGTGTGAAGCCATTCACCAAACATTTGCACTAATTAAACATGCATTGAACAAGTGCAAAACTCCAAACTTGTCGGTTGAGTGCAAAACGAATTTGTAGGGAATAATTCACTATTTATCCACATTCAAATGTGTCCTTATAGCTACTCTATGGTTAAAAATCTTGGATTCTATTGACATTAGAAATAAAGTGCTACAAGCAAGAAACGTAACTCTTGATGTTGAGGTTGCAAATATCGAGAGCCTACTAGAAGAACTGAAGGCTATAAAAAACCAGTGGAATAAACTATAATCGGAAGCTAGTGGCAGACAACATTTCTTTATATATACCTTGTGAAACGTCATTACCAGATAAAATTGTGAAAAAAAGAAATCTCGCTTACATCAATTGAACCCAGTGATGAAAGTCGAGAAGAGCGTGACATTAAAATCAACATATTTTACAAATTGATAGATTCTGTGTTTAGTGGGTTGACCGAGAGATTTCACACAGCAAAAAATGTGATCAACTTATTTAAATGTTTATAGAATTACTAGCAGCTAAGTGAACAGGAAATTGAAAGCCTATGTTATATATTGTAAGCGACCTATCCTAATGACTTAAATTTAAAATTGGGTGAATAAGTAAAGTATTTGGAATCAATAAACGGATCGAACTTGGGCTCATTGAAATTGAAACCTCTTGAGCTGCTGAACAAACTTAAGGAACTAAAACTCGATAATTTATTTACAAATGTATGTATGGCAATAAGAGTGCTCTACACTATTTCTGTTACTGTGGCTGAAGCTGAAAGAACTTTCAGCAAAATCAAACTAATTTAAAATATCCACAGATCAACAAGGGGCCAAGAAAGAATGACTGCACTGTGTCTCTTAGCAGTAGAGAATGAACTTGCAAGAAAAAATAAAATCAATTACGACGACATTAAGAATTTTGCATCAAAGAAGGCTAGAAGAATAGTGTTATAATTGACCTTTTGTCAATTATTTGTATTTTAATCAGAACAATTTTACACTTTAATTTTTAGTTTTCGTCTTGGTTATTTTAATATTAGTTAATATATTAGTTTGGATATTTTAGTGTGGGTTCTTTTTAATTTTTTTTTGGAAGAGTGGGTTTATTGAATTCGTTGAAGTTTCATTCAAGTAATTAAATAATTTCTTTATAATTCCATTATTTAAATCTGATTTGAAATATGCCAATTTGTAATTTGAGAAAGATTTATGTTAGACAACTAGCCAGCCTACCAACCTTTTGTCAAATAAAATATTTTATTTCATTCAATTTTTTTCATTTACGGCCCTGCACACCAGGTTTTTAAAATTTAAGTTTATCTGGAAAACATATAAAATCTCTCTCTCTCTTTCTATATATATATATATATATATATATAATCCATCCCTACCGGCTTGGAAAGGTACTTGGTTTGGTAGATACGTCACCATTGTAGGATGGGGGTGAGAAGAAGGGGGGTATGGGGCCCAAAAGACTTATTTGATAAGCGGCCCGGAAATCGTGCCAGCGGCCCTATACAGACTTTTCTCTAGTCACTTCTTACTAGCAGCTGTTTAATATAATTTTAAATAAATATATATATCGGTGTAGGTACGGACAAATGCCTTCTCTGTTATTCCGTACACGAGATTCACGATTAGCTAGGGCTAGGTTATGTGGTCTAGGACTAGATGGAGCATTGGAAGTAAATCTAGATACTAGTGTTCCTGTATGATTGAAGTAAATGTATTCAGTGCCATTGAGGATGGGGTGGGGGGAATACACTGTCATTTATTTGTGAAAGCCATTAATGAAATATGTAAATTACAGCTGTAGCACATCTGAAATGGAAGGTACACACTTTAATTTTGAAACAAATAACCAATTAAAAAGGACTAGTCAAAATAACAATTGCATTTGATACGATAACCCCTATTCACTCTGTGTGGTGTGTGAAGGTACCCTCTGAGGGAACGAGACTAAGAGTCAGTATTCATTCTGCCCACGGTAATGACGCGCGTTCTTTAACGTAATATGGTAGCAGCCACGTGATTCAAGCAGTTATTAATCCCTAACCGTGACCGGCTGTTCGGTGGATACCATGCAATGACACGATATCTACCTAAGCGTTGAGGTTTAGCTTAGTGAATAAATTTAGACGATCAAAACAGTCGTTAACACCCGTCAGAACTGTGTACAAACTACCCGGTCTAAAATAAGACAAGGTATTATTTTTGTCGAACAATAAAATAAAGTAGTATGAATGGTATGGAAATCGTTAACACTGGCTTGAAGAAACACAGGAATTAAAATTTTCAAATTTGTTTTATAATATTTGCTAATTTTATTTTTGTTTGTGCGAGATGCACTGGGGTTCTAGGGAACAGCTAAGCAGCTGACCTTGTGAGGTGCTCGGGAATAAGCTTGCAGCTGGTCTTGTGGAGGACAATAACTGACTCCGTGCTTGGGATCGGGAATGGTTGAGCAGCTGACATTGCGAGTATAGCGTGGTATAAACCAAACAAAGAATAATAATGCACGGGAAAACACTAACGCCAACAATGGTGGCAACAACTCCTGTCCCAGCGCCGCTGGTCTTTACCTTTCACAATGAAGATTGGCCAGTATGGTCAAGACGTTTCCAGCGTTTTCGTCAAGGATCGAACTTCAGCTCACAACCAGAAGAAAGGCAAATATAGCTAAGCAAACAACACATAGAACCAGAAATACAACCATTTTGGAAAGAGAGATCTTAATCAATAATTGGCGACATGATAGCGAAAGGAAATCACGTGTACATTCCACAATCCCTACTGGCTTTCATGTTGGAGCGTATTCATGAAGGACACCAGGGAGTAGCCAAGTGTAAAGAACGGGCACGGTCGACAGTCTGATGGCCGGGCATAATAGGCCATACTCGAAACTAGGTGGATACGTGTGAAAAGTGTATTGAGAGGAGATTAAACCCATTGCAGCCTCTCATTCCATCACCAGCAGCTCCAGAGCTCTGGACAATTGTTGTAACTGATATTTGTTTCACCACATGAAAATAAACACTGGTGGTAATAGATAGCTACTCATGGTACCCAGAGGTAGCACAGCTTCAATCAACTCCATCAGCAGAAGTAATTTGACACCTCAAAGGGTGTTTGCACGACACGGCATTCCTATTAAGCTAAGGTCTGACAACGGCCCAGCTTACGCCTCCAGAGTTTGACAAATTTGAGGATAATTGATTCAACCACATCACCAGTCATCCCCACTTTCCACAAGCAATCGAAATAGCAGAGGCTGGGGTTAAAATAGTGAAAAACATCCTTCTAAAAGAAGAGGATACTTTCTAGGGACTCCTAACATACAGAGCAACTCCAATAGAAGTAGGTGCCAGCCCAGCTTAACTCCTAATGAGACGACTAATACGCAGCACACTACCAGTCATACCGAGCAGATTACAGCCATAATGGCTGAATGTACACTATTAGAGGGAGGTGCGGTAGAAGCACCTACACGCCAATAAAACATATTATGGCAGGAGACATCGAGCACGCTGTTGAACGCTCTTACACCGGGAGAAAGAATCTGTATAGTTGACCCGCAGTGGTATTGAAACATGGTGGGACACAGGATGGAGCCTTGATCCTACGATGTCCAGATCATGGGATATAGCCTGCGTCGCAACAGAGAACACCTCATACCAGTTCTGCACACAGCCCCAACATAATCCTGTCAAGCTGATACGACCCCGCTAAAGGCAAAGACAATCATATCAGGGAGAGTGATCATACCCCCTTAACACCTGAATTTATCAACTAGCTTAAATACTACTCTATATTCACGGCTGTGAATAAATACATGCTACAAACTTCTAGGGTATGATGGGGGTCCAAATTACATTAACATTTAATAAGGAACTCGTATCCAGAAACGAACTGTTTGCTCGTTGTAGACTGGGACTGTTTAGACAAAAACAAATTATATAACACGTTGTATTTGCCACGCCATGCTCACTTGAGGCAACTTGACCATTGTAAACGTCAAACGTTTTGCTAAAGCTCCCCGATTTTGCTTAGCGTTCAGTCGCATTAAGATCATGGATTGGTATACTTTTATCGAATACGCTAACATCGTGTTAATGTCGGCTAAGTTCGTTGTAATGGTAGGGTTGCTTGCCGACTTCATGCAGACAGGTTTTACAACCATCCAACTCCATCTCATAAAGGCTTTGCCAGAGTTTTTCAATGATTGCGGGAAACTGGAACTTTTCCAGTCACCAGGTTAGACTGTGGGTTGGAAGAATTGTACAGAATTGGAAGAAGATTAAGTGCTGCATAGGGTTGATCAGAACCCATTCATTGGCAGCAGAACCATTGGACGTGACATGGGTGTTACTCATATGAGCGTATGGCATATTCTGCAAGAACAACTCCACCTCTATCATCCACCGAGAATTCAAGCAACGAGTCCAGCCGAATTTCCACGACGAGTTAACTTTGCTCGCTGGTTTGTGCAACGTTGCATGTCGGAATTTCCACGTCTTATTCTGTTACTGATGAAGCTTATTCTGTTACTGATGAAGCTACCATCACCAGGGAAAGCATTTTCAACTCCCGAAACAGCCATGTTTGAGACGAAGGAAACCTTCACTCTCCTCGTTCCACTAAATTCCAAAAGTAGTTCAGCATCAACGTGTGTGCTGGTGTTATCGATGGTCATTTAATCGGTCCGTACCTTCTTCCACCCCGCCTCATTGGGCCCGTTTATTTGATATGCCATTACGAATTCGTCAACAGATGTGGCTGCAACAAGAGGGTGTGCCTCCCCACCTTTCATTCGACGTCTGAGACTACATCAGCCAAATATTAGGGGACATATGGATTGGTCAAGGGGGACCAGTAGAATGGCCTCCTGGCTACCCCGACATTTTCCTGTGGGGCCACATGATAATCCATGTTTACGAAACCCCTGTCGAAACTGAGGAGGATCTGCCATCACGAATTCTCGCCGCAGTGCTAGAAATTCTCATGAGGCCCGACATTTTTGAAAGTGTGTACCAGAACCTGCTTCAGAGGTCAATGCTCTTAACACAGTTGGTGGAGGTTATTTTGAACAATAATTATTGTAGCCATATGCTTTGGTATTGCTAACAATTTTTGTGTGCAGGCACATAAAGTATACTAATTATTTCTAATATTGAACATACTAACTGTTCCAGTATGCAACATCCAAACGGTAAGTTTCCAGACAAGAGTTCCTTATTAAAAGTTGCTCTACTTTGGACCCCCTAAATACACTAGAAGTTTGTAACCTGTATTCATTTACACCTCTATTTTAACTACCCTATTAGACGCATGTGTACCTAGATTATTGATGTGCACATTAAACTCATATGTGTCATTTAGTTTTAGAATCACAAATAAAGCGTAAATAAATAACTTTCTTGAGTGCGTTATAATTTTCAGAGAAGAGAGAATGTGAAGTGTGCGAGGGCGCAACCTAAGCTAAAGGCACTAAGGGTCAGTAATCAGGCTCGGACTGGCCTGCCGGCCCACCAGCCCTCGGGCCGGTGCGCCCTCGAGTTACTCAAGTTTGCGCCTTCGGCCCAAGCTTCACCTCTTGGCGAAAAAAAATTCCAATGATGCAAAAAGACATTTAGCCCTCCGTTGGTCGAGGGGTGAGCGCAGTGCTCACTAATTTTTTTTTGTCTGGCATGTGCGATGAAACAGCGTAGGAACAATGAATCCCAGTATAGCTGCCTGTTGGAATGCTTAGAGTGGTGAAAGGGCTGTGAAGGGATGACGCGAGACCTTTAGTCATTGTCATAATTTCATTATGTTATTGTTGTTTTATCGGGCACGCCCAAAGGGGGGAGCAGGGAACGGGGCAGTCCACCCAAAAATTCTCCTTTAGAGCAGTAAAAGCATATTTTGTTTTATTACACTACTACTTTCCCAAACCTAAAAGTGTAGTTACAAATTAGCCCGACAGCAGAGGCTTTTATGGTAGGGTACCCCTTGACACTTGTTGGTGGTGAAGTTAAGGTTGCAATTAAAGAGGAAGTGAAAGCTATTTTCTAAACTGAGTTTTTTATTTACTTCAGGCACTGCGTAAGGGGTAGCAGAGGGGTAGAATGGGTGTGCCAGTCTTGCGGACAAGGGCTGCTCTAAGCTTAGTTCAGTTGTGGTATTGCTGTGTTGTTTGTCAGTTGGCGAGACTTGTTTGCTCACGCATAATAGTTTAATTATTTTAATTGGGCTGTGTTATTCGTATATTGTTGGTAGGACCAAGTGAAGTGGAATAAGGTTAGTAGACATACAAGTTTACCCCAAACCCAATGCTGTAGCCAGGACAAAATTACGGGAAAGGGGAGGGAAGCGTTTGGAGGTGAAGAAAATTTAATAAAAAATGACATGCATCTAGAGAAGCTATCTTGAGTATTTTTTATGGTAATTTAGGGGAGGTACTAAATTCTGTAAGAGCTATACATTTTTTAACATAAATAAGCTTACATAGCTTGCATCTCCCTCCAAGCCCAAAAATGTACACAAAGAACTTGTTAAATTAAGGTTTATTCAACCTGGGTTATTCTAGAATTTATTTCATCTCTCCCTAATATAGCATGAGATTTGATAAAACTAGTACTTGGGGAAAAGTTCGGTTTACCCCCGTCATCATAGTCAAAAATTGCACTCAATACACTTAAAAAGAATTCCAATCTGACCAAATGTTTGACTCTTATATCCATAAGATACAGCAATATTGAAAAGCAGTGGCACCGGAACGTTTTTTTGACCAGAATGGTGGGGAGGGGGGGGCAAAATTACGTTTAATGTCTATGCTAATCTAGGTTGATTAAAAAAGTATGTGATCATAACTTCACCACTACCACCGAGTCACTATTTGATAGGCTCTTCTTGTGTATGTATATATACATTTATATATAAATAACATATTTATGTGTACATAAAAGTTGAAAAAAAGGTCTAAGAAAAGTAAAAACAAAGTAAAGAAAATTTCTCGGTCAAAGTCTTAGAAAAGTGATATTTAGTAACCAATAATATTCCAATTTCAAGACTAATCAAGCCTTTTCAATGTTACTGGTCGCGAGAATTATGATCAAATCTTTTTTTTCCTAAAACTTGCCCCCCACTGTTCCCTCAGCAAGATATCCAAGAGTACGTCTAGCAGACATTGGAGCCACTAGATGGAGGTCAAGAAGCGATGCAACAACCAACATTTTTGGTCGTTCCTATTACTGGTTTAACATTGAAGTCACAAATAACACATCACAATCAGAAACAGTGTTTGTAGAACTGGTTGTGACACTTTGTATGATTGGAAACTCCCAACAGTTCAACCCAAAGGTACGCAATGAGGCTAATGCACTTCTCCAGAAGTTTCTTTCATTTGAAACCATAATGGTAGCTATGATGTTTCTGTTAATATTCAAAATCACAACACCACTTTCGGACTACCTCCAAACCAAGAATCTGGACTATGCCCAGGCTTGGAGGCTTGTTTCCGCTGCACATAATTCATTGAGGGATGCCAGGGACCAATTCGATCAAGTAGTTAATGCTACAAAGAGATTTGTATTTGTAATGTCAAAAAAAATAGATGAAAGGATAGAAGAAGATCCTTCTCTGGAAGTGGAAAGTCTTTGCATTGACTCGGAGCTGCCACGTAAGAGACTAAGAAAGGTCAAGAAAATGCCTGGTGAAATGGCAGAAGATGGTGAAATAGGCTCCTCCGAAGAGGATAGATTTCGAATAAAGGTTTTCAATATTGTTGTTGACAAGCTTAGCCAGAGTATAAAGACCAGATTTGCTGATCAGAAGAACCTATATCTAGACCTTGCTTGTTTCGATCCACGGAGGTTCCCTGAGCTTAAGCAAGGTTTACCAGCAAACGCCTTCAACAAAATATGTGATCTATTACCTAATATTGACAGAGGCAAGCTAACTGAAGAGCTACAATCTTTTTTACAAGATTGGACCCAGATGTCCTCAACGTTGAAAGAAGAATATTCTAAGGACATGGATTCAGAAAGTGAAATATCAGAGGAAGCTGAAGAAAATGGAAAATTAAAGACATGTTGAATGCAAGAACCTTGCAAGGTGTGCATAACCTCTGTGTATAAAGTTATCTATGACTACAACATGTACTGTCTCTAGTACACAGAGCTTAGTAAAGTTTATAAATATGCTCACAATTTCTCTAACCCAAGTAAGTTGTGAGCGAGCTTTTTCTAAGCTTAAACTTATTAAAACACGGCTGCGCTCCAATCTGACAAATGACAACCCAGAAGCATTCCTCATAATGCAATGTGAGAGGGACAAGCTTGTGGCAATCGACAATGATATGGTTATCAACAGACACTGTGAACAGAGTGAAGAAATGAAGCGACTTTTAGCACTGTAGAAAATACAGACTATCTATCTGAGTGCCTATGTTAATTTAAAAAATACTTTTATATTTGGAGTAAATGTATTTTTATTAGTGCAAAAGAGCAGTCATTTTGTTATGTGTTGGTTAAGTGTCTTTTGATTTTTCAACTATGTATTGCCAAAGTTACATAAACAAAAGTAAAAAAAAGGTGAAAAATCTGGGAGCTCGAGGGCAAGGTCCAGGAAAATATTTTTATATAAAAATGTATAATTTTTTCCTTAAATGCCAGATATTTTTCCAATTTGGTGAAATAAATTCTTTTATCCCATGAATTTTTCTTTATATTATATTTATGAAAAATAGCCTATTATATTCACAATATTTACAATGCTTTAAGCCACATAGGGGGGAAAATGTTATTTTGTAAGTCCTTGCAGTAACCACTCATATTTATTATTAATGAATATTATTGAGTTAGCACTCCTATAGTTATTTTACAATAGACAAGTACAGTTTTTTTAGTTCATTAAAATATTTTACGCCCTCTGAAAATCCAAGGTCTGCGCCCTTTTGGAGAGCCCAGTCCGACCTTGGTCAGTATCCATCCTGTCCACGGTAAGGACGCACGTACGTTAATGTAACAACTCCATATTACTATTTTATCACCTGTGAAGCTCTCAACTTAAGGTGATTTTATTCTCAAAGAGTTTGGTATCTATTGTAACTACATCCTGTCAGCGATCCCCTTGTAAGTGTAAAGTCAGAAGTTTTAAATAAGAGCCGTTTTCTGTTAAATCCACACGTAGGCCCACGAATGCTGAATCCAGTTGAGAGAGCAGTTAATATGTAGGAATTGCTGACTAAGCGAGAGCGTGACTTTATGACGTGGATGTAGGCCCGTTGATTGGTGTTTAATGCCGTCATTGGAGGATTCTCCTAGTTGGCAGATTCTAGTTTTTATGATGTTCTAGAGGAGAGCTCTGGACAGTAAGCTTTAGACAGTTGTCAGAGTGTGTCGTTTAAGATGAGTCTGTTTAGTGATGGAGTGTCATGAGCACCATGAGTGCTAGTATCGGAACACAGTGTGTATGGCTGTTCGTTCTAGACAGTTGTGGTAGAGTTATTGGAGAGTGTGTCGTGAAGATATGCAAGTTCTGTGACGGCATGCCTTAAGCACCATGAGTACTGTAATTGTTAAGACAGTGGTTTAGACAGAGTTAAGTCTTGTTCACACACGGCCAGTAGTTTAATCGAGTGGTGAGTAGCTACTAAAGTGTCTGGGTTGGTAGGCCCTACAGTTGAGCAAGCAGTGGGCTTCGATCTGGAGATGGAAGGGTTTGGACTGTAACAAAAAATATTCCTACCTAGATGGTGGGTTATATTAAGGTTTGTTTACACTTTTATATCTGAGTGAGTGATAGGAACATACATTGTCACATAAAGAATTAAATAAGTAACAAAAACAGATTTATTAAGCAAAACATAAAGTTAGAAATTTGATTAGATCAGGTTAGAATAAACAGAGAGTATAAACAGTGGTTGGGGCCTTTGAATGGGCTAAGCAAACTTTAAGGTCATATGATACAAAAACTACAGTATCATCCCATAGCTCGGGAGAATATGTGTTCAAGACGACACGTGAACTGTAGGGCTAGCTGCCTGTATTCCACCGGGAGGGTCTAAACAGAATAAGGAGAATTTAGAGACAAAAGGCTATAACACATGACACAATATTTTTAGAGTTATTAGCCAATGTTTGTGCAGGCTTGAGATAAAGAATATTTTCAGAAATAGTAAATTATATCAGCTTGACTAGCTGGCAGCACTAGGCTACGAGGCAAAGACCATTTACAGAGTTATAATAAAATGGACTGATGGTCCATTGCATCAGATAATGGCTGAACGACAACCAGGTGTCTACACTAAGTAGTACTATGGCTGGTCCTTTCCCAATGGGAATTGCCAGAGCATTCAATAGTACTTAACAGACAACACCCACTCCCCAGGGTGAAACTCACATTAAGAAAACACTTATATTAAAAGCCGAATCACAAGAAATGCCATCCAAAGGGGCGAACGAATAGTATTATCTGCGTGGGCCACCATAGAAGATTAGCCGTGTTCCGCGCTTTGCGCACCCACAATAGTGATACAGAAAAGAGATACAAATAATAGTGCTGTGAGATACTGACCTAACTAGGTCCTCAAATAAAGGCGTTAAACACCCTGGTTGTAACCGTTCTAAAAGTAGTAAATATGAGCATGATGTCCAAGGCGTCATGTGATACTGTGAAGTATTAAGACCTTACACCTGAATTATGAACTTGTGAAAGAGAGGGCCCTAAAGCCTGGATCCTATCTCTAAGGGCTCAAGGCTCCCGTATTTAAGCTATATCATAAGGACATAGTACAAATATGTAGTCACACCTCTGACATACATGATATGTTAGCCCTATCGACTAGACTAACCCGTCATATTGACGTTCAAACTAAAGAAGCCCTCTTGATTAAACTACACATGTCAAAATGACGTAAACAATAATAATATAATGGCTACACAAAAAATTACATAGTCTTAAGGACCAATTCAACAAGTCTGAAGGACTTTGAAATCAACAACGTACTTGGATTATTCGATGGGTTTCCCTCTGCGTCGATGCGCTGACTCCCACGCCCTAACCGTCATGGACGGCGGTTTCTTCACTAGGTGCTGGAGCAGCGTTTCCTTCTTCGACGTAGAGTCAAGCGATGAACTAGAACTGGAATAAATGGGCCTAGGAGATTCCCGTTATATACTTTTTCCCTGACCAACAAATAGGGCAATGTCCACACAAGAGAAGTGAGGGGAGCAGGGGAGGAAGTTTTGATGCGAAAGGGAAAGGGCTGCCAAGGAAATCCGCTAGGATCATTACTGTCGCATCTCGGGTCGTCGCTCGTGATCGAGTGAGGTACCTCGGGTCTTTCTTCGATGTTGAGGTAAAGAGGTTAGATGTGCGTTGAAGCTGCCACGCCTGTTCTTCCACCATGCTAGTAAGACCTTTGGTGAAAACATGGTGATCAAATCCGGGACACATCCGCTTACTGTAAGTAGAATCTAGTTGTCTCTTTCTTCTAAATCTATCAGTACTAATTCCCCTTTTCTGCTTCTCTTGTTGTAATTAAGGATATTTAGTGGATTCCGTTTTGTAGATGTCCTTTGATTTAAGAGAAATGCTACAGGACATAGTCGTGCAGCTCTGAACGATGTCACAAGAAATATTGCATACTTGTTATTAGAAGACATTCAAGAAGAAATTTCAGACGAGACAAAGCGTACCTATATGAGGGGAAGATCCAGGAGGGGATATCGGGGGGCGCACACTCCCCCTCAAGTAATTAAACCAATTAAATTAATGTTAAATTCACTACCAGTTTTATGTCACATAATACTATCTCACTAACCAGATTTCTTTAAAAAAAATGTTATTGGCAATATTATTAAATGATTAATATACGGTAATTTTTATAAATACTTGAGACAAAAAGTGCATTTAATCATTTTTGTTATTACTATTTCAATGATTAATAATAAATAAAGCTCTTTAAAATAATTTATTTTTAAATAACGTGCTTTAAACAAAATCTATGAATAATACCACACACATAACGTGTTAGTATGGCTTAGTGGTAAAATTTCGAGTTTGAGTGAGAAATAACTAGCTACACTATAGAATGGTGTTAAAGTTCAATTGTTTTAAATCTGAATAATTTCATCTATTTTGTCTACTTGATAGAATAGCTAAAAAAACTATTTATATGATAATTGTTATAATGTTTAAACTTATTTCCCTCTTAATAATCACTATTTGTTTGTATTCTTATTATTTGTTTTTAATAAATTTCAATACTAATTGCAAATTTCTAAAATTCTAAAACTACCCTAGATAGAAACACTCACTCTATACCCAACACATCTCTCACAAGCTTTAAACTTCAGGGCGCATACGGGAAAGCACCTTCAAACACACAGTAAAGGCGCGGACGACATCTGAAGTGGTGGAAAGGTTTGGTTTCACACTGCAAGGCGCTGACAGCCGTGCGCTTGACTTCATGCCATTTCAAAAATATTGCCTGCTATTACCTAAGCCGAAAACATTTTTTTCTTGAAACTATTATGGCAAAATAAAATTGTCGTATGAGTGTGAGTAATCATTTTGTAAGGATATGATTAATAAGTGGGGGCCCGTTGAGGGGACTGGGGGGCGCACTACTTTACGCCTTAGGGACAAGCCGCCCCTGTATGGAGGACTACTCCAAATAGCTGTTTAAAAGAGTAAAATTTTCAAAAATTCTCCAAACAAGGACCCCTAAAAATAATTTCTAGGAGCATCACATTTTTTTAACATTAACTGGGGAATAAGAGGATAGAGGAATTTCCCTAAAATATTTTGTTACTCTCCCCCAGCCTCCCCCCCTCCTCCAACACTGATTAAGTTCCACCACTATTGTATAAAATAACAATGTTACAATTTTCTTATTTCTTAGGGTTTAGTAGTAAGTCTTAACATAGTGTCATATACTTATGATTTTGACCCCCTCCCCTGACCCCCTCCATCCACGCCCACGCTGTTAAGCTATAGAATACAATGGGGGCTTTTTGCACTATCTCTTTGTAAAACATTGTTAAGTTGACTTTCACATTATATTTGCTTTATTGACAATTTGTCTTAATTATATATAACAGACAACACGTTATCAAGTTTCATGTTTTAGGAATATATTTTTATTGGCAACTAGCTATCTCGCACGGCGTTGCCCGTGACCATCTACAGATATTATGCATTGCCATGTGCTGCCATCTACAGATTCAAAATGAAACATTATCTCTGAAACATGTTGTCTTTCTCTCGATTTCATACACATCTTTTTCCCCTGAGGAGGATGCGGTATTTTTTTTATCAAAGTTATCTCTGAAACGTAATTCTAAACCTAATTAAAAAGCTAATTAAAAATTTAAAAATCCAGCTTTGCCCTTCTGTCAATCTATGTTAAAAATTTCAGATTTCTGCGTGCCGTAGATTTGGCTGGGCATCGCACACAAACAAACACATACAGACAAACACTTTCTTTTATTATTATACTCGCAATCCCGTTTATAAAACATTTACCTAATGTGTTACAAAGATAAAAACATAAATCTTTGGTAAACCTAAAATATTTTTTGTTTATTTTTCATTTAGTAAGAAGACCACCTGTAATATAATAGCTATAATTTATTTTTTGTGTTTCATTTAACTCATTTTAAAAACAGTTCTTTCAAGTGTTGAAGGCATTTATGTTTATTAAATAATACTGTAACATCAATGTATCTATTTCACTCATATATAATAGTATTTTTAGTTTTATAATTTACTAATAGTTTTTAAACGTCGAGTTATAAGCATTTATTTTGTTAAGCATAAAATATTTTATGCTTAAAACATGAAGGGCTTACATTTAACTTATTTTAAACATTACACAATACTGATGGTTTTGATTACTGTTATTTCCTATCATGAATATAATTGTATTATTTACTATATTTCTTTTGTGTCATGAATATTTGTTGGATTTAAGGAAAGAATTTCTTGACTATCAGTTAGGTTTTTTTCTATTCTTTGTTTGATTGATACAGAATGTTTGTATAATTTTTGAATTTGAATTTACTCATGATTGAGCCTTCACCCGGTGGCAAAAGCCCTCTCTCTTTGTAGCTTCATCTTAAAAGCAAACATTATAATATAATATAAGGTTACGATGTAGCTTCTTGTAGAGAAGGTACCACGGTACCTGCTAAAATCACAAACCATAGACTTAATTGTACTCATATATAATTTATTATTAATAGAACTTGACCTTATTGTAATTAAGAATCAAATAGCCGAAGCTATTATTTATGATTTTTAGGGAGGAATTCTCCATCTAGATATCATATTCTGAAAATTGAAAAATGACACCTGGACACGGGAATCAAACCCATGGTCATTCTTCCCTCATATTTTAAGGCAGAGTCTATGATGGACGTGCGGGAATCGTCGGCTACAAATGTGTGATTTTATAAAGATCACGAGCTATAAGGTAACACAAATAACTTTGACTTGGTAGTTGGCTTGATGCTGCATTACAATTATTATAATTGTAATGGATTGCATATTTAAGAATCAAATAGCCGAAGCTATTATTTATGCTTTTTAGTGAGAAATTCTCCATCTAGATATTATATTCTGAAAATTGAAAAATGACACCTGGACATGGGAATCAAACCCGGGACTTTTGGTTTAGTAAGGAGAATTCCTCATTAAAAAGCATAAATAATAGATTCGACTATTTGATTCTTAAATATGCCATCCCTTACTATAATAATTGTACAAGTGGCAGCATTAAGCCAACTACCAAGTCAAAAGTTGCTGGTTTATCTAATAGCTCGTGATCTTAATAAAATCACACATTTGTAGCCAACGACTTCCGCAAGTCCATCATAGACTGTGCCTTAAAATATGAGTGAAGAATGACCCTGGGCACGGGACGATTCCTGGATAGCTTAGTGGTAGAGCATTGGTGTACTAAGCCAAAGGTACTGGGTTTGATTCCTGTGTCAAGGTGTCATTTTTCAATTTTCAGAATATTATTGTAATGAGTTGCAGATTTTAAAAATATAAGTGTATGAATTGATATTCTGCTAACACTTAGTACTTTGGTTATGGGGAAAATCAAAGTACAATTGTGGGTTCAGAACATATACAAATCAATTTTCTACCGTCACTATTTGAAAGAAATGAAACTAAGAACAGAGTCATTCATGTCATTGAAAGACATGGGAAGTTTATGCTGCGCTATACAACCAGAGGCATCCATCAGATCTGGATTACTGATTCAACCATGTGAAAAAAGTTTACAATAGTTTGGAAACACTAAGAATGTACTAACTTCTTTGGGAAGCATTGTTGCTGATATAACAATGAGTGGTGCTGGTTTTTCTAGATAATGTGCAGAGTATCGAGGTCATTATCGGAAGGACTTGGACGGAGCTGCCAAATGTGACAATTGTTAAACTAGGAGAACATTTATTTGTTGGAAATGAAGATGAAGATCTTTTTAAGAAACTAAATCTACCAGTAGCATCAATGGAGAATCTAATTAAAATGCGTACATCATCGGCCAATAAATTAGAGGCAAATAGCATTTATTTTATAAAAGTTGTATCAAATACACCATAAGACAGTCAACTAATGTTTGGTGGTGCTGTTTATACACCAGATGAAATGGGGAGTTTGCAATATAAATTATTAATACAAGCAATGAAGAGATGTTTAAGAAGGAAAATGACAGTGTGGGACATGGTGAGTTAGTATACATAGTCTATGTTGACAAGTGTAGGCCTACACAAAATATTGGTGTCTTTACCTCAAAATATAAACTTATCAAGGAAGACAATCTCCTTATTT
This sequence comes from Timema bartmani, assembly GCA_902151455.1. Lineage (NCBI taxonomy): Eukaryota > Metazoa > Arthropoda > Insecta > Phasmatodea > Timematidae > Timema > Timema bartmani. The sequence goes on along the minus strand of CABFWB010000702.1, from coordinate 51,398 downwards.
ATAATTGTACTATTAAACAACACATTATTTAATTGGTGACATTGGTAAACGAGTTTAGTGATTGTTTTGCTTCCAACCTTTCAGAGTTTGGAAGCAATGACTTGACCAAAATGGATATAGTTGAGGTTCCAGGCAGCAAACTGTATCGAAAAAACATATAAGAGAAGGAAGCTATAAGAAAAATAGTCAAGGAATGGAAGGGTCTCGCCAATGTAACAGAGACTAAGGGCCAGTTTCATAGTCAGATTTAGTACGCCTAAAGTGCGAGTTGATACTAAATACAGGACGACACCTACCTAGACCAAAATGGAATGGGCCAGTTTCGCATATGAGACTGGCCCATTCCATTCAATTTCAGGTAGGTGACGTCTTATATATAGTATAGCGCCGCACTTGAGGCGTACTAAATCTGACTATGAAACTGGCCCTAAGTCGCCATATATAAGCCCAGTTTTAATAGTAAGAAAGAAACCTCGAGAAGATAGACTTGTTGTGAATTACAGATGACTAAACGACCAGACCATAAGGGAAAGATAGTCATTACCACAGAGAGATGACCAATTTGAACAACGCTCTGTTATCAAGGTGTTCACAGTACTTGACTTGATCCACGGGTATTTACAAATTCCTTTGACAGATGTGGAGGAGCAGAAGACTGATTTTGTGACATCGGAGTAAACAAGTCAGTTTGAAAGGATGGTCTTTGGTTTGACAAATGGACCAGTAGCATTCCAGCTTAAAATGAACTGTACATTAGGTGGATTACAGAATTCAATATCAATATGTTAACTGGATGATATTCTAATCCTCTACAAACATTGGTCAGAAATGTAAATTAGACTAAGTTTTGTCTTTGTAGCACTAAGACTGGCATACTTAACATGCAAACTATAAATGTGTGTTTGGGGAGAAAACCATTAAATACTTAGGATTTGTGATTAGAGAAAGTACCATACAACCTGGGTCATGTAAACTATTGGCAATCAACAAGTTCTCTAAGCCCAAATCTGTTCATGAAATAAGAAGGTTCCTAGGGCTCATTGGATTCTTAAGATGATTCACTCCTCACTACGCTGAAAGAGCTAAAACATTCAGTCATTTAACAAGGAAGGACTGCCAGTATGTGTGGGGAGATGAGCATAAGAAGACATTCACAGACTTCAGGACTGCTCTCATCCAGGAGCCTGTACTTGAAAGTGTTTGATTATAATGCAGGCAATGAACTACATGTGGATATCAGTGTTCCAGGGTTGGCTGAAATACTCCTACAAGAAAGTGTATATGCTCGTATCCACTCAACATACAGTATGAGTATAAAAACTACAGAAGTGGAAGCTAATTACCACTAAAGCAAGTCAAGTTAATGGCTAAGTATGGTCCATGGACGGTTTAAGACAATTTTTACCAGGCATTAACTTCACAGGAGGGATTGATTGTCAAGCTTTAATTTACATGAATAGAAGGCAAACAACCAATTCACAGATTGCTAAGTGGCACCATTTTATACAGAAATACGACTTAGAGGTAAATCATAGACCAGCTGAGATGACCCATTTGAATGCCAAGAACCAGGTGCCAGTGAGTTGTGAATAAGACAATATGACAGACGTGATTAGTGATAGGTGTTCTAAGCCCTATCTGTTGAATATCAAGTACATACCAGCAATGCAATATACTGATTCTTATTGAGGGATATTATGCACATACTAAAACTACCCCAATCACAGAGAACTAAAGATGAACAAAACAGGATGGTTGGTTGATTTGGAATAGTGAAAATGCCTATGATTTTAAGTGGGGAACCATATTGATGGATAGAAGTGGGAACATTTAAAATGATTCAAATAATGTTTTGTATAAGCCTTATTTACACAGGGTTTCATGTCAGCCTCATTGACACAGGGGTTTGTGTGAGCCTTATTGTTAGTTATTATTAGAGAGATTCATGGAATTAAATAACAATAATAATTTTACAGTATTAATGTCCTTGTAAATTTAATAGAAGATTGTTTGACTGACAACCAGACGACCGCGTCCATGCTTAACAATATAAACAAGAAATGAAGCAGCTAATGGTGTCACCACTAGTGTTCTTAAAAGTAAGTAATACATAAATATATACAGGGGTATGGGACAGAAACATTAGCAACTAATAATCACAGCTATTTCAAATATGACCATGTAGTCATTTACACACTTATTGACACAGGCTTTTGTGTAAGCCTTAGCCTTATTGACATGGGGTTTTGTTTGAACATTATTGACACGGGTTTTTGTGACTTTTATTGACATGGGATTTTGTGTGAGCCATATTGACACATGGTTTTGTTTTTTCACTTCAAATAAAGACCACTTGATCAATGATTAAGTGGTGTTAGAAACTTAAATTTCAATAAATCCCTTGGCTTCCATTTAAATTACACAGGTATATGAGAAGCTGACAACTCCTAGCCAAATCCTTAATAATTAATTGACAGCTTGAACTAAGTTTCCATTTAAAAAATATCTAACTCTAATGTTAGTTTTTCTTATAGAAATAGAAATTTGTTTCAAGCTTAGTTTTGTTAAATTTGTGACTTTTACATATTTAATTTGTCCTTTTGGTCGTATTCCACATTCATTTCTAAACATTAAGATGTAATAGTTAAATAGTAGTGTACTGGATGCGGCTGTACTGGATTTAACTACTTTGGCAAGGAGGCTATATTTTAAAGTAATAGAATAATTAAATGAACAATAATAGGTTTATTCAAAAACAGTAAAATAAATAATGTTTACAATGAAAGAGTAAGGTTAACATATTTGACTGGTTGGATTAAGTTGATCCTTTAAACATAGGGTTAATTCTCAGTAGGCGGGAGAGCTGGGCTGGACCCAGACTACGGCTCTAAACTCTGTTGGAGAAAATTAAACAGTTACTATACAAATATTTCAAAAGATACACACATGGGCTTTAAACAATTTTGCTCAAAGAGTGGTTAGGGAATGAATAACAAAACAATTGAAAGAGTCGTAAAAGATGTGATGATGGCTACAAAACAGGCTGTCAATTGACTAGTACTATGGCTGGTCTTATTCCCTATAGGTACTGCCAATGCAATCAATAGTACTTATCATATGAAGTAGAAAAACACTAATACCTACAGAGACTCAATAGGAGTCAAAAAGGTTAAATAACCAAAAGGTATTATCTACTCGGACCCCACTATGAAAAAGAGGAGTTTCCACGGGTTGCCCACCTAAGCTAATACTGCACCTAGAGAGTGACTGCTTGAACAACCCAACACACATAGACAATTATATAACCCAACTGGGAGTTAGAACAAGGCAGGCAGCCTGGTTTTAGCCATCATATCTAGACAAATGAACAAGACGTCCATGGCGTCATAAAAATAACTCAACGGTTAAATGGAACTTGTGGAGTTCAGCAAGTCTCATAACTAAGACGTAATCACAAAGAAAGCAAACGGCTTATAATTTTAAGACTGCTTCATATGGATGCAGCAAAACATATTCGCTCGTCTGAGGGACTCACGAAATATATAGCGTCATAATTACACTTCCCAAATTTAACCAATTAAACATAATTACTTGGAAGTGAACTAGACTCAATTTTAGATTACTGTCACTTTGACACATACAGTCAACTCTCGATTCTACGACCATTCACGGTTCCCTGGAAAAGGGTCGTTTTTTCGAATGGGTCGTTATTGTAATTTTAACTGATTTTTTTTCACCCCCAACCCTCATAAGCAAAAATTGCATTTTTTAGACAACACATAAAAAAATACCTACCTATTTCTAAAAGAAGTCCGTTATCGAGGCTTGCTTCTTCTTAGCTCCAGTTTGCTCGACGAAGACTTTCACATTATAGAACTGGAACCACAGCTCTTCGCTAGCGCCCTGGCGTTTAAGTGCTCTTGAGTAGACGTCCACGCCTTTCAGAACATCTTTCATTGTGGGGATGTCTTCAGGCTCTTCTTACATTTCTTCCTCCCCCTCTTCATCGCTGAACTCCTGCTACTCCCTGATTATATCGGCGTTGTCAAGGGTGCCCCAAACTGTTATGTCATCGTCTGCTGCTATGTACTCCTCATACATGCAGTTTGGGGCTAATCTCTGCCACGTTTCCTCGTCGCACGGCCGAGTGAAATTCAGGGGGGCAGACGAAGGTGCTTTTGGTGGGCTAGGCTGCGGTTCCATGTAGGGGCCTGGCTAAGAATTGGAGTCCACTAGCGGTGGGACGTCTGGGTCTTTGGCGCTGGCAGCGGTGGGTAGCACATAGACTGCAGTCCCTTCGTTGACTGGTGGGACAAAGCGGAAGTTTCGGAAGCAGTTGGCGATCACCACCGGTCTCACGGCCCTCCAACTGACGACGATTCCCTCCATGGCCCTGAACACGTCCCGCTTTTTGACCTCCTTGCCCATGTCGAGATTTCACACCATACTCCAAACAAGCATCTCATGTAACTTCACCTTCACTTGCTGGATTACCCCCCGGTCCAGGGTCTGAAGCATTCTGGTGGTGTTCTTTGGCAGAAACATCAGCTCGATGTTCCTGAGTTTATCGAGAGCAGGATGTGTGGGTCAATTGTCGACGAAGAGCACGACTTTTCTATTTGTGGCGTCCATCTTCGAATCGAAAACTTGAAGCCACCTCGTGGACACCCCCGAGGCCATCCATACCTTCTTATTAAAATTATAGTCACAAGGCAGGATGTTGCCCTTGAAACCCCGGGGTTTCTTGAACCTCCCAATCACGAAGGGCTTCATCTTATCGCTGTCGTCCATTTTGCAGCATAGAAGGGTGGTGAGGCGCTCCTTGTTCCTCTTCGTACTCTTGCTCTTATCTTCTTTCACAGCAAGAGTGTGATCTGGCATGAGGTTGTAGAACATCTCCAGCTCGTCAGCCTTGTATACATCTTGAGACTGATAGCGCCTAAGGATGTTTCGGAGCAAGGGCATCCACTCCTTCACTGATGTTGGGTCGACCGATGCACTTTCACCGACGACCTTGTGTCTGGATATGCTGTGATGCATTTTTAAATGCTCTAGCCACCCACTTGAACACCTGGTTCCTACCTCAGGGAAAATTCATCGGCCTTCCTCTTCATCATTGGTCCGTTTATAGGCACGTTTTACGCTCAATGATGGCTGAACCCCTCCAGCATAGCTTGCTTCAGATCCGTGTGCGTCGCACCCTTCAAATTTTTGGCCTTTACATTGTGGCCTTCCTTCTGCATTACATTCACAATTTCTTCTCTCATTTTGAGAATCGTGAAAAGTGTCGACTTCGGGATGCCATGCCGCCACGCAATCTCCATCTTTATAATCTTCTTCTCATCCACTTCCTCAATTATCTCGTACTTCTTCATGAGCGTCAAGAAGGTCGTCGAAATTATAAGTTCGTATCAAATATAAAAAAATAGCGTGGGTCGTCCAAAATTGTTCACAAAATCAAACCAAAAACGTAACCAAATCGAGAATCTAAATAACAATGGCAAAAACAAGCCTGGCGCGTGATGTAGCGACAGTCGCACGCGGGGAAACATTGTCTTGCTTGTGGGAGGGGGTGGACAGAGCCAAGTGCGTTTGGCTGGCATTGATAGGGTGGTGTCTATTTTTATACCTGACCAAACTCAGCTACTAGTAATACAGCACTGACAAAAATAATCGCAAGTGCAACAAACACATTTTACGGCCGATTTCCTTAAAATTTTCGACCTTTTTTTTCACATTTTTCACGGTTCCCCAAAAAAGGGTCGTTACTTCGAGAGGGACGTTATTTCCGAGGTCGTAGAATCGAGAGTTGACTGTAATAACTTATCAAACAAAGAAGGTCGCTTTTGACACAAATAAAACACAAGTCATTCTTGACTTTTAAAATACAATGCAAAGAGAATTAATCATGTCTAAATAGACATGTACTAGTTAGTTTCAATAAACTAGATTTCAAGTCCAACAGACTTAATGACAAAGTCAGAGTACTTAAGTGTTAGAAGTATTTCCTGCAGGCCATTTTCGGCGGTGAATCCGACGACCCATACTCCATGGTCAGCGCTGCCTTTTGACGAGAGGTCTAGTCGAAGTTTCTTTCTTCAAGCTGTTTCAGCGGTGGATCCAACGACCCATACTCCATGGTCAGCGCGGCTTTTTTGACGAGAGGTCTAGTAGATGTCTTCCCTTCGACGCTGATAGTGCTGTGTCTTGTGACTAAGGTGTCGGGCTTATATACGCTCTCAATATCTACCTCAAACGGAACAGACAACAGGACGATAAACAGAGAAAGAGAGAGAAAGAATAAATGTAGGGGGATAGGAAGGGTGAGTAGGAATACTGCAAGAGGGGTAAGGGGAAGGGTGAGTAGGAATACTGCAAGAGGGGTAAGGGGAAGGGTGAGTAGTAATACTGCAAGAGGGGTAAGGGGAAGGGTAGTTTCCCACGATTACCGGCAGGATCGCTTGGAACGCTGAGGGTTCTTGGCTCGAACTCACGTGTCTCCCTCTGTTAAACAGATGGTAAGCATGCGTGTCGGAGATCGGACCGCCATGTTTGGTAGATTTTCTTCAACCACGAGGTGACCAAATCCAACAACATCTTGATAGGGTGAGTCGATATACACGCATCTTCTCTCCAAATATAAATGTTTTAATTATGTTGTTTAAACTGAGTTATTAGTTTTATGAGAGATTGTAATATAGACGTCCTTTAAACTATTTCTTGCAGGCCGCATAGCCAGTCCATGTGAAAATTATCAGGAACCATCCACTGGTACACGGAATGTATATGAGCATTTATTCATAAATATGACATTATTAATCCTCTTCTAAGACATCTGCCACAGTATTTATCAAAAGTCCTTATTTTTTGGTAAATTATTGGAATATTAACCTTCACTTGTAGCCGTGTCAATCTCTCTGATTGACATGCTACAGTAGTACCTCACAGCCCTCCCCCATCTCAAGATTAAGTTATGGCGGTGCATATTTTTTGAACCTAATGGGAACCCGTTTCAATATGGATGAGACCGGTGAAACAATTTTATCATATTAAAAAAATAATCAAATTTAATAAAATAGGATACTTCATCAATCCTGATTTAATTTTTGTCAAGTAATGAATTCACAAAAAACAGTGACCATTCCTGCTTTTAGCATAATTGTCTACCTAATATACTCATAAATTAGCTGTGAAATGGCCACTAAGAGCCATTACTAGGTATCAATGACTTAAATGATGGATAAATTCCATATCAACAAAAAATCATCTATTTGCATTTGAAACACTAGAACTTTAGTACCCTAAATAAAATATATCCTCTGAAACTGGAGTATTTAAACCTAATAACTATAAAAATAGTTACTAAGCTTGGAGTAAGAAAATGAAGACATGGCATTACACATTATAAAGTTCCTGGCAGCAAGGTATTGTATTGGTTCAGGTTAAGGAACAATATTTAGTAAACTGAAATGGTATGGACATGAAATGAGGTTGGAAAAAAGAGGATGTCAAAGAAAATATTGGCAATGAAGTACACAGGAAAAGCCCACAAGGGAGGCCAAGAAAGAGATGGGTGTAACAGATAACAGAAAGTGTTCAAGTGAGAGGAGAAGAATGGAAAAAATTAAAGAAGAAAGAATGGTGGAAGGATAGAGGAAGATAAAGTAAATTTACTACACGTAGGTACACAAAGTATCACTTATACATACAGAGTAGTCTTTACATTTAATTAATCATACACATTATATTCTTGTGTCGTGATCATTTAAGTACTGAAAAATTACAATCCATCAAAACGTCATTTGAAAATATGTGTTTGTTTTAATATAATATTCCCACTGTGGGTTAATACAGAAAACAATTACTACTACTATTTACCTTGCTATTATAAGCCTCTAACCGTGCATGATTATACATATTATGCCGTTTGCTACAGCTCCTACAACAGAGATGTCACTATGATGGCAACATAAATGGATTGCAAACCTTCCATGCTCATACAGTATGTTTATCGATGTGCAAAGGTCCATGAGCAAGGACAGAGTCTTCTTGTTCAGGGAGGTGGCTATCATACATAACCCTGTTGAAACTGGCAAACCAGATGAAGCCAAATATACATTTCAATCCTGTTAAGTATTTGAGTTTTTCTACCTCCTTAGATTATGAAGAATGCTGATTGGGTGACTATAAATCATCATGGACTGAACTGGGAGATGTATCCTACTCTGAATCCAGCCCTAACATCGATTCTCATATAGAAATCTTAAGACTATACACACCAAGACCTATGATTTATATTAAAGGAGTGGAGAAGATAGCTTGGGATCAAAGCTTGATTGGTAACAGGGCAATTACAACTTTTTCGAGTTAAGTGATCTTGGTTGTTCTTGTTGCATAGTTTTAAAACACTGCGTCGATTAGGGAAGTGTTCCAATCATAGATGTATTGTCTACTTGTGTGCCACAGAAAATGTCACTCCTCTATGAGTGGGTTAAAAGTAGTCAGATTGATTGGGCAGATCATTTGGGACTTGATTTAGAATGCAGTGCAAAATGATACGAGATCAATTATTATCAAGCATATAACCCGAACGGGTAGTAAGACGCGGTGACAAAATAAATAAATAAATAAATCAATTATTATCAAATATTATATTGCTACAGCGGTCAAGACAAGGTAAATACCAGTTATTTTTAACATTAGGGATGAGGAAGGTTGAATATAGAGCAAGTATACCCACATTTGCGTAAAGAAAGAGTGAAAAACCATTTAGGGAAAACCACCCTCAGTGCATCCAAATGGGGTTCAAACCTTGATCTCCCTGTCATCAGCAGGCCAGTTTTTGGTGAGAACAACACCTTAGATCATGCGGCCACCAAAGTGGGTGAATACCAATCTTCCTCTTGCAAATGAACCTAAACACCTAGCTGAGAAGTCATTTGTTGAAGGAGATAACGCTTCAGAACCTAAATGCCAAGCTAAGAAGACAGCTGTTGAGGAAGTTAACCCTATTGCACCTCAACATCAAGCTAAGAAGTTCCAGAGTGTTCACGTTGTGAAGAAGAACCACTGTCATAATAGGACTTGTTATATACTTGGACTTTTAACAGTTTTCAGCTTATAGATCTTCCTGAACATTTCATATTTTAAATAATACTTAGCACTGCGTCTTACTACCTGTTCAGGTTATAAGTTTAAGTACTAATTGTGCTAATGGGTTAAGAATTGAGAAGGTTGAATATAGAGGAAGTTGACCTGCATTTGCGCGGAAGGAGAGTGACAAATTAGTTAGGGAAAACTACCCCCAATTCACCCGAGCAAGTATCGAACCGCGATCTCCCCGTCCTCCGCAGTCTAGCTCAACATGAAACTAGTGCGTTAGCTATCTACGCCGAGGCAGGTCCATCTTTTAAACATTTGACTATTGTGGCAAGTACATCTCTAACCATGATTACATCTTTTAAGTCTCCATGCCAGTTCGATCATATTCAGTGGTTAAAAATTAATAGTTTAGACAAGTGGTAAGAAGGTGACCTGAACTATGACTTAATAACTAACCTTGTGTATATAGTTACTCAAGCAGCTAGTTTTGCCTAGGTTAATGGTAAGAATAAAAGCTTATTTGTTAAATTATGGTGAAGTGAAGTTTTCAACATGTAGTATTTACAATGCTACAATGAGCTAAAAAACAAATTCATTACAAAATTAGACATACCAAATAAATATATAACTAATTATATGCCCCATTCATCCCTGTCCTTGGAAACTCGAATAAGACTTATTACAACATACACGTCAGACCACTACAAAAAACCAGTTCCGACAAGAAAAGGCGCGCCTCGGTCGGTCAGGGCTTGAACCCGGTGCTGATTATCTGGACAGTTCTACACTATTTGAGAGATGCCTAGTAACAAAAATCTGGAGTCTAGTATCATCCATGCAGAAGAAAGAAGACACGTCATTTATAGCTGCGTGGAGCTTTTGCTAGATGGATCATCATTCTTCTGCCCCCACCCCATTTGACTTCCCGTGTGCTCTCCTCTCACTTGTTTCCAGCTATCCTTCTCGGGGGCTGAAAATGTTTGTAATATGCCAGGAGTGGCAATGAAAAACCACTCTTCTGTCCTAGTGTGTCTGTCGGTGCACTGCCTTACCTCCTAGTGGTAGTGTCTCAAGCAACAGTATACTGGCAGTTTATACTGTTGAGGACTTACTATAGTGTATGCTTAAAGGTTGGTGTGTATCCAAATACCACAGCTGTGAAGAGTGTCCTATTAATAATTCCAATAAAATATATTGTCAAAATAAACTTCAGGTGTACTCGTGGATAGAGGAAAATAGTCCCAAGAGGCCTGATATTAAAATGCAGTTCAATTTGTCTCTTTGTTATATTCATTTTACTGGTAAATATATTTCAAAATTCATATTTGGCATTAGATTAGATTAGATTAGATAGTCTCTTTTGATGAATCTTAAATTAGTTTCATTGTATGTTTTGGATGTCATATCAAAAGTCTGTTTTCTTGGATAATTTTCGTGTCAAATAATAGACTTTAGATATTATTGTTTATATTGTAGTTGCACTGGGGGATCTGTAAGCTTTTTTGTAGTCCAACCATATTTTATTGAATGTTACATAATGAAAAGGGGAAATTACCCTTCAGGTATGTTTGTTAATATTTTAGAAGTTTTAATAAAAATGTTTTACTAATGATGATACACAATCTTATTTATAAGAGGTACAATAATAGCTGCTACTTGCACTTACAAGAAAATTTTAGTCGAAAAGATAACATCTAAAACATATCCATCCCTTCAGAAGCATATAAGAGTAAAAAAAAAACTTTAGCTTAAGGAGCCTGACGTGCCCATTCAATTTGTCCTTGCCCTACATTCAATTTTTAATTTGTCTGTTCCATATTATTTGGAGCTCAACTTGAAAAATAAATTATACATGAAATATTCTATTTTGACATTTTTCCCAAGTTGCACAACGTGCCATTTTTTTAAGAGTGCCACCGATTGGGGGAGCTGAATTGTATCCACTTGGAGTAGTCTTTTTCTCTATATTTATCATTCAAACATTTCTGATGAAAATTCTGAATTATATCCACATAATCCTTATTTTTATACACTCAGAATGGTCTCCATTTTGAAATTTCTCAAACTACAAACCCTAATGAAAATCTGGAATTATATCACATGGAAGAAGATCAGGAACAATAAAAAGGGCCAACACAACATGGCTTTCACAAGGAAAAAGGGAACAAAGTTTATAGTTAAAAGTACTACCAATGACCAAGTGGCAATGGTTTCTCTTACAGAACATCAGTCACTTCTGCACAATTCCTTTACATAGGTTTTGTTCTATCAAACTTGTTAAAAGAAGAGAGTAGAAAAGGTTTAATGCAATTTTCTAAGTGAAGAAAAAGAATTAGTGCAAAATTACAAGAATTGTGGTTAGGAACTTAGTTTAAAGTTAACTATGAACACTATTCTTTTTTTTTTTAAGCCTTAGATATTATGTACCCTTAAAATAAAACATGTTTTACTAAAGAGTTGTATTAATAGTAATATTGTATTGTAATGCCTTGGAATCTGTTGTTCTTGTATAACACCCAGCATTGGCCGAGCATAGTCTGTAACACCCTGGATTCTTGTAACATCCACATTGTATTAATATGCCACAAGTCCCATAATAATTTGTCAAACGTGTTGGACTGTTGTGAATGGTATATTATAATATTAGGAAGACTTATTAGCCACAAATGAACACTTCCCTTTATCGATAAGCATCATTTATTCAACTATTCATTTATTCTATGGATATAAATAGAAGTTGGTTAGAAGTAAATTTCAACAAGCTTATTACTACCTGACCACTCAAGCCACCGCTAGCCGTGTCCTTATCTCGGTCGTTTCCCATATGAGTGACTGACTTACCACCAGACAACAGCACAACTATTATTTTCCTATTCCTGCGATGTCTGGCGGCAGTCTTAACAACCATCCCCGGAAAAAAGAGTGAAGAGAGGGAATGCTCACATACAGTCTTATTTCATGTAGCATTATAATACTACAGTGTGTTTATTTATATATAAAAAGTGTTGCAGTGGATGATTTTGTTTTATTTATAGCAGACATAACTCAACCATCATATTATTACAGTCTATTAATTTTTAATAGTAAATGGTAAGATAATAATGAAAACAGAGATTGACTGGTTAATATTGACTAGATTTTTGTGACGAAAATTGTGTGTTCCAAATAAATGATAGCTAGCACCATTTTAAACTATTTATTTTTGTGTATATCATATAATAGTTAACAATAGTGATATTAAAATAGTTTTTAATGAAATGTTAGTAAGGGTATGAAGATTTTCATTACTGTATGCTTCCTTTTATACAGTTTAACAACATTATATATTTTGTTCTTCATGTTTTTCTGTTAAATACACTTCTACAGTACTATTATAACATTTGGAATGACAAGTTAAAAAAACATTATAATAAAAGAAGGCACTTCAGTTTGGCGCATTCTACGTAGTTTTGAGAAACAGTTACCTTTTTTGAGAGCCTTACATTTCATCAAACTGGAAAATAAAAAAAGATAATAAATTAATAAATATATCACACAAATTGGGCTACAGTAAAATTTCCATATGAAGCCAAGTTATTTGACAGTTATAAAAGTTAATAAAACTTATTTCATACATACAAATATATGCAAAATCATATGATATGCAATAGACTAGAATGACAATGATAGAGAGCTCGGGGTTTGAATCCTGGTCAGGTGTAATAAGGGTGGGTTTTCTAAAATGGCTTTTCCCTCTACCTCCACACAAATATAAGTACATTTCCTCTAAACTCAACCTTGCTCATCCCTAAGTCATTAGCATCATTAGTACATATTGGTATAAACTGAATAGGTAGTAAGACGCGGTGCTAAAAAAAAGGTGATGAATGTCAAAATAAACATTTTAAAGTCACTAAATATGGTAATATGTTAAGATTTAAAAAAAAGAAAAGAAAAAAAAAATCCAAGCAGTCCAGTAGTGGATTTTTTTGGTACTGCCACCCCTTAAATCTTCCCTCTAATTCTTTCACATTTTTTCTAGTCTGTTGCTCACTAAGTGTTGACTTAAATATGTTAATTAGCATTAGTTTTGAAAAAGAATTGAAAATTTAAAAAAAAATATTAATTGAAAATTTAGAAATTAAATTGTATGAATTCATTATTATTAAAGAACAGTAAATACGGATTAAAATGATAGAAAAATCAAATTAATCGCTTCATAAATAAAGGTTTGGAGAATTTTCTTGAAAACACTTTAAAAAAATGAGATAATAGCTGTGCCATTCTTTGCACACAAAACCTAACAGGCCTCTTGGAATTATTTGCGTGTGAATTCTGGAATAGGCCTGGCACTAAAAGGGTTAAGTTAGATTATAAGGTATATGAATCTATGACAGGTCTAGCAGGTCGGTAGTGGAAAATATATNGTCACAGGCTGGAAACAGTAATGGATGTAAAAAAGTTCGGTAAATTGAGATCTTTTCATGTCTTTGATCTTCCATCTTACATCAATATCAAGTAATGTTATTTTTGAGTGTGGTGATTAAGTGTTGTTATATTGATAATAACTATTTAATAAAATAATAGGGGAATGAAAATTAAAAATAGCAAAAGTTTTAAGTATTTTTGAAAGTGAACTTGAATATTCAAAAGATGGCTTTTATATATTTGATAAAGTTAAAAAAAAAAAAATTATGCATAGATTGTGCCACACCCGGGTAGATTGGTTTGGAAATAATGCTTTCCTTGTACTTTGGTGAACCCCAAAGTTCATATTTAAACACCCTAATAGTGTTAAAGACGTATAATTTAAAAAGATTATCGACTAGTTTGTAATAAGTAGGCCTTCATTATGAAAATTGTAATTAAATAGTCATGAATTATTATATAAAGCTATATTTTTTTTTAAATTGATGTTATTTAATTACTTGTATTCATAGCCCCCCAAGAATAGTTAAAAATATAAAACCTTTTAGCTGTTATTTTTCTATTCGTAGCAATATATATTCAAGTTGATATGTTATCGTATTCAGATCCTATCTACCTTCATATCAAAATACAAGTTTATTTAATGTGATTTTTATTTTGTTTACCGAAATACAACTTTTTATTTAACGAGATCCAATTGTTTTATTTACTAAAAATCATGATATAGCCTTTTATTTACCTAATTTTTATAACAAAATTGAACTTTTTATTTAAGGAAATCTAATCGTTTTATTTATCACAAATTAGGGTTTCTAATTATTGAGAGATTAATTTAAAGAGTAAGGATGGAGTTAGAGAAGTTGGGTTAAATCATATGAGGAAAACCACCCCAAGTGCACTCGGTAGGGTTTTGATCCCAAACCTTGCTATCAACAGTGACAATGTCTCATGAGTGTATGCTATGTTGTGAAAACTAGACTATTGTTTGAAAAATCTTACCAAATTTTCTGCATCCATTAAGTCTTCTTCAGAATCTGTTGCTTTAACTACACTGTTTATAAAAAAAATCTCAGCATCCTTTGCAGTCACAGTACTGCCAGGGTTTTCCACTACCGAAATCAAGCCAATGTTATCTGCAAACAAGAACATAATTATCGAGGCTTTATAATAAAATAATATTTTCTTAAATCTTTACACATTATCATAAGTTACCAATCGATTGATTTATTGCGCTTTTTTTAGGCAAATAACAGCAGCTAAGTGTTAATAATATGTAGGACTGATCTTAGTGAACTCGATAAATCCCTTTTACCTCACCTGGTTTACTAACACACAAATGAATATGTTAGTATTTGAATCACCATGGAATCTCCTATTTAATCAAAAAGGATATAGAGGGAATATTTGGAAGGAAATGTAATAGCCAAAATAAAAAGTGGAATTGTGAATGGAAAAAAAAAATTGAAAAAAATCCCTTGTGCAACTGGATGAATGGACTTGATCCTTCAGCTTGTTCTGTCGTACTAGCAATATGAAATAAAATTGAACACAAAACATTATTTAATATGATTACCAGTGTGTTAAATGTTACAAATTGACAAACACATCAAAAGTAATGATGAGAGTATTTATAGCTCATTATTTATGCTCTAATATGTTTATTAATAAGTAAAATAAAATTTTTCCTGAAATCAATCAAAGATAAAAATAAATTAATGAACAATGTGAATATTGTAAATAAATAAGGTTAATTGTGTAAAGGTAAATTTTGCTTGACATTTTGTATGTAATGAACATTATGTGTTGTGTTTTAAAAGTATACTATTTCTAAAATAAAATGTGAAAAAAACAAAAAATTATATTACTAAAAAGTAATATGTAATTGAATGTGCCAATGTTGAGTAAAAAAGCTGTTTACTGAGAAAAGATTTTTAAAATACTTGACAGAACCAAAAGTACAGTGGGTGCTACCATTTCCGAATTTGAAATTGCAGCATTAGGATACTGTGGGGCAATGATAGTCAGGAACACCTAAAATGACTCTACATAAATCCACCTCCTAACTTAGATCGTGTTTTCAAGTAGAGATAGCACTCTTAAAAATTGCATTTTGAATCAAATACTGTTAAAGAGTCCTTAAATGAGAATATATGTTTTCCATAGTTTTAATCTTGTTTTCAAGAAAAACATCCTTGGAGACCACATTTTCAGTCGAAAACTTTACCAGACGCTTTATAATGAAGCATTTAAGGCTAAACTACAATTACTACTCACCACGGTGGTCTTGGTAGATAATCCTACTGACTACAAATGCTGGAAAAGACTGAAGCCATGATCGGCGTGGCATGTGGTGTGCCCTGCCCTCTATTTGATGGTTCAAGAATAAAGAGGAAAATTTCTTGTGATGGCCACATCATTGCTATTACTCTGGATGCTTCTAGATTTGCAATGAAGGTTCTGTGCGTATATGACAGAGTAGAATTTTCCAGAGAGCCATGCGGTGAGTTTCTATACTTCATAATCCCATTCTGCTCTACTCTTTGTTACCTATTGGCCCAGTCATTGGGATTATTATTGTCTGCTGTGGCTATATAGTGTGTGTTGTACCAGGAGACATGACTCTTGGTAACAAGGCATTACTGTTAACTAAGCATGGATGGAAGTGAAACTAGCTGTCATCCCAAAGAAGAAAGGGATAAATTTCTTAGATAAGAAATCAACATAACATAGTTTCACAAATATATATAAATTTATTAATACTCATTTCATCTGCAGCAGTGATCTCATGGTCTAATGCTTCACTATAATGTTAGAATGGATTGTCGGTGAAAGGCAGTTTGGGGTTTGAGTCCTGGTCATTTGTACTGGAATCCCGGTCAGGTGTAATGATGGTGGTTTCCCACTCTTCCTCTACACAACTGCAGGAACTTATCTTCTAAAGTTTTACCTTCCTAATCCTTATTCCACTAGCATAGTTAATGTATTAGTATAACCCAAACAGCTACTAAGACACAGTTAAGATAACAAAATGATTTTAATCATGACTTAACTTACAACAATGTTTAACAGAATATTAAAAAAAGTAATTATTCATTGTTATATTTTGTATTTACGTATAATAATGTATTACTTATCATCTTAAACTTAATTATCAATTACTACTTGATTCATATCAAATTTATATTGGAAATTAACAAGCTTTACCTCTAATATAAACATATTTTTTTGCTTTTCATTTCTTTTCAAAGTATTAAGTTAATATATAAGAAAAAGTTGAATTTAAGATTGGAATGTTATATTACAATGCCCCTCTGTAAAGAGTAAAATTCTTATATCTGGGTTGCCACTATTTAAAATCTGTTTCAATTTAGTTTGCCTAGTGAAAAGGTGACTATTATATAAACAAACACGCTTAGATACCCTATTAATGATGAAAAGTCAATTTCTATAATATGGAGGCAGGGGCGGCTCGTGACCTTTTGTCGATCTAAGCAATGAATGAAAATAACACCCTCCCCTCTAAAAACATAAAAATACACCTAATTTCTAATGTGTTTAAATAAGTAAAAATATTGTTATGGAGGCAGCTTAAGGTTTTGATGTTTTAAAGTCACTGGTGTAATATTCAATTGAAAATGTGATTTTTAAGAACATTTTAATTGAAAAAACTAATCCAAGTTAGAAGGCTCACCAATGTAGGGTTAGTCTAGGGTTTTCTAACTATAAATTCTCTGCAGTGTGCTAATGCCTCAGCTTTAAGTGTGGATATGGTGGTTCTCTAAAGCTGATTGGTTTGAAGGGTATAGTGTGGCATTTAACCCTTTGCCGCATATTTAATATTTACTTCTTACCTTCAGAAATGCTAGTTATAAGTCAAAAATTCAAAATGTGAAAATTTGGATGATGATCATGATTATGATAAAATAATGTGATTTTCAACTATTAATGAATTTTAATTAAGAAATTTAGCACCCAGTTGTCTATAAACCACATAATAATATATATTTTATATCAATACAATTTTATATGTCACATTTTACCCAAATGCAATATTATTATTCTATCAGAACCATTCTTTATTTTACTTGCAGCCCACAATAGTGTCAAACCAATTGCTAAATGAGGATTTGACAGTCCTAATATAGGCCTTATGTAATAAAAAGAAAACTTTTGAAAATTAGCTTACATCAACACAACTTGAACAATTTTGTGCTACATTGGTGCTTTCCTCAGTGTGGTCTATAAGATCATATATTTGTGTTAGGGACGGCTTCAAAATAGGAAATAGGTAAATAAAAAATAAAATAGCAATTAGAAGAAATAAAATAAAATTTAAAACTCACTGAATTATTTAATTTCACAATTACCATATTAACTAAATAATATATTTATTACATTTCCCATGGCATGAATTTATCAATCATAAATTAAATGTTACTAACACAGTAGAATAACTGGGTAAATATCACAAATACTACACTAATACACTACACTAATACACTAATAAATCCCTCAAAAAATGTTTTCTGCCACATAAATATTGCACATGTGCTACAAGTAGTGAAATGCGGAAGTAAATAAGCACTACTATTTTTATGATTTAGCAAGTGGTAATTGACAGTTCTCAAAACTAACACCAGATGTCAGAGGCGCACGTGCATGCTAGTATGAAAAATCCAGTGTTCTAGCACTCTTGTGGCTATTCCGACTGTCGCAGCAAAGGTAGATAAAGTTTACACCTCGTGGTGTATAGTCTATCTCCGCAGTCAATGGCTATAAT
This sequence comes from Timema bartmani, assembly GCA_902151455.1. Classification (NCBI taxonomy): domain Eukaryota; kingdom Metazoa; phylum Arthropoda; class Insecta; order Phasmatodea; family Timematidae; genus Timema; species Timema bartmani. The sequence goes on along the minus strand of CABFWB010000702.1, from coordinate 33,109 downwards.
GTTGAGATTGGATGTATCCGATTAACGCAGCAAAAGGGTTAAGGTTATTTGACAATTACAATTTTATTGCACAATTTTAACAAGTGTATAAATATAAGCTATAAAAAGTGATTTATGTATTTAAAAGCATTCAGTTCATGAGTTAAGGGGGTAAAACTTGCTATTTTATGCTTTTTGAATACCACCGTTAGTATAATTACCGTAATGTTGAAATTTAGTATAACTAAATATTTATATAAGGTGTACACAACTAAATATTTATATAAGGTGTACACAATTAAATATTTATAATATTGATAATATTATTAGTACTATAATAAGTATTTTTTATTAAAATTATCATTAATATCACATAGCTTCCAATCTCTAGTAAATATTGATTTATCTCATTACTTTTAATTATCAAAATGAATGTAGCCCATTTCATAGATAAAAATAATATTTCCACAGCTTATTTGGATTTAGCTCATGGTGATTACTTTAATGTGTATAATGCTCTGGCAACCACCGCTTTTATTGTACATGTGTTTACTCAGCTGTTGATGTTTATATAGCTACTGAGAATTTTACTAACATAGTCCAAAGAGTAATCAACTTTCATGTTCCTTAAATTAAAAATTCCTTTAAATTTCCCTAATGTTTTTTTATCTACACTTATATATTATATAAGAAAGAAATATCAAATAAAATTCTACCAATATTTTTCACAATATTGTAAATTAGATAAATAAATTTTACCTAATGATAGAGCCATCTAGATGAACTTAATAGAAACCAGCCCCAGGAACAAAGCCAAGGATTTTTGGAAATACGTTAAAATTAATTGAGTAAGCTGTCTCCCCATTCGATCTTGAAATGAATGGGAACATTATAAATTATCTTATTTTAATAACAAATTAATTTGGAAAATATTTTAGCTCAGTGTATGAATCTGCTTTACTAGTTATGTCTTGTTCTATTATTGAAAGTAATAAGACCTTGTATCCTAGTCACATTGCTTCTGAAGCTATATCTTTTTCTACTAAAAAATTAACTTCATCCAGGTATGTTGGGGTGGATGTAATCACAAGTTTAATAATTAAGGATTATGCTAGTATTTTCAAGGTGCTAAAACCAACATCATGCATATAACCTGAACAGGTAGTAAAATTCTAATAAAAAATATTGTAATCAAAGGCCTATTTCTGATAAATACTTTCTCTAAAGTATTTGAACAAATAATACATGAGCACATACTTCAGTACCTGAAAAATTGACTTTTTGAAAATCAACATTGGTTTGTAAACAATACATATAATGTGATCTTCTCAATAGAATTGTTGGGTCATGTTGCCTCACAAATCTCTACTCAAGGTCAGATTGATGCAATTTATTTTGATCGATGTCAACATATTATTATTCTCTAAAAACATAGTCCTTTGTGGTGTACCTCAAGGGTCAAATTTGGGTTCTCATCTTTTGAATGTGTTTATTGATGACATAAGTATATATTATATTCAAAATATATACCGTTTTATTCTTTAAATTGAAAAATTACCTGCAAATGGGAATTGAACATGGGACATTTGGCTTGGTAAGCCAATGCTCTACCACTAAGCTATCCAGGAGTCATTCTGTGCTCAGGGTCATTCTTCACTAATACTTTAAGGTAGGGTACATGATGGATGAGTAGAAATCATCAGCTACATATGTGTGATAGTTAAGATCACGAGCTATCAGAAAACACAGCAATCTTTGAATCAGAAGGGGTTTATGCCGCCAATACAACATAGAGTAATGGCCATTGTATGAATGTGCATTTCATAATGGATTAAATAGCTAAGCTATTATATTTATTATTTATGGTTATAGTCTCATCTAAATATCATATTATTTAAATTAAAAAATGTCACCTGGATATGGGAATCGGATCTGGGACCATTTGCTTAGAACACCAATGCTCTTACCACTGAGCTATCCAGTTGTCCAGTGCCCAGGGTCATTCTTCTATCATATTTCACATAGAGCCCTTCAGAGTCAAAGATGGCTGCGTTTTCTGATAGCTCGTGATCTTACTCAATCACACATAAGTAGCCGACAATCTCTGCACATTCATAACAGATTTTGCCTTAAAATATGAGTGAAGAATGACCCTGGACACAAGACAACTACTGGATAGTTCAGAGGTAGATTATTGGCATACTAAGCAAAGGCCTAAGGTTAAATTCCCATGTCCAAGTGTAATTTTTTAATATAAATATCAATTTAGATGCGCTATAACTGTAAATAACAAATATAATAGTTTGGCTATTTAATCCATTATTTATAGATTACTGATAATTTCAAAATACAGTAAACCCTTAATTTTACAGACTTTGGATTTAACGAACAGGTTTTGTCATTTGCGATTTTACGAACAGGGGTCGACAATTTCATAAAATTTTGGGATTTGAGGAAGGGGAAGAGCCCTCTTATTGTCTTCGCCTAATGCACACTCCTCAAAACCGGTTTCATCTGGTTCCAAAAATGTATGTGCTGTAGCATTAAGTTGTTCTGCAGTTTGGCTTTGTTGTCTTTCCTGGAACATTAGGCTTCTTTCATGTACAGTATTTTGAGATGTGTTTATAAACTGTAGTTGTGTTTTAGTGTTTTACATGTTTTTATTTCCATATATTTACTTAAATATGCTGTTTAAAGTGGCTCCACCAAAGAAAAGAACCTCTCTTAGTTTAAGTACCAAACTAAACATTACTGAAATAATAGAAAGTCGGATATCAATGGCTAATATTTGCAGGGAATTTTTAATTGAAAAACAAACTGCTCTCAACCTAAAAAAAATTTAAGGGAAATATGAAACTATTTTCTTTGAAATATGATTTAACATCTTCAACTAGTGGAATTACTCAACAAAAAAACTTGAAACGACCAAAAGAGAAAGAATTAGATGAAGCAATTTATAAATAGTCTGTGCAAAAGAAAACAACTGGTGTTGGTGTTCAGGACATTAAAAGTCAGGCTGCAGCTGAAAGGCTAGCTAAAAATTTGAATTTATCAGGATTTACAGCGAGCAGTGGTTGGTTGTGGGGTTTTTGTAAGAGACATAACCTAACCTAACCTAACCTAACCTAACATAATATAACATAACATAATATAACATAACATAACATAACATAACATAACATAACATAACATAACATAACATAACAAATCGAAAAACGTGCAGTGAAACATTGAATGCTGATTTTGGTAATGTCCAGCCATTCAGGAAAAAGATGAATCGAATTATAAATTAAACAAGACTGATGTTATCTCAGCTGTACAATGTAGATGTAGGTCTTTGCCTGAAAATACACAGGCTTTCAGTTCTAGGAAGAAAACTTAACAAAGACAGGTTTTATGCTCCTGTTTGTGCCAATACCAATGGTAGTTACCAGTTAAAAACTGTTGTAGTTGGCAAATCCAAACAGCCATGAGTTCTGAAGGATATTATGGATGACCTGCCTGTGCTGTACTACAGTTCTAAAAAGACCTGGTTTACTCAAGGAATCTCAAAGGATTGGTTTAGCCACCACTTTGTACCTGCAGTTAGATAATACCAAACTGTAGTGCCAATGATCCCAAGTCAGGGCTTTAATACTTTTGAATAATGCTTCATCATATCTAAGCTTTGAGATACTTTGCAGCTCTGATGGAAAAGAATAAGTCAATAGGTGCTTGAACAGCCTGGTGATGTGCTGAAGGATACTAGGGGTAGGAGGACACTAGATAACATACAGAACTATGCCATTAAATCAGCAATTTTCGACTGGAGCAGTGCCTGGCAAAACACCAAAAACACGACTCTCTCTAATGCACGGAATAACATTATGTTAGACAAAGATGGTGAAATTGATTTGAAAGGATTGGAATGACAAGAGTTTGAAGAACAGTTGTTGATGGGTGGGGATATGGGTCCAACTGCAGAACAAATTCAAGACTGGCTGGAAGCAGACGAGGGGGATCCTTGACACTATGTAATGATTGAGGAAGAGATTGCAGAAGATGTAAGAGCTGCTACAACACCTTAAAATGAAGAAGGTGAGGACGAAGATGAAAATGGTACAAGAGATACACACAAGTTTCTGAAGTTAGAGAAGGGCTAGACGGTTGTAAACTATCTGAATGTGACTACAGACATGGAAATGCAGCCTTACTACCAACATGTAAGATGGCTAAGTGAAGTTGTGGTTCAAAAACAACATAATAAATACAAACAACTAAAAATGAATGTGTTTGTTTCACACAGTTAAAGAAAAAAAATTAAATGCAAAGACAGACTGTTATTTTTAATGTGTATATTAATACTTTACTTACCTCGTTGTAATGAAAATGTATTACTAAAGCAAAAAACAAACAAAAAAACAACAACTTTTTATCTTTTAACTAATCCATTTTTCACCCCCATTTTATGGACACGCTTTCCCCACAATAAGTCTTTAAAATCGAGGTGTTTACTGTATTTAAAAACATCGATTCACTTGAATGTTTAGCTTTGCAAATAAAAATAAACGGTATATTAGGATGGTCTACCAAAAATGAAATGCCAATAATTAAATCCAAAACTAAGGCTCTAGATTTCACCAGGAAAACCACCCCTATTTTTTCACTTATAAATTTGACATTGATATTATTGAACTCTGTCTTTATATTAATTTTATTTATTTAAATGTCTTTATTTATGCTGGCGAAGTTAAGGTGTTACACTTTACCAGTTTAAAAAAAAATTGTAATTAAGGAATATTTTAAATTTAAAAGAGATAACTAAATAAAATAGATCTTAAAAACTAAACAATTAGAAAATACTTAAGCCAACAACATTCACAGACATAATTACATGATATATTATTACAAATCTTATCTCATTCATACAACATTATTATTCTCTAAATTAATAAATCATTCATACTACAAAATTTATATAGATACGTTTCATTACAAACTATTAATTTCAGACAAAGCCATACACACACATTTATCCAGTTTAGCTTCTCATCTACTAAAGACCAAAAGCTCCAAGTTAAGTTCTTATTTTATTGCGTGAATATACTTCTTTTTTGAAAGCAGTTAGCGTAGTCAAATTCATAGTGTTGGTAGGTAACTCATTCCATGCCCAAGATGTTGCTACAGTGAAGGACTGAGAGTAGGACAGGGATTTGTGTAAAGGTATACAGAGAACGGTAGAATTACTAGCATGTGTATTAAGCCGATGTTGATTTTTCATGATCTGAAAACGAGATGAGAGATACTCCGAGGATGATGAGTTAGAAATTTTGAAATCTAAAGTAAGAGAGTGAAATGAGCGTTGCTCTTTTAGTCATAACCATTCCAAGTGAGTATGGTCCTATGTGGTCAAAGTATTTTAAATTGTATATGAAACAGACCCATTGATTTTGTAAGCTTTGGAGTCGATTAGATAGTTCCTTTGTTAGGTCATTGTATACACTGTCGCAGTAGTCAAAATGAGGCAGTATCAGACTTTGTACAAGCAAAGCTATAAAATCAGACAGTAAGAAATGTTTAAGTCTTTTGAGATTTTGTATAGCAGCTTTTTTTGCAAATGTTGGTCACCATGGTCCACCCAAGTCAAATTTTTGTTCATTATTACAACTAAATTCCTTGCATGCGAAGTAAGAGGGACTATTATATCCATTAAACAATACATCTGGAATAAAAGAACGATTTATATTAGACAAGAGTCAATGTGACCCGATAATTTTTTGTTATGGTTACTGTTATTATTATTGCTATCATCATTATTACTATCATCATCATCATCATCATCATCATCATCACTATCACTATAATAATTATTATAGTCAACTCTGGTTATAATTAACCTTTACTGACTCAGATATTTGTTCGCTATGTCCAAAGTTCACTAAACCTGATTTTTTTTAATCTGAAAGTAGTGGGTTAGTGACAAACAAAATAAAAGTTAAAATACAATAGCTCTTTATTGAACTCTATTAATTAATCTTAAAAAAAATCAGTTATATGCTGCTGTTTATTTAAACTGTTTTGGTTCATTTTTTTTTTCCAGATCCTTCTCTAGAGTTGGTGCTTTTTCCACACTAGATTCCACACTATCCATGCATTCAAAAAACTAAACTGATTAGAAAACTCTAATTTTTTTTGAGTTTCTCTCCTCTCGAAGAAAGGGATTAGTAAAAACAATTACTAAATGGCCACAGACTCTCATTCACTGTCCTGTAACTCCTGTTGTATTACACACTCATCTTCAGTCAAGCTTTGTGCTGCCTTAACAAGAACTCAGGTAAAAAATTGGTGTCTTCAAGTTTAAACAACCAGAAAGTTATGTTTTTAAAGAATTATGATGTTATAGTGACATTTCTTATTGAAAGTTTCAATTTTTCTGTTCACTAATACCGAAGTTGAGGGTTCATTATAAACGATTTTTTTTAACACACATTGAAATGTATGTGGGTTTGGGGTTGGGACCAATGAATTAGGTTCACTGTAGCCGATTGTTCACTACAAACGAGTTCACTAAAACCAGAGTTTACTATATTTAGCACCGCGTCTTACTACCTGTTCTGGTTAAATGCATGGCCTGATAATTAATCATTGCCTATGATTTAATGGGGTGAATCATTATACCGTTATTAACAAACCATTAACCAAGTGATTTAGATCCACATTTATTTAATCCAAAGTTGAAAGTAAATTAATATTAGTGTCAGACAAATATACTTGTAGATGATCTGCATATAGGTGATACTTACAATAAGACAGAGAAGGTAGGGCATTAATAAATGGGGTGAATAAAAGTTGTCCCAGAATAGACCCCTGCAGTACACCTTTATCTACAGGGCTCCATTCAGAGGCAGTGTCATTTATTACCACTCTCTACATGTGACCATTCAAGTAAGATCGCATCCAACGAATGCAGCTAGGGGAAAAATGGAGGTAATAGTTAAGTTTATATAAAAGCAAGTCATAATCTACTCTGTTAAAAGCCTTACTAAAATCCATAAGTATTCAAATAGTTAGTTTACAAATTGTCCATGGCAAGTCTAATATCATCAGTAACAATAATTAAAGCTGTACAAGTGCTGTGACCCGGTGAGAAGCCTGCTTGGTATATAGATAATATATCATGTTCATTAATAAATTTGTGAATCTGACGATTTACCAAGCACTCTAATCCTTTGACAAAGAGGGAAAGATACTTATTGGTCGATAGTCATCAACACTCTTAGGCTAAGACTTTTTGGGTAAGAGTATTATTATTTCAGCCCACTTCCAAATAGATGAGAAATGACCATTCATTAGAGAATAGTTGAAAATATATCTGTTAAAATAGGAAGGCTGCTATGTATAATTATTTGTAATAATTTAAGAGATATCTTGTCATAACCCTGGGCTTTAGATTTTATGCACATGATAGACTTGTATAGTCATTCAGATAAATATAAGAAAAATTAAATTGTAAGCTTTGAGTAGGATATTGTGATATTCTTTTAATAGTCTGTCTCCTTACCAAACTGTGCATTACACTCAAATTACTAGAGTGTAATTTAAAATCATCAGGTGGAATGTCCTTTGAAGAGGCACTATTTTATTTATTATTTACTCCTATTTCAGGCAGCCTTTTTCCAAAGTAGTTTTGGTGATCATTGACAACTAGAAATGTTAAGTGAATATTTCATTTTAGCTTTTCATACTTCTTGAGTCCATTCATTCCGTAATTGTCTGTATAATTCAAAACTATTGGATAGAGAATTTAAACCAGCCTTGGACCTAGGTGCTATATTAGACCATAAGCTATACTTCCCCTCCCATGTTGATCATATAGTTTTTCACTATCTTAAATTACTCGGCATTATTTAGTATATCACTTCCTTATTCTCTAAAGTTGACTCGAATGGGTTGCCTTTTTTGTTTTTAACATTTCTAATATAAAAATTTCTTGCCAACCTACTGTAAAACATGTGTGCATTATTGTGCCGTCTCATGCTTCTAGAAATAATAAAATATTTTCTATGAGTAACTCTTAAAAACTCAGCTCTCTTGGCAGTTTTATAAGCAGAGCTAGCTCTATATTTCTAGAATTTGAGTTTTAGCATGAAAGAAAAACCAAAGTTAAAAAGTTACTGTATCAAAGCAATACTCGTATCATTAATTACTATATGTTTGTTTATTGTGAATTGTTTTCTTAAAATAATAATTATTACTGAATTCTATTTTTTTCTTGCTTTCATCCCTACGATGTTTTAGCTATTGAATTTGTGAACGGCAATAAAGTATTTTTTGTTAAATGGTTGGTAGCTGTGTCTGCCTAGTATTTTATAGTGATGATCTGTGATCACGTCATGTTACTGTTGGTTTAGAAGTCATCATGGCTACTCGTTACATTAATTATTTTACTTTAACAATGTTGTGCAAAGATAATATAACAGCAAGTTTGACACCTTATAGCTCGTGAACTGTAATGATTTGAAATCCATGAATCACTATTTAGAGCTTATAGCTATACACTTGTTAAAATTTCACAATACTTTTTTTTTTAATTGTTGAAATACCCTAGTTGAAAATGCGATTTTTAAGGTTGTTTTACAGGACAACATTATCTAAATAGGGTGCAACTGTATTATTAACTATTCATAAAAAACATAAAATTAAATTATGTAGTAACAACATTCCCTGAAAAAAATTAACTTAATTAAGACACAATGAAGTAAAATCTCGTTTAATATTTTTACTATACTAGTAAATGCGATCCCTAATGCATTACTATGGGTGGATTTATAAGCAACGAAATATTTAAAAAAAGGCACCAAAAATAACAAAAATAAGCATATCATTAGGCAGTGTAAAGTAAAAATAGGCACCAAAATAATCAAATCCATTTTATTTATTATTATAGTTTATTATATATATTTTATTTAAACCTACATTAATTACTATTACAGTTGATTACCCATATTTCTTAAGATGTTCATGCATAAATTTAGCTATGTTGTCTAGAAAAAGGTTTTTATATTGCTAAAAGCTTCTCTTAACTTCCCGTGGAATTATAGGGTAAAATTTCAGAGAAATTAGCTCAATTGATTTAAGCTCAACTTCAGGGAGTGATGTACTCTGCCCTCTAGGATGTCTGCAATACAAGTCATTGCTTTCAGCAAGAGCTTTGTTGCAATACTAAGAAAGGTTTGTTGGTGATGGCTGTGCCAAATTAGCCAGAGATTCTCTGCATGATGCTCACAGTCTCCACAAGAGGCAAGTCCCTCAACTTCAAATCTGTCGCTCAAGGAAGGTTCCCAGAATCCACTGCCTAAATAATGCACTTTTAAACAATTTATCTTTAGGCATTTTCGATTTATTTCAATAGGCTACAAGGGCACTATGATTGCTGTAATATAAATAAATAATATTAAATGAATATGCACTAAATCTAAACCTATCAGGTCAAGGGACCCAGCGGTTATTCCTTCCTTTCACAAAAATCCACTTGTTATATATTTGGCTGTCATTTCTGAATGGCCAGTGCACTATCGAAAGAGAAAGTTAGCCTAAGGCAAGGGCACCAGTGGGTAAGACAAAAGGGGATAGTGCTCGTCTTTGATGCACCAGTGGACAGGGAAATGCGAGAAGAGATTTACTGTTTGTACAGAGTACTGGTATGTAAGGAATTTCCAAAATAGTTTCCCAGAATTTATTAAAAAACAAGCGAGATGAAGGCAATTTTTAGGCTCTTATTGGTATAATGAACACTAACATACAGAAAATTTTATAGTGCTTATAAATGCCTTATCACATTATCATCGCAATCACCTAAAATAAACTTATACCTCAAAAGTATACATTTTAAGACGTAGGAATAAAAAGGACATTCAAGCAAAATCCGCTCCCTACACATTATGTAGGGCAAATTATTGTATTAATATGTAAGTACATAAACTAATATAAAATACACACATTTTACTAATTTAAAGAATGTTTGGGATTTAAAATTTTTTTTTACACCCAATACACACCGCTTCAACTATAAGTTAAGTAATTTTTTTTTTAAAGTATGAAATGATTATGTAAAATTACTAAACATTATATAATAAATTACAGTACCTATTAAGAAACATAATTATTACCAACCTTTAAGAATCATGTTCCAAAATCCAACTTTGCCACGTTCAATCAAGTTTTCCTTCAGATTTAATAGCCATTGGTTAAATAGATCTGGGAAAAGCTCCTTGCACTTCTCTCTTAGAAGTTTCAATGCAGCTACAGCTTTGATAAATCCATCAGATCCAAATGAATGCATAACCAGCTTCATAATAGCATCTTGCATCTGTCCACAAACTTGTATAAAACAAATTAAGCAATCAAAGTCATATATAAACATGATAAAGATACCATCCTTGACCTGATAGTAGCCCTGTCTACTATTAACTTTAACTTATACCTTAGCTACAATTGGAACTCTCAGTTACTTTTAAAGTTCTGGCTAGAAAAAACTGGGTAAATTGAAATTCAATGCAGGGTACAAGGATAACTAGGAAATCTCAACCAGAGTTAAATAACAGGAAGGGGGTACTAGGAAAACTGCATAGTGTGAGGCTCATGGAAACTTCTCGTAATACCTATGTACTGGCTACAATTAAGTCAGCCTAGCAACATTAGGAGCCTGGTTACTACAGGATGTTTCACTAGCTCTTGGCCCCTGAGTTTCCCTTATAGCTTTTAAAAGAATGGACGTAATTTAGTGAAATTTGCTATGGACATACCCTGGTGTACGAGAAACATGATGATCGCATAGCAAGTGTTGAAAGTGGGCGCCATTAGCATCAAGGCATGCCTGCACACGCCTCTTTATGTTAGTGAAGGTATTCACCAATACATCGAGAGTAATAGCCCCAATTTCCTGCAAAATTTTTCTTGCAAATCAATGTGACTCTGTGGTTTGTTGCAATATACTTTCCCTTTCAGCATGCTTCATAGGAAGAAATCCGGTGGAGTAAGGTCAAGCGACCTCGGTGGCCAAAGTCCCTTAGAAATGACACAATCTTCAAAGAAGGAAACAATTTCAGCCATGATGACATTGGAGGTGTGGCAGGTGGCACCATCCTGCTGAAAATAGCCAATATGGAGCCCTTCATTGTCCAACTGATTCACAAACACATGGAAGATTTCCAT